>CM070026.1:30243499-30843499 GCA_036247105.1 Cirrhinus mrigala
CACAAAATATCACAAGAAGCAATGCAGTTGTTTTGAAAGTTGGCATAGTAACTCATGCACAAAATCTGAAGACATGATTGTTTTGTGAGAAAGAAAACCAATTTCTGTTGTTATTCACTGATTTAATGTTAAATGGATGTTTGGTCACATGGCACGCATGAACCAGTGCGTTTGGCCTCATAACAAGTCCATTTTAAAGCTTTATAGGACATGATCAAATGAATAATGGAGTTTTTTTTTTTTTTTTACACAAAAATATCATATGGCTTTAGAATATGTTATTACAAACAAATTGTCAAAAAAAAAATAAAAAAAAATGTGGGAGAAAAACTTCAAGATGTAAATCAGAATTCAGTTAAGTTAAGTTGAGTTTATATCCCATTGAGTTTATATCCCATAATTCTCTTTTTATCGTGTAATTCTGGAAACAAAGTCCAAATTTTGAGACATAAATTCAAAAGAATTGCAAGAAAAAGAGAAAAGAAAAAGAAAAATGAAATAAAAATTTGCAATTACCTTTTTCATTTTTTTTATTCCATGAGAGAAACAAACTTCCATTATTAAATAATCAGTAAAAATAGCAAAATATTTCTTTACATTTTTTTTTTTTTCTGAGGAGCTTGTTTACACCATGGAATGAATGAATGAATAAATGAATGAATAAGGTAACTATAACTTTTTATTTCACAATTCTGACATTTTTCCTTGCAGTTCTGAGTTTATATTTCACGATTCTGGCTTTTTTCTTGCAATTCTGAGAAGAATACTCAATTGCACAATTGCAAAAATAAATAAATAAATAAATAATGTTTAAATAAATAAATAATAATACAAAAAAAAAAAAAAAAAAAAAAAAAAGATGTAGGAGAAAAACTTAAAGTTTCAGAATTCAGAGAAAAAGTCTGAAAAGTTTATATCCCAAAATTCTGTTTTCATCTTGCAATTCTGGAAACAAAGTCCAAATTTTGAGATATAAACTTAAGAAAAATTCAGAATAATGAAATGAAACTTTGCGATTACATTTTTCATTTTTAAAATCCATGACAGAAACGATTTTATTAAACGATTTTATTAACGAAATTATTAAATCTGTTAAAATAGTAAAATATTTCTTAAAAAAAAATTTTAACAGTCATTTTGGCAGCATACATTTAAAAAAAATTATTTGTGCATGTCAACATACTGAGTGACGTTACTGTAGATGCACATAAATGAGTTTTTAGCAATGAAACATGCACTCACACACACACACTCACTGTACAAACAAGCACACCTTTACATAAAGACATATGCAAACAAAGAAAGAGGGAAAGAGAGATAGTAAAAGAGAGAGAGAATGAACGGTAGAGCTGGTCACAGTGGAAACTCTGACTCATCTGCTCCTGCCACTCGGAGCCCAAATCAATTTACCATTGAGTCATCACAGGACTTCCTCTCTCTCTCTCTCTCTCTCTTGCTCTCTCGTTCAGGTTCTTTCTTACTCTTTCTCTTTCGGCTGTCAGCTGAACATGCATTGAGGTTACAGCGATGTTTTCCTGTGTGCTCCAGGGCACATTTTTACGCAGTCCAAATGCATCATAGCTGCTTGAGTAATTATGGCAGCACCAGCAGGTTTTATAGTGTTCAGCCGCACAAAAACAGTTCCTCTCTATAAGATACACGACAGAAACTGTCTTCGCTTCTCTGAGCACACGCTGAATCTCATGCAGCAAGACTTACTGATAAAACCACTGTATATTGATGAGACTACAAAGAGAAAGTCCTGATAATAAAGCATCTTTACATGCAAAAGACTTCAAACCATGGCGGGTGAATTTACAAACAGTTGCTTCACTTTTGCATGCAATTTTCATGAACAATCCAGTTTATGCACACTGGTAAAGGACCATGCATATTTTTTAATATTTGTAATTAATCATTGTCATTCTTTTTAAACACAAACATGTCACAATTTGCCTTATTCACAAAAAAAAAAAAAAAAATGCAATTTGCCTGGTGCAGTTAACTTTGCACTATTACTACATGTACTGAATAAAATAGAAAAGATGTTTGTTTACATTTTCTATTGCTCATATACATCAAACAGTGTATTATATAGTATATTTAATTATTTAGATATATGTAGTGTACCGGGGATATTATAGTTAACAATTAAAAAAAAATATGTATTTTCTCCCTACTTTAAATAAAATAAATGTTAACTGAAATAAAATAAAATATAAAAACAACTTTTTTTCAGCTAAATGCAAAGGCAACATTTCTCATTTTAACAACTTCCAATTTTTGTTTTACATTTTTTTAGTAATTTAATAATAATTATATATATATATATAATTAATAATTATAATTTTTTATTTTATTTTATTTTATTTTATTTTATTTTATTCTATTCTTTCTGGGGATTTTTTTTCCCCCACCTTGTTACAGTACCAACCTATAAAAACATTGCTTCTAAATCTCTCATTATGCTATATTGTTTACCAATGTTGGATTCAATCTTTTTATCAACTTGTTTTTGGGTGGCGATTACCAAAATTATCCACAAAGGTTTTTTTTTTTTTTTCACTCTAAAACAGTGGCTCTAAAAAACTGTGGCTATAAAGACATATTCCAACAAAAGCTAATAAAAATGACAAAAGCACAGCAAAATTACAAAAACTAAAATGAAAGTGAAAATGTATAAACATGCAACATTGCACCATGTAAATTGCACCTATCGCTATTTTTTGAGCATGTTTTGCCGTTACCTTTTTTTTTGTTGCATACTTCCTTTAATCAGTCAGGTGCTTAAACTTCACAGACAGAGCATGCAAATTTATGCACACTTCATTCTGCATGCACAGCATGTCTTAAATATGCACAACTTCCACAACGGTTTCTGAAACGCTTTCGTGAAGACCCTCCAAACCACAGGAGAATATGAAGAGGAGAACCTCAGTGACCCCATAATGCAATACACCGCTCGCCAATGCGAAGCAGATGATGGCGTGGAGCCTCAGCCATTAAAGACCACAGAGCCTGAGGCCAACACACAAAGACCTCCAACCACTGACCAGCCCGACAGATTAGCCTGTTACTCACGCTTCCATAAATCACATGAGACAACTTGCATTCTCTGGATGGAAAGGGAGACAGAGACGGGCGGAGGGAATCATTTTAAAGTTGCATGCAGCCTGAAAGCTCTTCTCACGTGTCTCAGCTGGAATCCAATTTGATGCAGACTGTTATTGTTGCTAGTGACCTGAACCAGAAAGCAGAACTGCGTTTAATGAGGGTGTGCGATTTTGCGGTTTAGCACTTAGGTTGACATTTCCTTGAAGATGTCAACACTCCGTTTACTGTGCTAAAGAGCATCTTGTGATTTATTTATGAAGGATACCAGAACATCTGTCCTTACAAACAGTCAATTTCTTAAAGAATGCATACTTTTATTCAGCAAGGATGCATTAAATTGATCAAAAGTGGCTATTTCAAACAAATTGAACTTTCTATTCATCAAGGTTTTCAAATGCATCAGCACAACTGAATGATTTCTGAAGGATCATGTAACAAAGAAGACTGGAGTAATGATGCTGAAAATTCAGCCTTGTATCACAGAAATAAATTACATTTTAAAATATATTCAAATGGAAAACAGTTATTTTAAATTGAAATAATATTTAATATTCAATGTTTTACCTGCATTTTTGATCAAATAAATGCAGCCTTTGATAAGCATACAATTCACACACACATACATACATACATATATATATATATATATATATATACATACATACATACATATTTTTAGACATTTTTTGTGTGAATTTTATGCTTTTTTTCCAGTGTGAAAGGGGGCTTCACCGACCCCAAACTTTTAAACGCTAGTCTAAGAAGTTTGTTTTTTTTCAATTTCCAAATGAAATTTTAAGCATTTTCCCACAAATTTGTTTAAGTCTCACTGGAAAAGAAAAAAAGGCATGTTGTCTTTTGATCCTGTATTGATCATGCATTACCACTTTAATCAGTATTTGTGCAGTTACTTCACCCGAAAATGAAAATTCTGTCATGATTTCATCACTCACGTCGTTCCAAACCCATATAACTTTCTTTCTTCTGAGGAACATTCATAATGTTCACATTTAAACGTAGCGCCTCTAGACATGCTGTGGCACATCAGTGATGTGAAACATCATTGTTTCCTATATATCTTGTTACTGATCATGATGTAATGTGTTCGCATGTTTTGAATTAACTGCACGAATTAGATTTGAGAGCTTGTCTGCGCACAAAGCTATCAGATGACTTAAAAAGAGACTGAATATAATGCAGTTGTGATACTTTTTGGTGTTTTTTGAGATTGAAAGCTTCAAATTTCCTAATATTTTACTCACCCTCATGTCATCCTAGATGTCCATGTCTTTCTTTCATAGCGTTGGGCATGTTACTTTAAAAAAAGTAATTAGTTATAGTTACTAGTTGCTTCTCACAAACAGTAACTGAGTTAGTAACCGAGTTACTGTAATTATCGTGTTACTTTTTTAAAAAAATGTTCAAATGTCAAATAACTTGGATACCTCCATATATCAAATGAATGAAATTTAAAAGAAATGAATGAAATTTTTAGTTAACTCACCAGAATTACAAAGCTTATTGGCACAGTTTTGTAAATATCTGAATCATTATAAGCATTATAATATGACATTATGACAATTTAGCCTTAAACTTTAGTAATTAGAACTTTAAAATAACCATGTATAAATGCATATTTGTCTTATTGACTGAACTTAGGACTGGTGGTGGTGCTTAAGATATTGTTTGTAATTTAGTGTTTCTATAAAAAAAAAGGAAAAAAATAATAATAATACTGAAAAAAAAATAATAATAAAACTACTACGAATTCTACTACTAATAACAATATAAAACGCACTAAGGATTAATGAGCTGCTGGGTTCATGAATATTAAACACGTTGTCAGCGTTTGCTCGAACTGATTTGCTGAAATCAAAACAGGGGCGATAATAGGTCAGAGCTCTGTAATAGGTGAGCGCCAGCCAATGAAATTACCGTTTGCGCATTAGTTCCGCCTACTACCGGAGAAACCGTCAGTTCTTAAAAAGCTGAAGAATTCCAAAGGAACTCCGTTATTTTGACAGGAAAATACAGCAAAGAATATCGTTTACATGTAGCATGTCAATTCTGCACGGTATATAAGACTCTCTCGCTCTGTATATCTCTTTGCGTGTGTGAGACACAAAGCGACAGCTACTCTTGTGCCTTCACGCTAGAGTTTACTGTTTATTAAATAGAGGTACGCAGCGCATCCATTCAGATGAACTGAAAAATAAAATTATAATAGTATTGTAATAAATTATAGTAACGCCGCATTTTATTGTCAGTAACGGTAACAGCGTTGTAACTGGGGAAACAGTAATGAAGGTTTTTGAGGAAAAAAAAATATTTTTTCACCATATAACGTTAGTGGACTTCAATGGGGATCAACAGGTTGAAGGTCCAAATTGCAGCTTCAGTGCAGCTTCAAAGAGCTCTACACGATCCCAGCTGAGGAATAAAGGTCTTATCTAGCAACGATTGGTCATTTTCTAAAAAAATAAATAAATAAATAAACTAAATTGATATACTCTTTAACCACAAATGCTAATCTTGCACTAGCTCGACTTCACACGACATAGTTGCGTGGGAAAGGTCAAGAATGGCGTAAGCGGAAGTACCGACCCAGTGTTTACAAAGCAAATGTGCAAAGAAAGTCAAACGCAGTTTACATAAAAAGGTAAAACAACGATGTCAGGAGATTTTGAAGTTGAAGAAAATTTGATTTTTACGCCACAGACTACCTGCAAAGTACACAGACGAAGAACTAGAGCTGTCAAAAAAAAAAAAAAAAAAAAAAAAAAATTTGCATTTCGAATATTCATCGAGTTTAAAATAAAAACCCACATTCGAAACACTGCATTCGAATTTTAGGTGTGCTTTAAGGAGGCAGCCTTATCAGTGGCGCACAAGATGCGACGACAATGTAATTGTTGTTGCATTATTATGTTTCTGTCCTATCCAGTTGAAGCCACTAGATACGGCGCTGCTGCGTTGTTCATTAAAATATAGCGGACAAATAAAACATCGATGCAGAAAACATCTTGCTTATGTCAAAACCGAAACAAAGCCGTTCACACAGAACGCATTATTTCGCACATTTTCTAGAGGGACATCTATCACCGTTGCTCTTGTGTCTTGCATAAGATCGACGCATGTTTAGAAAGCCATGTAAAATGAATGCAAGTTCAACTTTGAAAAAACATATCTTGACACTTCTTGACATCCCATTGTATCTCATGTTTTTAAATGAAGAAAGTACTCTGTATGATTGTCTTTCGGTCCTTTGTATTAAACTCATAAATACATGATGCTGTTTTGTTTATAGTTGTTTAAGCAACTTAATTAATTATAATTAGTTTCTAAACATTATTTTCACAACATGTTGTTTGAACATTAATGTGTGTTGGCAGTGTATGTACAAATCTACCCTATAATGATAAAAATCCATGCAGTGGTTTTTAATTAATCTGTAAAAATCCTTCACACCGACAGAGGCCGCTCCCACGATAGTTGATTGACATGAGCGTTTTACCTCAGATCAGCTGTAAGAGTCCGTCCTCTTTGTTTCGATGCCGGAGCAGGGATGTAAGTTAGACAAGAATATCTCCGATTGAGCGATTGAGGTGTTGTGTTGCTGGATCTAATAATGAACGTAGTGGTCTTCATTTACTCCTGACATCTGAGCTGCTGAAGATGCAGTGGATTACGTTTGTTTGTGAAGGGAAGGTGCCTCCCGATCTACATATATCCGTCTATGTTCGCGCGAATCATTCATGATCCAGCTTCACTTACAGCAGATGTGAGTATAAGTTTTTTTTTTTTTTTAATGAATCTTTGCAATCGCCTTTCCTAATAATGTGATAGTTAGCAAGTTTAGCGGCTAAACACAGCTAAATGCGGCTACAGTAAACAGGCTCCTCAATCCACAGAGAGAAGAGGGGGGCGGGGTGAGCAGAGCTCATTTGCATTTAAAGCAGCCTC
Organism: Cirrhinus mrigala; assembly: GCA_036247105.1. NCBI lineage: Eukaryota > Metazoa > Chordata > Actinopteri > Cypriniformes > Cyprinidae > Cirrhinus > Cirrhinus mrigala. Next base: position 30,250,577 of record CM070026.1, read on the forward strand.
GACCAGAATGAGATGATTTTTGCAGAGCTCATTTTGGCAAGGTAAAAAGAATTGAGAATTTTTAACCAAAGTATATTATAGACTTTTCATTAAGACCCTAAAGAATCATATCAACTTGTGGAAAATGGGCATCCGATGACCCCTTTAAATCACCACTTTCAGGAAGAAAAAAAGGAGCTCAGACATTCGACAAAACATCTGCTTTTATGCTCCGCAAAAAAAAAAAAAAAAAAGTTGCACGTTTTGGAATAAACTGCTTTTACTTTGAGTACATTTTTAACAAAAGCTTTCCACTTCATATCCAACATATTTATGCCAAAACATGACTACTGACTTAATGAGAACTAAATGTGCTGAAGTTTTCATAATGCAATACCCATGCAACAGTCACGTGTGAGTAATGTATGTGAGAACGGAAAAAGCGCTCAAACTTTTCGACACACGCTGAAAGTTTTGACACGTCCGTCTAGCCGAGAGACAGAAAGAAGGAAATGCATTGAAAAATGAATCTCTGAGACTTCCTCTGGTGCCGGAGCGGGTTGCCACGACCACCCTGATGCCTGCTGTATTTGTCTCGTTTATCTAGACATGATGCAACACCGAGCTCAGAGTTAGAAACCCACCGATTGGCCGCCACGCAACAGCCTTAAGGGATGGAGGGGGGAAAAGTAGCAATGCATCACCTCAACTGGTGGCAATAAATCTGGAGTCTTTCTTTGGGTGTGCTCCAGTCATGTAAAAGCCGTTTAAATCACCATCCTTCCTGTCATATTACTCACCCTTGACTGCCGTACGCTAAATTACATTTGGGCTTGAATTCCAACCCTCTCACTGCGGGCGGCTTAACGCGTGAATAGGAATTGATTCGCTCTTTGAGGCCGCGTCAGGTTGATTTCTCCGTCTTACAGAACAGGGGGAGTGACCTTCCACGCCAAGTTTCAGAAGAGAGACGAGTCGAATCAAATTCCTTTTGCTTAATTCAGGCACAATGAAGGGATTGTGGTGGACAGTGTTCGTGCACGTGTCAGATGAAAGACCGTGACACCTGTGAGGGCCGATTAACCTCGGCTCTACGCCTGCTGCGTCGCTCACTTTGACTCTCAAAGAGAGATCAGAGGTCACATTCCAAGCCTGAATTCTTGACCTCCTCAATTAATGCTCATATATTTCATTCGGTGTTCAACACAAGACTCAGAACCTTTAGAATCAGATGCAGCTGCTTTTGTTGTTGTGATGTTTTCATGAATCATTATCCTTCACACTTCGCTTTCAAATCCAAGAAAACATACTAAAGGAATAGGAAATGCATGCATTTATTTATTCCTTTTTTTCAGTTAATGTTTATTAAGTTGGCTTGAGAAAGCCAACTTACAGAAATTCAATTTAAACTTATTCTTCTGAGACAAAATTCAGACTGTAACTCGGGTCAGACCTTTAGACTGTTCTGAAGTCAGTTGCTGTATCTTTTCCAACTGATCCGGATCACAGTTTTCGAAAACCACCAAAAACCTCTTAGACTTTCATTGAAGGGGGTCAAAACTTTTGTTCAGCAAGACTTATAGAGTGTTTAAGTTGTGTATTACTAGCAAAGCTTAATGAGTATCATAGACAACATGCTATTTCATGTTAGCAACATGCTAATCATGCTAACAACAGAATGATGAGTGTAGCAAAACCACAGTTACCATGGTTTAACTATAGTATATGTTTTTTTATTTTTATTTGTAGTAAAAGCATTGTTAATTTTCATAAGGGAACAACATGGTAATCACACTAAAACATGCTAGCAACATGCAAATCATGCTAAAACATGCTGACTCTTTTGAAAATTAACCATGGTTTTATTATAGTAAAAGTGTAGTAACCATGTTTTTTGGTGTATTGATTACCATTTGTATAACCACAGTTTTACTACAAATACCATGTTTAAACTATGGTTAGTTTAGCAAAACCATGGTTACCATGGTTTAACTATGGTATATGTTTTTTTTGTTTGTTTTATTTGTACTAAAACCATGGTTAATTTTCATAAGAGAACAACACAGTTATCAAACTAAAACATGCTAGCAACATGCTAATCATGTTAAAAACACACTTGCAACATGCTAATTATGCTAAAGCATGCCATCAGCATGTTAATCATGTTTACAACATCGAAAAGATGCTAAAAATCAAACTAAAACATGCTAACAACACGCTAAATCATATTAACAATGTGGTAAACCATGCTAGCAACATGCTATCAACATGAAAATAATGCTAACAACATGCTAATCATGTTAAAAACACACTTACAACATGCTAATTATGCTAAAAACACACCATCAGCATGTTAATCATGTTTACAACATACTAATCATGTTAAAACATGCTAGCAACATATTAATCATGCTAGAAACATGTCAACCCTTGCAAAAATCAACCATGGTTTTTATTATAGTAAAATTGTAGTAAACATGTTTTTTTTTGTTTTTTTTTGGATATTGATTACCATTTGAATAACCACAGTTTTACTACAAATACTATTTTGGTGAGTGCAGCAAAGCCACGTCACTCTGACAGAGGCCGCTCCCATGATAGTTGATTGAGTCTTACCTCAGACCTTAAATCAGCCGTAACAGTCCGACCTCCATTGTTTTGATTCCAGAGCAGGGATGTAAGTTAGACAAGAATATCTCCGATTGAGTGATTGAGGTGTTGTGTTGCTGGATGTAATAATGAACATAGTGGTCGTCATTTACTCCCAACATGCTGAAGATGCAGTGGATTACGTTTGTTGTATGGAATGCGCCTCCCGATCTACATATATCCGTCTATGTTCGCACAAATCACTTACAGCAAAAGTGAGTATAAGGTTTTTTTAATGAATCTTTGCGATCGCCTTTCCTAATAACCTGCTAGTTAGGAAGTTTCGCGGCTAAACGGGACTAAAGTAAACAGGCTCATCACTCCACAGAGAGAAGAGAGGGGCGGGGCGAGCAGAGCTCATTAACATTTAAAGCAACCTCGACCAGAACAGGATGAGTTTTGCGGAGCTGATTTTGGCAAGGTAAAAAGGGTGTAATTTACACTACCACTGAGAATTTTTAACCAAAGTATATTATAGACTTTTCATTAAGACCCTAAAGAATCATATCAACTTGTGGAAAATGGGCATCCGATGACCCCTTTAAAGAAAAAATAATAATAATAAAAATAAAAACATAAAGGGATAGTTCACCCCCCAAAAAATTTAATTCTGTCAACATTTACTCACCCTCATGTCATTTCAAACCTTTCTTTTGGGGAACATAAAAGAAAGTATTTTAGAGACGGTTGATAAAGCTGTTTTACCATGACTTTCATTATATGAACAAAAAAATACTGAGATGTTTCTCAAATGATCTTCTTTTATGTTCCATAGTTTACATTAGGCCGTTGCAGCCCAAATGTTTATGTGTAATAAATTCTACGTTGAATCAAATAAAATATTTCTTTCTAAAGCCCTATAGCAAATCTTAATGAGTATCGTAGATGAGTATGCTAATCATGCTAGAAACATGTCAGCCCTTACAAAAATTAACCATGGTTTATATAGTAAAAGTGCAGTAACCATGTTTTATATAACCAGTGTTTACTACAAATGGTTAAACTATTGTGAGTGTAGAAAAACCACGAGAACCGTGCATATATTGGTTACTTTGAATTGTAGCACATCCAGTCACAATTTAGAGCTGGAACGATGTATTTCATAAAACAGCATATTTCATGCACTGGTGGTAAGTTCATAAATTTCCACTTCTGCGTCTCAAACCTACAACTTCACCAGATCATCAACCATTAAGCCACAGCTCTCTGAATTCAATTTGAATGTGTATCAGTAGTCAAATCAGATTATTCACTATTCCAAGGAATCTGTAGGATGGCAGCCAGATACACAAACAGTTCAATCCACATTCCGTAATGCTGGTTTGTCTCTGAGTTTTCTTTAGGGGTCAGTCACGCTTCCTGACTCACAAACCACAGAATCTAGCAGGAATCAATTAGCAGGCCACAGTGTAAACAATGAAGGGACATAAAATGGAAACGGGAGTATTCATGCCCTTTTGAACTCAAAGAGCTTGCTGATTTACAGTTAATTATCATTTAATGATAATTATCATTAACAAAAACTAAAGCTTTCTTGAAAAAACATGGCATGACAAAAATGTCTTACTTTTATTGAAAATTTCCTTTAGATTTAGTCATATTTATATTATAAAATAAAACTAAAACCATAAATAAAACATTTCTGTTACTTCAATTAAAACTAACGTGAACAGGGAAAAAAAATAATAAACGTATTTTCCACTAGTTGCCAAGATATAATTTCTCATTTTCTACTAGTTTAAGTACTAAAATAACTAAAACTAAAAACTGAAATAAATTTAATAAGAACTATATATATATATAACTATATATATATAACTATATATATATATATATATATATATATATATATATATATATATATATATATATATATATATATATATATATATATATATATATATATATAGTTCTTATTAAATTGACAAAAACACAACAAAATTACTAAAATGTAACTAAAATGAATTAATAAAAATTATAATATTATATCTATGATACTAAATAATAATGCACAACCAAAAGACTAGCAAAATATGACTATATGTTAAATATAGTCATAAAATAACTATATTTAAACTTTAACAGGGGTTTAGGAACAATTTGAAATCTAGGACAAACATAAATTTGGCTTATAAATATGAATTATGTAAGGTGACAGTCAGTCCTGATTGGCTAAATGTTGTCGGTTATAGCACCAGTTATAACTGTTGTTTCTATTAAGCATCTTCGCTAAGCATCAAGCTAAGTTTGGTGAACTCAGGGATTGTGTTAAAAATACTGTAGCAAAAAAGCTTTTTCTCTTTTCTAAGGATCAGAGTGAAAGTGTGAAATGGTTTTGTGAGACTAAATACTAAATTTCTGGTGGCAAAACTCACTTTATAAGTGGACTTCAGGGGAAAAAAGTATCAAAATGCTATTAAAGAGCAGAATATGACCCCATTAACCACTGTGGGCCTGACAGGGGCTTCCTTGTGCTAGATCCGATAGGACATAAAGCCCCTGCGGAGCAGCACAGGACTCATTATCTAGACATACGAGCAACGGACAGAGTGCGGATACATCACAAAGTACTGGAACCCACAGTAAAAGACTTTCTGTGCTGCTAAAGGATGGCTGATCATTGTGGCGTGTCGTGGTTTGGCTGACCCTACGCTGGACAGTAACACCCTCGCTTCATTGTAGTCATTTTCCAAAATAACAAGCAGCACACAGAAAATCACGGATATCTCAATCTGCACATTGTTCTACTGTAATAACAGGGTATGCAAGATTCCCCCTGATATTTGATGTGCATATTGAGACATCATAAGTAATTAATGGTGTTTGCTAAAGCAAGCATCACTGTTATTATTGCTTGCACTAGCGCAAAGGCTTAGGGACCTGAACAAACCCCTGAACTCATGCATTCAACTTTAGTGCATAACATTCCCTAAAGTGTGTTGAGGAGTGATGCTATATGGGTGAAAAAACATGCCATGACAGGAATGCATGGCCCAAAATGTTAATTTACATTTTTTTTTTGTCACAGATTTAAGTTATACTTTTAATGAACATTTCATTTACTCAGTGTTTTCTCATCTCATATTCCTTAATAGTGAATATTTGGTGAAAATGTACTTGTTTTGATGAAGATGATTTAGCGGAATGTAGCATTACATCACTTGCTCATCATTGGATCCACTGCAGTGAATGGGTGCCGTCAGAATTGAGTCCAAACAGCTGATAAAAACATTACAATAATCCACAAGTAATCATACCACTCCATCAGTCAACATTTGTGAAGCAAAAAAACTGCTAATTCATCAAGATGTTTTTAACTTTAAACCACTGGCCAAAATATGAGTCCATAATGCATAATAACACTTCCTCTAAAAAAAGTTCATCCCATGTTGTCCTCTCACATCAAAATTCACTGACATATTTGTTTAGAACTGTTTTGACTTGTAAAAAGTGATTGATGTGCATATTTCTCTCCTGATTCAGACAAGATTAATTTTTTTACTGGAGGAAGCATTATTATGGATTATGGACTCATATTTTGGCCAGAAGCAATGCTTTGAAGTTAAAAATGTCTTAATGATGGATTTCTTTCTTACAAACAGGCAGTTTTTCATATTACAAGATGTTAACTGATGGGCTGGAGCCATGTGGATTACTTGTGGGTTACTGTGATGTTTTTATCAGCTGTTTGGACACTCATTCTGACGGCACCCATTCACTGCAAAGGACCCATTGTAAGAAAGTGATGCAATGCTTAATTTCTCCAAATCTATTTTGATGAACAAACAAATTTGTCTACATTATGGATAGCCTGGGGTGAGTACATTTTAATTTTTGGATGAACTATTCTCCTAAATTTTAATCAATTTTAAACTTACTAAAATGCATATTTAAGTCCAAAAAAAAAAAAAAAAAAATCATTTATATGTATATTAATTTAAAAATTGCTTTTTTTGAAGTATAATTAATTGACATGAAGCATCTTTTTAATGACACATCATGCTTTTGTTAACAAAACATAAAAAAAAATTGTTGCCAGCTGTTATTTTTTATAAGAAATTCTGATGAGAATGAGAGACCAAACAGCTGATAAAAACATCATAATAATCCACAAGTAATCCACACCACTCCAGTCCATCAGTTAACATTTGTAAGGCATGAGCTGCATAAAATTCATCAAGATGTTTTTAACTTTAAATCAAAATTTGAGTCCATAATCCATAATAATGCTTCCACCAGTGAAAAAGTCCATCCCATGTTGTCCTCTCACATCAAAATCCACCCACATATTTGTTTAGAACTGTTTTGGCTTGTAAACGGTAATCGATCTGTGCATATTTCTCTCCAGATTCAGAAAAGATGAATTTTTTACTGGAGGAAGCATTATTTTGGCCAGAAGCAATGGTTTGAAGTTAAAGCGCCGTAATGGCGGATTTGTTTCTTATAAACACACAGCTTTTGGCTTCTCAAGATGTTAACTGATGGACTGGAGAGGTGTGGATAACTTGTGGATGTTTTGATTAGCTGTTTGGACACTCATTCTGATGGCACCCATTCACTGCAGAGGGTCCATTGTGAGCAAGTGTTGCAATGCTAAATTTCTCCAAATATGTTCTAATGAACAAATTCATCTACATCATGGACAGCCTGTGGATGAGTAAATGTTCATTTTTTAATGAACTATTCTGCTAAATTTTAGTTAATGTTACACTTACTAAAATGCATATTTATTTCCAAAAAAAAAAAAAAAAAAAAAAGATTTTAGGTCATTTTTCTGTGAAAAATGGAAAAAAAAAGAAAGAAAGAAAAAAAGTATCAGACCAATATAATTCAACACAGATTTTTTTTAAATATCTTATTTTGTATGTATTTTAATTTATCTTTTTATTGCAATTTATTTACAATTTATCTTTTTATTGCAATTTATTTACAAGCTTTTTGGAAGTCATTGTCATTTTTTTAAAATCAACATTGTTTTATTTAAATGCCATGAAGCATCTTTTGAATGACATATCATGTTTTTGTTAATCAAATTTTTTAAAAATAGTTGTCAGCTGTCATTTTCCTAAGAAATTCTGTTGAATTTCTGGTGATGAGCATCATTTAGACGTGTGAGCAACCACATAAAAACACCCTAGAAACTGCATAGTAATACTCTGCAACCACCCACAATGCCCTTGCACACGCAAACACCGCTCACATTTTATTCAGAAAATGTAAAACTCCCGTACAGCATGTTACCTATGTAAAGCTGTGAGAACGTACCTCATTCCTGTCTTTCAAAGCCTTGTCTGCTTTGCATATCTGAACACAAACACAGACAAACATTCTCCCTCATTTACCATCAACTTCCTCCAAACCTTTCTGGGTCAACAGACTCTGTTTATGATACTTTCAAAGGAGGCCTTGTGAATTTCAATGGAATTTGATCTGAGAGCATGCATACATCTGCTCACATGGCTTTATTAGATTTACTCACTGTTTGACAACACACTCTCACAATTTATTCCCAACAGCACTTGCAAATCGTACGAGGATGCGTGCCAGACAGAGCAGGCCTAAACTGCGTTACAGAAGTGCACCTAATTAAGGTCTCGTTGTAGAGGACCGGTTTGATTTACTGCAGCATCTCGAAACTAAAAGCATGCGTGAGCGAGAAAGAGAGAGGTATGGAAAAGTAGACAGGTGTAACTTCCTGTTTTCAGTGGTTGAGCTGAGTTCATAACTCAAAACATAATTTAGATGAGCTTTCAAAGAGGATTAGATAAGATGCAGTTTATATTCCCCACCGCATAGCAATCGGTGGGGATTGCATAAACATGTTTCTCCTGAACATTAAGAGTCAGTGAATCATCAGCTAATGGAAAGTTCTGAGAGACATTTCAATTATAAACTGCTGGAAGCTTCCGTCAGGTTTTTTTGTTTATCGTCCACGGGTCATTTGGGATGCTAGAGTCGCTGGCCCTCTTGTGTAGTTGTAGTCTTGAAGAGGCCATATGCTAATAACTGAATACTATTAACATATATTTGTGTACATTGACATTGAAAACAACAAACTGCACCGGACATGGTACTTTCATAAAACTTACCATACTTTTAGTATGTGTGTTTTGTTTTTAACCTCTGTAGTCATTTAATGACATTAAACAAGGTGAAGGAAGGAAGTAAATGTCTACATTTCAGACAAAATGGTCATTTAAAGTGATTTACACAGCCATAAAGTCATTTAGAAAAAAAAAAAAAAATGCAATGAAGGTCCTATTACTTTAGCATTAGATAAGGGGAAAAGAGAAAAAAAAAAAAAAAAATAATAATAATTTTTTTTTTTCTTAATTTGTAGACAAATGTAGCATTAATGTTAAGATATTTATTTATGTATGTATTTATTTACGTATTTATTTCTTTCAGAATTAAATAAATTCATTGTATGTTTTAAATAAGCTTAACCATTTATTTATTTATTTATGACATGAATTAAAAAGGGCAAAAAATACAATTCTTGTATGTAAAAACTGAGAAAATTAAATTAGCTTAATCATTCAACGTTGTTATTTATGTATTTATTGCACAATGGTAAAAAAAAAAACAATAAAAAAAAAATTAAATTAAATTAAATAAAAATTTGCCTGGTTATTGACTGATTGATCGATTGATTGAACATTTTAAAAAATTAAATAAATGGCAAAAGAAAATACAATTAATACATATAAAATTTGGGAAAATTAAATGCTTGAACATTTAACTTTGCTGTCAAAGTTATTGTAAGAAATAATCATCAAACAGATTATTTATTTATTTATTGCATGATTTGAAAATGGCAAAAAATACAATTATTATATGTAAGAATTGAGAAAATTAAATGAGCTTAACCATTCAACGTTATTTATTTATTTATTTATTTATTTATTGCACAATGTTAAAAAATAAACAACTAAACTAGCAACAGTACTGTTAATATACATTAAAATTTGTCTGGTTATTGACTGATTGAACATTTTATAAATAAAACAAATGAATGGCAAAAGAAAATACAATTAATACATGTAAAAATTTAGAAAATTAAATGCTTGAACATTTAACCTTGCTGACAAAATTATTGTAAGAAGTAATCATCAAACAGAATATTTATTTATTTATGGCATGATTTGAAAATGGCAAAAAAATACAATTAATATATGTAAGAATTGTGAAAATTAAATGAGCTTAACCATTCAGTGTTGTTATTTGTTTATTTATTTATTTTAGTTCTGTCAAACGATTAATTGCATCCAAAATAAAAGTTTTGTTTATGCAATATATGTATTTATACTGTGTTTTTATGATGTATATTATTATGTACTGTGTATTATTATGTATATATTTATTATGTATATATAAATACACACACACGCATGGATATATTTAAGAAAAGTGTTATGTTTATATATTAAATATATTTTTATATAATATTAATTATATGAATAAAAATACACACATGTAAATACATGTAAATATTTTCAAAATATATATTGTATGGGTGTGCATTTATATAATAAATATACACAGTATACACACATATATAATGTAAAAAAAAAACTTTTATTTTGGATGCAATTAATCGCGATTAATTGTTTGACTGTGCAATAAATAAATAAATTAGTGCTATGTTGAAAAATAAACAACAAAACTAGCAACAGTACTGAATACATTAAAATTTGCTTGATTGAACATTTTAAAAATTGAAAAAGAGAATACAATTAATACATGTAAAAACTGAGAAAATAAACTGATTTAACATTTAACCTTGCTGTCAAAGGTATTGTAAGAAATAATCATCAAACATAATATTTATTTATTTATTTAGTGTGCATGTGTGTTGCAATAACTAAAATTCAACACTTGGCCTAAAACTAGCATGCCTCTGCTAAACCCATTTAAAAAGAAAGAAAGAAAGAAATATTTTAAATCAAATTACAGAAGAAATATATTGTGTCATGACCCGAACTGCAGTGTTGCACAAGTTCACAAGCCTCATATAATATAGATGCAACAAAAAAGCTCATATAATATTTAGCTTGACCTCGTGAGACAGACGATCAACGCTTCGTGAAGGTTAAGCACCTCCATTCCCTGATCCTTGGCTGAAAAAGAGCATTTTAGAGACTATTTTGTAGCCTATTTGTGGAAAGTGCAAGAGAAAGAAACAAAGAAGCTCTACCCCCATGCATGCAAGCTGATTCACAACTTTCCATTACAGTTGTGTCAAATCATTCTGTCTCCCTGTCGGCTCTAAATGGATCTCAGCTCGGTCTGTGTGTGTCTCACGGACCATTGTGTTGCCGTGTTCGTGGAACTGAAGGGAACAGAACAAGCAGTCTGTCATTTACTCATGACTCATCGAGGTTGATGCCTCCGCTACATCGGCTCCCGAGGATGCACAGCAAGCAAACCAGGCAATCAATCATATTTTAATACAAAACAGCCCCATTTTCAACGAGACACATCGCTATCAGAGAGAGGACCTAATTAGATAGGTGCAGAAACAGCATAATCCTGCAGAGAACGATCATTACCAACACGGCGAAAAGCGTTAACCCAATGATGGATGGCGGCTGATATCCGAGTCGTTCAGAGAGTAATTGCCACAACGCCAGCGGAGCAGATGCGTAGCAAAGTGCGCCAACTAGAAAAGAAAGTCATTACGATATACTTTTTAGAGAAGTTGTTGAATATCCTCGGGTTATTCTATTCTACACGGCTAAATCTGTACTGACAATACTTCCTGTGCTTCGCTTCTGAAATTAGGCTGCATCAATATCGGGCTTGTAAATCCTGTTTAGCATACCGGTGGCAGGTTTTGCATACGGGTTGCATTACTGTCGCCTTACTGAATGGTATTATCGTGATTGACCGCGAGGTAGGGGAACAAAAGGGTGACCCGCACGCCGAGCTGGAGTTTGTGGTTATCATTTCTCTTTATCTGCACGTACGGGCATCAGCGATTAGTATGAGCAATGCCATCCATCCAGCACTGGGCAAAAAACAGTCAGTGCATGGTAGGGTTAGTATAGTTAAAGGAATACTTCACCTGAATATGCTGAAAATTTGCTGAAAATCCAAAAAAAAGCTCTTTGGAACAGACTTTAGCATTACATCACTAATGAAGTGAATGGGTGCCGTCAGAATGAGAGTTCAAATATCTGATAAACACATCACAAGAAACCACAAATAAGAAATGAATGCATCATCAAGACATTTTAACTTCAAACCATTGCTTTTGGTTAAAATATGAGTCCTCTATCCGTAATAGTGAATAAGTTGACTCTTGTCTGAATCAGGAGAGAAAAACGCACAGACTTTATAGCTGTCCAAAACAGTTGTAAACTAATATGTTGGTGGATTTTGATGTGAGAGAACAACAGAAGATTGACTTTTTCACTGGAGGAAGAGTTATTATGGATTATAGAATCATATTTTGGCTAGAAGCAATGGTTTAAAATTAAAAACATGATGAGTTTGATGTTTCGTAGGATATCAGCTGATGGACTGGAGTGGTGTGGATTATTTGTGGATTATTGTGATATTTTTATCAGCTGTTTGGACTCTCATTCTGACGGCACCCATTCACTGCAGTGGATCCTGTGGTGAGCAAGTGATGCAATGCTACATTTCTCCAAATCTGTTCTGATGAAGAAGCAAACTCATCTACATCTTTGATGGTCTGAGAGTAAATGTTCAGCAAATTTTCATTTTGGGGGGAACTTTTTCCTTAACTAAAACTAAAATCAAAACTAAAATAATAATAAAACTGGAGTAGAATAGTTTCAATATATTTCAAAATATTTTCAATTTAGTTTAACTTAATGTACTAAAATAACTAAAACTAAAACTTAAAAAATAATAAAAAACTATATAGACATTTAAAAAAATACAAAAGCACACAACAAATAAATTAACAAATTAAAAAACACTTTTTTTTTACTCTAAATAAAATAAATATTAACTGGAGTAAAATAAAATATTTAAAAATATTTTCAATTTAGTTTAACAATGTACTAAAATAATTAAAACTAAAACTTAAAAATTAATGAAAACTATGTAGACATTTAAAAAAATACAAAAGCACACAACAAATAAATTAAAATATTTTTTTTACTTGAAATAAAATAAATATTAACTGGAGTAAAATAAAATATTTAAAAATATTTTCAATTTAGTTTAACTTAATGTACTAAAATAACTAAATCTAAAACTTAAAAAATAATAAAAACTATATAGACATTTAAAAAATACAAAAGCACAGAACAAATAAATTAAAATAAATTTAAAAACACTTTTTTACTTGAAATAAAATACATATTAACTGGAGTACAATAAAATATTTAAAAATATTTTCAATTTAGTTTAACTTAATGTACTAAAATAACTAAAACTTAAATGAATAAACACTATATAGACTTAAAAAATACAAAAGCACACAACAAATAAATTTAAATAAATTTAAGAAACACTTTTTTTACTTGAAATATAATAAATATTAACTGGAGTAAAATAAAATATTTAAAAATATTTTCTTAATTTAGACATTTAAAAAATTACAACAGCACACAACAAAATTACTAAAACTAAAACTAAAGTACTAAACGTAAAAAAAAATAAATTAATTAATATATATATAAAAAACACAAATAAACTCATTCAAAATATTAGTAAACACTAATGATACTAAAATAACACTGGTGCACGGGCTCTATAGGGATATGTAAACCTGGTTGAAGTACGTGCATATGTGTGTGTGTGTGAGCCGTCACATGAGGGAATGGACATCACAGCGGAAGGACACACACACACATATGCCGTGACAGATTGTTGCCATGGAAGCATCGCTGCCCCTTAGATCATTTTCAGTCTCTCAGTCAAAAACAGACGGGAGAGGAAGAGGTAGTAAAAGCAGGAAGAGCCCTCGGCTGACAGCGCCCAGCTGTGCTCATTAATGTACGAGCGACGCTTCTGAAGAGCGCGTCCAGGTATCGTTTAACTCGATTTCACATCATAGATGTCCCCGTAGGGAAGACGAAACACAAATGAGGTCTCTTTAAAGGAACAATTGACCCGAAAATGAAATTTCTGCCATTATTTATTCACCCTCATGTCGTTCCGAACCGGTGTTATTGCTTTTTAATGCCTAAAAACACAATGCTGTTCTTTTCTAAACAATGACTATTTATTGTGAAGCATAAAAGTATTACAGTCCATACGGCTTATGCACTATAATACTAGACTTCTGTCATGTCGCTCCAAACCCGTAAGACCTTTGTTCAAAAGGCCAATAAAACGCCATGAAAGTATCATAGTCCATATGACTTATACACTATATTACTAGATTTTTTAAGTAATTTGATACAGCAACAGCCTGAAATTTGCAGCATAAAGGTTAGTAACAACATGGGGATAAGTAAATAATAAAATTTTCATTTAATTTAATTATTATTTTTTTTATTTTTAATTTTATTATTATTTTTATAAGTTGTTTTATACTATAAAAATAAGACAAAATGCTGTATGTGGATTGTAAAATTTTGTTTTATTTTATTATATTTTATTTTATACTATAAAAAATAAGACAAAATGCTGTATGTGGATTGTAGAATTTGTTTTATTTTATTTTATTTTACACTATAAAAATAAGACAAAATGCTGTATGTGGATTGTAGAATTTGTTTTATTTTATTTTATACTATAAAAATAAGACAAAATGCTATATGTGGATTGTAAAAATGTTTTATTTTATTCTATAGAAAATAAGAAAATGCTGTATGTGGATTGTAGAATTTGTTTTATTATTTATTTTATACTAAACAGACAAAATGCTACATGTGGATTGTAGAATTTGTTTTATTTTATTATATTTTATTTTATACTATAAAAATAAGACAAAATGCTGTATGTGGATTGTAAAATTTTATTTTATTATATTGTATTTACACTATAAAAATAAGACAAAATGCTATATGTGGATTGTAAAAAAAATTTATTTTATATTATAGAAAATAAGAAAACGCTGTATGTGGATTGTAGAATTTGTTTTATTATTTATTTTATACTAAAAAGACAAAATGCTACATGTGGATTGTAGAATTTGTTTTATTTTATTTTATTTTATACTATAAAAATAAGACAAAATGCTGTATGTGGACTGTAAAATTTTATTTTATTATATTTTATTTTATTTTATACTATAAAAATAAGACAAAATGCTATATGTGGATTGTAAAAAAATTGTATTTTATACTATAGAAAATAAGAAAATGCTGTATGTGGATTGTAGAATTTGTTTTATTATAGTTTATTTTATACTAAAAAGACAAAATGCTACATGTGGATTGTACAATGCTGTTTTATTATATTTTATTTTATACTATAAAAAATAAGACAAAATGCTATATGTGGATTGTAGAATTTGTTTTATTTTATTTTATACTATAAAAAAATAATAAAAACATTAATTTTATAAATTCTACTGTATATCAACAAATTATTTGTTCTACATTTACACTGTGCATTTGGGCCAATGCATTTGAAACTTTCCCATTCCCCAAGGATGCATTAAATTGATCAAAAGTGACAATACAGACATTTATAATGAAATTTATGACAGTCAAAAACAAAATGACAAAACATGAATATGAAGCAGCATAACTGTTTTTAACAATTTTACAATAATAAATTCTTCCTGAGCATCAAATCAGCGTATCAGAATGAAGGATCATGTGACACTGAAGACTGGAGTAATGATGCTGAAAATTCAGCTTTGCATCACAGAAATATATTACATTTTAAAATATATTCAAATACAAAACAGTTATTTTAAATTAGAATATTATTACTGATTTTACAGTATTTTTTGATCAAATAAATTAAGCTTTTGTAAGTCCAAACTTCTGAACGTAGTGTATTCATAGTTATCACAGTTCATACAATCAATGAGAAATGAACCCATGACCTTAGTGTTGCTAGCCAACATCCACAACAAATGAATTCTACTAATGATTTGAGGAGAAACATCCAAACACACTTAAGTGCAGCATAACATGAAACTCGATTAGGTCTCACGAGCTATGAAAGAGCCATCTGTGTCTCATGCTCACACACACAAAGATTCCCATCTTAGTGCACTGTATTTGCACTTATCTGCACAATTGAAATGACTGGCCGACTTACTCAGAAATGTAAAGGAAATCAAAAAATCTGTAGGTTTCAGAGCTGTTGACACAACTACAGGTATCAGTATGACTCAGCCAGTGTGCTGCAGATGTGGTCGAGAGCAGACTTCAAACGGACTAGAAAATGCTATCTCCACAGCAGCACAGATGAGGTAAACAGTCTCAGCTGGGGTTATTGATGCCTAATTGACTTCGGTACATCTGCAATTCCATTTGCTTGGTTAAGCGTTCATAAGCAGATTGAAGGCATTAGTGAAGTTCACCAACGTTGAGGGACGTTCGACTGTTCTTTATGCAACTGCTGTAACTGCGTAAGCGGCACAGCTGTTGCATACAGAAATAAAAACGAATATGAAAAGAGGTACAAATGCATTCCTGATCAGATTATCTTAATCCTTGTTTGCAAGTGACTTTGATTTATTTACCCACTAACGCAGGCATCTCAGACTGAGGCTGTAGCCAGTGACATTGAATGGCTTTTTGCAATGAGAAACAGATTATGTCATTTAGCTTGTCAATATTTATTCTGCCACAGAAATAATAATATCATAATTGCATTTTTTAAATAACGTGCATTAAATGACAAATCAGTTCACAGCTATTGATTAGCAAGCTCTTAATTGCTTGGGAAGTGCAGGAGCCCTGGAATTGAGCATTTCAAATCTGTCATCATTGCTCATGGGAATAGAAAAATTCATGGAGAAATGTGTGCTTGCATAGAGATTCATAAGATGACGTCAATACAGCGCTGATTGACTGAGAGCAGCACAACAACACATAAAGGACCGAATTCTTCACTGGTGACTAAACTGAGATATGACGTCAAAGACGGTAAAAATGAATGAACGAGGAAAAAAAGTAGTCAGTTTTTTTGGATTGTAGAATTTGTTTTATTTTATTTTATCTTATTTTAAACTATAAAAAAGAAGACAATGCGATATGTGGATTGTAGAATTTATTTTATTATTTTATTTTATTAACACTATACAAAATAAGACAAAATGCTATATGTCAATTGTGGAATTTTTATTTTATTATTATTATTATTATTGTTTTTTTTTTGTTTTGTTTTTTTTTACTAAAAAACAGACAAACTGCTATATGTGGATTATAGAATTATTTTATTTTATTTTATTTTTTCATTTTATTTTTCACTATAAATATAAGATAAGATGCTATATGTATTGTAGAATTAGAGAAAACTAAATTATATATGTGGAATTTATTTATTTTATTTTATTTTATTTTATTTTATTTCATTTTATGTTTTTACTAAAAAAGACAAAATGCTATATGTGCATTGTAGAATTAATTTAATTAAATTATTTTCTTTTCCTTTTTTATTATAAAAACAATTGACAATGCTATATATGGATTGTAGAATTTATTTTATTTTATTTTTTACTATAAAAATAAGACAAAATGCTATATGTGGATTATAGAGTTATTTTATTTTTTACTATAAAATAAGACAAAATGCTATATGTGGATTATAGAATTTCTTTATTTTTTGTTTTTTATTTTTTTTTACTATTAAAATAAGACAAAATGCTATGTGTGGATTATAGAATTTATTTTATTTTATTGTGGTCAGATTAGTTCAATGAATATTTTATTTTATTTTAAACTACAAAAAAAATTGACAAAATGCTATATGCAAATTGTAGAATTTATTTTATTATTTTATTTTTTACTATAAAAACAAGAGAATTTGTTTCATTTTATACTATAAAAAAGAAGACAAAATTCCATATGTGCACTGTAGATTTTACTTTATATTTTATTTTATTTATAGTTTATTATTTTATTTTATTCAGATCAGTTAAATGAACCTTATGCTTAAGTAAGGAAATGTTTTGTCATATTACTCTGTAAATTGCAAAAAGTAGATTAGTTAACTGACAAACTAATGTTGCCGCACTGATGTCATGCTAACGAAAAATATCGTTGTTAGATATACTTATCGAAAATGAAAGTAAAATACAGTTCACTGCTTTAGGTTTAAGACTTGTCCTGTTAACGTGCAACAAAAATGCACATTTCAGGTAGTTCCCTTTCATGAGGAAATACCAGTGCCGTAAAACAAAACCTGACGTTACGAAATCTCGCCCCAATCGGTTTCTGTTTACAACCCTAAAATATGAACACAGAGCTGAAACAATGGAGCCTCCAGCTCGTAAATGTCCAGCGATTTGTGGTTATGTAAGACAAGCAGACTGAAAGCACCGGCCCCGAGGCCAGTGTTTGCATTTCCTGTAATCGGAGTATCCGTCCACTCAAGCATGATGTAAATGGATGCCAGTCTTTACTGTGGCCAGCCTTGGCAGCGTCGGCACCCGCTATACGCCCTGCAGAGCCGGCATGTTCCGCCAGGTGAATACGTGTGTGTTTTATTGCATTTTTCTGGTGCTACGCATTTAGAGCACATAGGAATGACTCGATTGCATAGGACGCTCTGAGAATAATGTAGGTACGGAGGTAAAGCAGGGCCGCTCGCTGCTGTGTGGAAGATTGTCTTTCATTGCATCATACTGTTTGGAGGACAGAGCTACAATGTCATCAAGATATGGCTGCAAGCCAAGAAACAAAACTCCCCTAAATATCTATCTAGGTTGCCTGATGTGCCGCCACCACTACCTGTTTATAAGGACGCCATTGTTTTACCGTAATTAGGTTGTGCATCAAATCGTCTCTAAAGACTGGAGGAAGTTATTAAAATGTTCCCACTTTGGCAAACAGTGATGTTATGATCTGTACACAAAAGAGAAGCTTTAAAACACAAGCTGTAAAAAAGAAAATAAACAGGGGCAATATTAACTATCATCCTGTCTTGACATTGTAAAATCAAGATGGTATCTTTAAAAATAAATGCACCGAAAACACTTTAAATGTTCTCAGAAGTCCAGATTTAATGGTTTAAATAAAAGGTCTTTTTAAGACTGAATTGAGAATGCATTATAAATTTACAGTTCAACTCCTGAATACAGTAAAAATAATTTAAATTCTTATCTTGACAAACGTTATATGTTGAAAAACATGCATTTTTGTTCATTTTAACACACACACACAATTTTTATTTATTTATTTGCTTATTTTGTTCTTTTTTGTATTTTTGTGCACCATCTATAGTTTGATCTTTTATACACATAGATGACAAGAAACAAATATATTAGAAATATGGACAAGAAATATATTATTCTAGAATAAAATGTACATAAAATAAAAAAGTATGTTTATTTTTGATATATTTAATTTAATTTATTTGTTGTTCATATACATATATGTATATAAATATATTTCATATATTTCAAAATCATTTGTTTGAAATTTTATAGACAAACAAGAAATCTATAGAAAATATATATTTATATATATATATATATATATATATATATATATATATATATATATATATATATATATATATATATATATATATATATATATATTCTCAAAATCCTTTGTTTGAAATTTTATACATACTGTTCTAGAATAAAATATAGATAAAATACAAATAAAATTAATATATATATATATATATATATATATATATATATATATACAGTAAAATAATATATATATTATATTGTAAAAATATATATATATATTTATTTTTAATATATACACTACCGTTCAAAAGTTTGGGGTCAGTACATTTTTATTGTTTCTTTTTTTTTTTTTTTTTTTTTTAAGAAATTAATACTTTTATTCACCAAGGATGTATTAAGTTAATAATTAAAAGTTTATTAAAAGTTAATAATAAATAATTTACATTGTTATAAAAATATTTATATTTTGAATAAACACTGTACTTTTTAAACTTGTTATTCATGAAAGAATCCTGAAAAAAAAAAATTACATGTTCCAAAAAATATTTGGCAGCGCAACTGTTGATATTATCCAACACTGATCATTCTAATAATAAATCCGCATATTAGAATGATTTCTGAAGGATCATGTGACACTTAAGACTGGACTAACAGCTGATAAAAATTCAGTTTTTCATCACAGGAATAAATTCTATTTTAAAGTATGTTAAAATAAAAAACATTATTTTATATTGTAAAAACATTTTGCAATATTACTGTTTTTTTTTCTATATTTTTAATCAAATAAATGCAGCCTTGATGAGCATAAGAGACTACTTTAAAGACTATTACAAGTCTTACTGACCCCAAACTTTTGAACGGTAGTGTATATATTCAAGATCCTGACGTTTTCACTTTTATAGACATTGAAGAACAAGACATATCATTCTACAATGAAGTATAGAGTAAAAAATATTTAATTGCATTTCATTTATTTTTTAATTAGGTAATTTTGTATTTATTTACTTACATTATTTTATTTATGCATATATTTATTTTTAATCATATATATATTTCTTTTATTTTCTTTTTAACATATATATACTTTTGTGAACTATGGTCTATGGTTGAAGAACCTCATTTCCTAGAATGCATGACCTGCATTGAAATTTCAAACTTCTTTGCTGTCATTCCAGTTTACATTTCAATTCAACTTCCTGTTAGGTATGACCAATTCGATTTAAACTCACTCATGAACTGAAAACCAATTATTAAATTCTAAATTCTGCACACCCGTCTACAAAACGCTCAGACTGCATGTCACAGTCTTCCAGCACTGCTGTGGATGACAGGCATGGCTGTGCCAGGAACCCGCTGTGGCACACTGCTGATGTGTTTCCTGTATGGCACTGGCCTCTGGACACAGAGATGGCTTTCTCATTTTGTCCTTGACTAGAGATTATGGGGAAACAAGTGCCAGGCCGCAGCATGAAACGCCTAGCAGAGCAACAAAGACAACAAAGACACTGCAGGAGACATTTGGAGAAACCATGTCAATACTGCAAGAGCATGAGCATGTGTGATCTCTCAAAACATACATAAGATGAGTATAAATGTGCCAAAAATATCTCCGACTAGCTATTTTCAGTATTTCTGCAATCACACTGAAGCCACGCTGCAAGATATTTTCAGCATACGTTTTATGGACCATGCTATCAATTACAGCACACAGCAACAGAGTGCATAAACAAACACGAAACATGTTTACAGTAAAACACTTATAATGGCAAGGTTTGCAGCACAGCAAATAAACAATTTAAATATGCAACTTTCAAAAGCACAAACAAACCACATTAAACATGTTAGCATGCTAACATGCTAGAATCACTTACCATGCAAAGGTAAATCTAATCTTTTAGCTAAGTTAGTTTTGCTTGTTACCTGTATGGCTAGCAGGAAGGGACATAAAAGGCAATTCAGCTCACTGAAGTAGGCCTAATGTTTACTTGAAACAGACTCCGCCCACAGGAAGTTCATCTCCTTGGAAAAGTGCTTTAGGAAACTGCAGAGCTCATTTAGGTGCTTTAACAATATTATGAGCTTCATGTTTTTAAACCCTTTGACCTGCCAAGCAGCTAGGAGTAAGCTAAATGTATTTAGTGTAAACAGGTTTTCCAGTCATCCACAGATGTTACAACTCAACTTGCCATTGATTCTGTGATAAAAATGATAGTTGTGGAAACTGTAAATGCATAAAAATAAAATAAAAACATTATAATTGTTTTTAGATTTTTATTCATAATAAATTTCCATAAATAGTTTTAATTAAGATATGGTAATCATACTGGTAATTAAAGCTAATGGTAATCATAATAATTTCATTTATTTATTTATTCATCACACACACGCATTTATATATATATATATAGCATTTATTTATTTATTTATGTTTTTTGTGTATTTATGCATTTTTTGTTCATAAATAAATATATATATATATATATATATATATGTGTGTGTGTGTGTGTGTGTGTGTAGAATTGTATAGTTATATATATACACATATAATTAGAATTTATATATTGTATATATAAACTTGACATGTATGTTTTCCGAAAAAATGTGAGTGGTGCTTGCCGCAGCAATACTTCGCAGTTGGTTGCTTGGGACTGTCTAGGCAGTTGTTAGGGCGTTCTTGTTCTAGGTGGTTAGGGCATTACTAGGGTGTTCTGGGTGGTTGCTAGGGTGTTGCTATGCGGTTATTAGAGTACTTGGGGTGGTTGCTAGGGCGGTTGCTAGGGTACTCAGGGTGGTTGCTAGGGTGTTGCCATGCAGTTGTTAGGGTATTTGGGGTGGTTGCTGAGGTGTTGCTATGTGGTTGCTAGGGTACTCTGGGTGGTTGCTAGGGTGTTGCTATGCGGTTATTAGGGTACTTGGGGTGGATGCTTGGGCGGTTGCTAGGGTACCTGGGGTGGTTGCTAGAGTACTTGGAGTGGTTGCTGAAGTGTTGCTATGTGGTTGCTAGGGTACTCAGGGTGGTTGCTAGGGTGTTGCCATGCAGTTGTTAGGGTATTTGGGGTGGTTGCTGAGGTGTTGCTATGTGGTTGCTAGGGTACTCTGGGTGGTTGCTAGGGTGTTGCTATGCGGTTATTAGGGTACTTGGGGTGGATGCTTGGGCAGTTGCTAGGGTACTTGGGGTGGCTGCTATGGTTTTACTAGGTGGCTGCTAGGGTACCTGGGGTGGTTGCTAGGATGTTGCTATGCAGTTGCTTGGGTACTTGGAGTGGTTGCTGAAGTGTTGCTATGTGGTTGCTATGGTACCCAAGGTGGTTGCTAGGGTACTCTGGGTGGTTGCTAGGGTGTTGCTATGCGGTTGCTGGGGTACTTGGGGTGGATGCTTGGGCAGTTGCTAGGGTACTTGGGGTGGCTGCTATGGTTTTACTAGGTGGCTGCTAGGGTACCTGGGGTGGTTGCTAGGATGTTGCTATGCAGTTGCTTGGGTACTTGGAGTGGTTGCTGAAGTGTAGCTACGCTGGTTGCTAGGGTACCTGGGGTGATTGCTAAGGCCATTGCTAGAGTACTCAGGGTAGTTGCTAGGGTGTTTCTATGCAGTTGCTAGGGTACTTGGGGTGGTGCTAAGGTGTTGCTAGGCAGTTGCTAGTTGTCACAGAACGTTACTATGAATTTTATAGAGTTCTTAGCCTGATTTAGCACTTAGCTAATCACTTTTAGCATGTAGCTATTCACTGCTAGCATGTGTAGCATGTTGGGAGACCCAATTGCTAATATGAGTCAAAAGAACCAACTCTCATGTATATACAATGTTCTGATATAGAGATATAAGTCTTGCTAAATGGTTGCTAGGGTACTCTGTTTGGTCACTATGGCATCTGCTAATGATGATACTCCAAAAGCTGTTGCCAGTATGAATGATATAAACCAACCCCCATGTCTCCCCAATGACATTCAGGTTTAAAGATACGCCTCATTGGGTTTGGGTTGCTAGAGTGCTCAGTAGTGGTTGCTAGGGCATGGCTCGAAAGTGGTAAAGGTAATTAATGATGGCTATTTGCTGTCCCGAGTCATAAGAGCCCAACCTCATTTTTCTACGACACTGTGATCCAAAGATATCCATCTGGTCCATTTATAATGGCAGTCTATGGGATCAGTTGCTAGGGTGGTCTAAATGGTTGCTAGGGTGTGGCTAGACTATTTCCATTGTGACAATTCTTCTCTCCAATCTGAGTCAAAAGAGGCCACTCACTTGTCTCTATGATGTTCTGATTCACATATATACCTCTCCCTTTTTCAATGAAAGTTTATGGGCTGTTTCCTAGGGTGCTATAACTGGTTGCTAGGTCATGGCTAGGAAGTTGGAAGGCTGCTTGCTAGACTGAGTGAAATGAGCCCAACATGAAGTCTGAAAAAAGTAAGTATAATTTTATATAACTGAAAATTTTGTTTAATATAAATGTTGTATGTTTTAAGTTTTATTGACAGAGAGAACTTATAATAAAATATGAATAACTAATATTAAAACCAATAATATAAATTAATAATACAATAATTGTTTTTTATTTATTTATTTATTTTTCCATAATTTGTGGGAAAATGTACTATACGCAATTTAATTTAAAATAAACAAAACAATAAAATCTACATAAAAGTAAGCTGAAAAGTACCAAAAATGATGAAGACACAGAAAAATGCTATATAACTAAAAAAAAAAGTTGAAATCTGTTACTTAAATACAAAAAACAAAAAACCCAGGGACATAAAAGTGCCTGTATTTGTCTGCGGTAATTGACAGCAGGCCACACATGTTGCAAATAGCCATTACGTTGAAAATAACTTATTTTTCCTTGAAATGGGATGGTTTCCATTATTTTGTTGAACTCCTTAGTTGTTAAACATAAAGACAACATCCAAGTATGATGTAGTAGTTTAGTCTGTACCAGTCTGACCACACTGAGATCATAATGAAATAGTAACTCTCGACGGGGTTCGTCCCTCTTAAATCCACTGCACACTGTGATCTGCAAGACAAATGCTTTTTTGTCATTTTAGTTGATGAGTCGCTGTCAGTACACATTTGCACTGACACTTTTCAAAGGGTAGTGCACCTGAACATTTAATTTTGTGATTCTGCATATAGCATTACTTTTAAAGAATGATTATGCAGCTCTTACAATACATCTCTCCTACTCCTACTATTGATTTAAAGAGGTATTTTTGCATTATCTGACTATCTAGATTTTTTAATTATCCCAGCTGCACCCTAAAGGGATCTTGGGTTCACTGCTTAAATAATCTCCACATGTTCCAACTTGATTCATATGCTCCAAATAGCCTCTTTTCTGCAAGATATCGACTGAAGATTGCTCGTTGCATTGCTGTAAATAACAATTAGAGACATTTGTGCTTACACAACCGGATTGCTGTCATGCTGTGCGCTTGCATCTGAGCGCTAAAACTATTGCAGCCGTTGGGGATTCCTATTTGGACATGTGATATAGGTCAAAGCTGTGTGGAGCACCAGCCACTCAATATGGTTTTGGTACGTGTCGTTTTGTCCATGACCCACTTGCAGATCGAAGGAACACAGTGTTCCCCTATCGCTCCAGTTGCTATGGTAACACGGCGGGAGAGAGACGCAGGCCGTGGACATCATTTATGCTGCCAGGCAGGGATGTGAGCAAGAGGAAAGTGACAGAGGAATAGAGACGGCGAACACGCAAAGATCAATACATCTACATGGGAGTAGATTTATGAAATCCCAAGAGGGGAATCCAGAACTCCCATTCATAAAAAAAAAGGGAAAGGGAAAACCACAGTCACACATGCCAATTAGTGCTTCAACCAAAAGAGACTTTTCTGCCAGTGGAGAGAAGTAATAGCAGCCATACATATAAATTAAGGCTTTTCCAGTCATCTGAATGGGGCAGAGCAGTTAGGACCGAGATCCAAGCACCAGGACGGCTGAGTGCTTAACCCTTTGAAGCCTGACATATGAAATAATAATCAGAAAAATCACATGTAAATTACCCAGAATAACCAAAAATATGCAATTTGGTGCAGTTGCTGATATTTACATGTCCAAAAATTAAGTTGAAATTCTCATGACTTGTAAATCAATGAGCTCTTCATAACAGTATAACAGACTACTTACAAAAATATATATAAACATCAGTGGTCAGTGTATATCTCCCAATAATATGTCTTAGTTAGATGTTTAAATGTTTAGTTTTATGATCAAAGCAATGTAATTTTTACAGATAAAACCATTAATGCAATGCAACTCAATGATGATTGAGAGATTAACAAATAAACATTTCTCAAAAGCCTGATGGATCATATATGGTACTCACATTTTAACAAGATTTTTATAAAAATACAACATGTAGATTGATCATGCTGATAATTTAGACGCATTAGAAATTTCTGTGTCGAGTAGCGTACGCCATTGGACTTAAGATCTTAAGGGAAAATTTCCATGTAGGTCTGAACCCCAATTTGGGTAGGGTGCAAATACTTAGAGAAACATGAGGAAGTATTCATGTAAGGTTGTTTTTAGATAGCATATTCACAACAAATGCAAATACCAACCTACTATATGTCACCACGATGGCCAAGTGGTTAAAGCATTGGACTTAAGATCTGCTGGACAAATGTCCATGTAGGTTTGAACCCTACTCCTGGTAGGGGGCAAATACTTATGACATCTAAAAGAGAAACTTGAGGATGGCTATAGTATGGTTGAGTTTGATGGGATTTGCATGGTTCAAATTCTAAACCATCCTAGCTACTTCTCTGTGACTAGGGTGGCTGAGTAGTTAAGGCATTGGACTTAAGCTCCAGTGGACAAATGCTCTCATGGGTTTGAACCCCAGTTTCTTGTAGGGCTAATCTTTAAAACATCTAAAGGAGTAAACATAATTCCTTGTATTATCATTATTACATTAGTATCGAGTTTGATGGGATTACAAAGTGCCCATATAGGTTTGAACCCCACTCCTGGTAGGGGGCAAATACTTATAGCATCTAAAAGAGAAACTTGAGGCTGTGTTGTATGGTTGATTTTGTTGGGATATGCAGGACAAAATGCCAAACCACGTTAATGCTTGTGACCAGGATGGCTATATGATTAAGGCATTGGACTTAGGATCCAATGGAGAAATATCCATGTAGGTTTGAACTCCATTCCTGGTAGGGGGCAAATACTTATGACATCAAAAAGAAAAATTTGAGGATGGCTATAACATGGATGAGTTTGATGGGATATGCAGGATAAAATTCCAAACCATCCTAACAACTTCACATAAGTGACCAGGGTGGCTGAGTGGTTAAGGTGTTGGACTTAAGCTCTGATGGACAAATGTCCTTGTGCAGTGGTCTCAAACTAACTTCCTGGAGGGCCACAGTTTAGCTCCAATCAGCTCCAACTCACACCTGCTTAGAAGCTTTTAGCAATCCTGAAGATCTTGATTAGCTGGATCAGGTGTGTTTGATTAGGGTTGGAGCAAAACTGTGCAGAATTGTGGCCCTCTATTACCATCATTACACTTGTATAGAGTTTAATGGGATTACAAAGTGCCCACATATGTTTGAACCCCACTCCTGGTAGTGTATATAAATACCTAAGACATATGAAAAGAGAAACTTGAGGCTGTGTTGTATGGTTGATTTTGTTGGCATATGCAGGACAAAATGCCAAACCAGAGTGTTGCTTGTGACCAGGATGGCCGAGTGGTTAAGGCGTTGGACTTAAGATCCAATGGACAAATGTCTGCGTGGGTTCGAACCCCACTCCTGGTAGGGCTAATATTTAAAACACCTTGAAATATTACCATATGTATACCTGAGCTTGATGTGATTAAGCTCAGGGAAATATTGTGACATCTAAAAGAGAAACTCAAGGATAGGCTACTTTGGTACTGGAGTCCCGCTGTCCTACAGAGTTCAGCTCCAACTCTAATCAAACACACTTGAACAAGCTAATCAAGGTCTTCAGTATCACTAGAGCTACAGGCAGTTGAGGGTTTTTTCAGGGTTGGACCTAAACTCTGCAGGACATCAGCACTCCAGGACCAAAGTTGCCTATCCCTGATGTATAGTATGGTTGAGTTTGTTGTCCATATGGGTTCAAACCCCACTCCTGGTAGGGCTAATCTCTAAAAGACCTGCAAGAAATACACTACAAACTTTGTTTTGCATGCAAACATAAAAATCACAGTAATGAACAATTATGCAATGAATTATTTAAAGAAACTTCTGCCGGGAAGTTTCTAGTATGCCTAGTAAGAGCTAACTGGAGTTAAAGCTAAACTTTGCAGGACATCATCCCTCCAGGACCAAGTTTGGTTACCCCTGCCTTAACCACTTGCCGTCCAGGTGTGCGTTTCCCAAAAGCAACTATGGTTGCAAGTTTTGTCATTACCAATAGAGTTAAATGGAATTTCCGACCATAGTTAGCTAACAATGCTTTTGGGAAAAGCACCGCTGGCTGCATGTTACTTGACGATGTATAGTATGGTTGAGTTTGCAGGAAAAATGGCCAGACCATTCAAACACATGATCAGGATGGCCGAGTAGTTAAGACGTTGGACCTAAGACCCAATGGACGAATGTCCATGTGGATTTGAATCCCTGAATTTTAGTACTGAAGACATCTGAAAGACAAACTCGAGAATGTATTCTTATATAGTAGGGTCAAATTTGATAAGATGCTATATGCAGGACAAATTGCCAAACCACTCTCAAGCACGTGACCAGGATGGCCGAGTGGTTAAGGCGTTGGATTTAAGCTCCAATGGACAAATGTCCACGTGGGTTCAAACCCCACTCCTGGTAGGCCTAATCTTTAAATGACTGGCAAGAAATAGCTGACAAAGACTGCCTGCTTGCAGCTACTGCGGATGAGTGAATGCATACATAAAATCATAATAATGATCATGTACCATACAACCAGGATGGCAGAGTGGTTAAGGCGTTGGACTTAAGATCCAATGGACAAATGTCCTCGTGGGTTCAAACCCCACTCCTGGTAAGGATAATCTCTAAAAGAAACACATAACAAACACTGATTTGCTTATGACAAATATGGCTAGCTGAATACAAACACAACAACCACTGTAATAACACTTTAACAGATGTGACCAGGATGGCCGAGTGGTTAAGGCGTTGGACTTAAGATCCAATAGACAAATGTCCTCGTGGGTTCAAACCCCACTCCTGGTAAGGATAATCTTTAAAACAAACACTGATTTGCTTATAACAAATATGGCTAGCTGAATACAAACACAACAACCACTGTAATAACACTTTCACACACGTGACCAGGATGCCAAGTGGTTAAGGTGTTGGAGTTAAGATCCAATGGACAAATGTCCTTGTAGGTTCAAACCCCACTCCTGGTCAAACTAGGGTAAAAGACAGTCATAATGGTATATTTATATGATGTAATACTCATCAGATGTGTATAGGTGCATTTGATGGTATTGCAGGACAAAATGCCAAACCATCTTGATGGCTGAGTGGTTAAGGCTTTAGACTTAATGTCTGTGTGGGTTTGAATCCTACTCCTGGTAAAAGTAAACATTTAAAAGACCATAATAATTGTGTATTTTTACAACGAAACGCTTGGATGGCATCACAACCCAAAATGTGGACTAAAAGGAGCTTTCAAGCTTCAAAAAAGAAGTTGCACATACTTGCTGGTTGTGTTGTCACAAAAATCTGTGAAGGTTTGCCTCATGAATTTTCTATTTATACAGAAGACACTTTCATCCAAAGTCAATACAAATGTAAAATGCTAAAAGCAGCAATAACATGCCTTAATGTAACTTTCTATTTGACTAAAATGAAAATCATGTATGCCAGTGGAAGTACCATATATATTATGAATGGGGAACATTTGTTTGCATTTGCTTTGCTTTTCACTGCACATCAATGGATATGGAGCACTTTAATCAATGTCTCAGCTTATTAAAAAGCATAAAGCAAACAAGCCATACATTCTAGTTTAATCTCCATGCACTCTTTGTGGATTTCAGCGTATATTGACGTTGAGTCACTGTTCATCCTTCTCACGTGGATTTTCTGAATACATTTGAATGTAATCACTCCGGGGCTCACATCAGGTCTGATGGTGAACTGCTTACCGTGCATTCTCTCTGGGAAGGAAGTCTCGTCCCACCGGAATACCGATCAGCTACATTGCACCTGTTGTCTATGCTGAGGCATCATCTTTATGGCTGATTAGAGTGGTGATTACTTCCTGATAGGGTGGACCGGTGGGTTTGCTGGGGATGGTTCCACCGCAGCTCATTAGAAGAAGGCCAGTGAAGTCTTACTAAGCAGAACTTGCAGAAGATTTGGACTGCAAAGTGCAACCAGCAGCAAAAACAGAAGAGAGAGAAGAATGAGATTTTTGATATGGCAGTTTCATCATTGCTCTTTAATCTTCCGGGTTATGCTTTCTGTCTTTGGCTTTTTGATGTAGTATTGTAGAAAAACCTTCACACTGCCTGTAAAGGGGATGTATTCTGTTGTTTTTTTCCCTCTTTTTTTTAGAATTGTATTATTTTACCTTTTCTGAAGTCCACTTAAAATGTTAATCCAAGTTTTTTTTTTTTTTTTTGCCATTTAGGTTTGCATGCCTTTTTTTAGGGCCCAAGCACCAGTGGTGCAAGGACCCTATTGGAACTTTTTTGAGGGCCTAAACATGCTCGAAAACTCATGAAACTTTGCACACAAGCCAAAAGTGGTGAAAATTTACATTTGATTTGGGTTTCAGAATTGGGTTTGGCAAAATGGCTCGATAGTGCCACCTATAAAATTTTAACGAAATGCCTCTCAAGCTATGTTTCACATACAAATTCGCTCGACACATGTAACACACCAGCACCTACAAATTTTTTGCCATTTTTAGACGTTGTATTTAAACAAACTCCTCCTAGAGATTTAAACAGATCAACACCAAATTTGGTCAATCTAATCTAAAGCCCTTTGTGACGTTAAATTGTGAAGATATTGAGTTTTCGTTGAAGGGCCATATAATGGACCGCTATGGTGCCCCGAGTTCGAATTTCCAAAATGCAGTTTAAATGCAGCTTTAAACGATCCCAAATGCGGTTGTAAACGATCCCAACCGAGGAATAAGGGTCTTATCTAGCAAAACGATTGGTTATTTTCATTAAAATAATACAATTTAAATACCTTTTACTGTCTTGCTCTCCCTGAACTCTGTGTATTCTGACTCAAGACAGTTAGGGTATGTCGAAAAACAATTGCATTTTCTCCCTCAACTTCAAAAATCATTTAAAAATCATCCTACATCACTGCAGAAGTACCGACCCAGTCTGTGCAAAGTGAACATGCAAAGAAGATCAAACACCCTTAACAAAAAAGGAAAAACAGCCATATAGACGATTTCGAAGTTGAGGGGGAACATGAGATGGAAGTTTTTTGACATACCCTAACTGTCATGAACCGGAAACAAACGGTCCAGGCAGAATAAGACAAGACAAGTGTTTGAAATTAAAAAGTATATAAACTGTATTATTTGTATGAAAATGACTGATCGTTGCGCTAGATAAGACCCTTCTCTCTTGGCTGGGATCATTTACAACCGCATTTTGGATCGTTTGAAGCCGCATTTAAACTGCATTTTGGAAGTTCAAAATCGGGGCACCATATCAGTCCATTATATGGAGAAAAATGCTAAATTGTTTTCCACAAAAAACAATTTCTTTACGACTGAAGAAAGAAAGACATGAACATCTTGGATGACAAGGGGGTTAGCCTGAAGATATCTGAAGGCCAATATTCAGTTATAATCATAGCGCCACCTGTTGGCAACAGGATATGTCATGTTTTGCACTAACTCAAACATATCATGTTCAATCTCACCGAACTTCACAAAAAGTGCTGGCCTGAAGACATCTACATGTCAATATCTAGTTATAGTTATAGTACCACCACCCGGTAGCAGGAAGTTACATATAAACAACTTTGACATTTTCCTTCTATATTTCTCATAATGCATATTTCCCACTGGCTGCTTGCAGCTTTAATTTTTTATTTTATTAAATATTTTTTTGTAATTGTTGCCATTCCAAACTAAATCTGGGAAATTCTGCTGTGTTTAATTACTCTATTTTACTTCAATGTATTTTTATCTATGTATTTTTTTATATTATGTATTATACTGTTAGTAAATTCTGCATGTTACTGTGCCTAGCATTTAATTCAAAGCTTAGTTTCATTGAATGGACTAGAATGATAAAGTATGTCTACAAAGAACATCAACATCTTTCACTTGTACTTTAACCAAAGCAACTCTCTCAATACGGCATTCAAGCTGTGCATTTTATCAATTCCTGTGAAGTGAATCAGTGACCTCGGCATTGCTAGCAGCATGTTCTACCAGCTAAGAGAAAAAAAGCACAAAGAAAAACCACCATACAACCTTTTTAACGAAAAATAAATGATGTTTTCTTGAGCACAAAGCTGCACAGTCTCCACAGTTGGAGGGAGTAAGGTGGGCGGTGCAAAAACTATATGCCATCCTCAAAATAGCCGTAAATGAAAGCTAAGGCTGTAATCAGAGAGTCTTACTAATTAATGAAACATGAAGGCAAAAAGGACCCCAAGCAGATTGTGACCTCAAACCTCCTCTGCCGATACCGACTCTCAGTGGAAACACCAACTATGCACAGCGTGACACTTTTTTTCTGGGGTTTAGACTCAAGGGCATCCTTGGATAGCACGCAGACACATATGGTGAATCACCTCCGCACCCATCCAGTGGGGTTTCTAGGGATGAGTCATCCTCATTAATGGTCGGCTGTTCGGGAACATCCACGCAGCCGCAGAGACGCTCATGCACGCTCTGTCTTAGGCAGGATTCCCCTCTCTGCATGCCTAACAGAAACCCAGCAGCCATGCAGTGCAGCGGATGGAGTCCAACGAGGTTGACGTTTCAGGTAGTTCATCTGCACGATGAGTCATCGACCGTATGGGCTGGTCACACGCACATACTCAACCGCTACTGCGTGGCAGAGATGAACTGGGCAATAATAAGAACGTTCAATCAAAGGTTAATGCGATGCATATTTTTATTCAAGATACATACCGCGTCCTTGCCACATCTGCAATAGTGGCTGTCATTTTTCACACATTAGCAGCACATATATCATCGAAGAAGTCGATAAGAGGCCTGGAGGCATTTAGATGGGCCGGTTTCACAGAGCTATTATTCTGCCGCGGCTCCTTGACATCATTGACATTGAGCTTGTCCTGGCTAATGCTTCCCCAGCCTGTAATGATAACACATTTGAAAGGTTTTGAATGAGAAGACACGTTTGATTTTGGCATGACATATTTCATTATCCTCCCAGACCATCCAATATGCCACCAAATGCTGCCAATTTCCTGGGAAGAGCATTGCATTAAGATTAACATTACCTGCAACGTAATAAAAATATAACATATCTATCTATCTATCTATCTGTGTGTGTGTGTGTGTGTGTGTGTGTGTGAATATATTACTATTATTATACATAATAATGTATAGTTTACTTTTACGTAACATATGTTTACATTTAAATTATTTTGACATAAAATATCTAATTTACAATTCTATATATTAATGTATAATTATACAATTCTACACCCACATGCATATATATGTGTGGTTGTAGAATTGTATAATTATACATTAATATACAGAATATATACAATTAATATGTAGAATATATAGAATATATTTTTAATTTTTTATATTTCCTATATGGAATATCATATCTCAATTTATGGAGATTTATTACAAATGCAAATCTAAACAATAAAAATAATAAAATAATTAAAATCGAATGCTTTCCCCAACATACGTAATACGAATACAAATCCAAAGAAACTGTTAAAATAATAGACTAAAAATGAGAAAGAGTAGTGTTTTTTAAGACAAATCAAGATTATGAGATGAAAAAAAAAATTATGTCATAATCATGAATTTGTCATAATTTCAATTATTTGTCATAATTATGTCTAAAAATAATGCTTTAGGAGATCTAATTATGATATAATCATTTGAAATGATGACAAATTGAAAATGACATATATAGGTCATAATTATGACAAAAATTAAATTTGTCATAATTATGACAAAAGCTTAATTTTTATGTCATAATTATGAATTTGTCACAATTATGATATAGTATTACATAATGTCACCTTTTGTGATAATTTTTTAAATAATAAAAATAATTTGTCATAATTATGACTTAATATCTCATAATTTCACAGTTTGTCATAATTTAGAATTTTTTATTTCATAATTATGGCTTTTTGTCATGCCTTTGACTTTTTATGTCATAAATGTGTCAAAAAAAAAATGCTTTTGTAAATAAGAGCATGATTTTGACATTTCCTATACAGAATATGATATCTCAATTAAAATAATTTATGGAGATTTATTACAAATGAAAATCTAAAAAACAGTTTACCATGTGTAATCTAGGAGTACAAATCCCTTAAAACAAAAAGCAATTGATAAAATAACAGATTAAAAATGAGAAAGAGTAGATTTAAAAAAAAAAAAAAAAAAAAAAGGGCAAAAAATGTCAAAATTATAACAAATAAGCTGAAATCATGAAAAATCAAGATTATGAGATGAAGTAATAATTATGACAAAAGCTTCATTTTTTTATGTCATAATCATGAATTTGTCGTTATTATAACATGGTATTACATAACTTGACCTTTTGTCATAATTTTATTTAATTTTTTATTTTTCATAATTATGACTTTTGTCATCATTTCACCTGTTTGTCATGATTGTGTCTAAAAATAATGCTTTAGAAAATCTATTTATGATATAATCATTTGAAATTATGACAAATTGAAATTGAGACATCATAACTGAGGTCATAATTATGACAAAAATTGTGGATTTGTGGACTTAATATCTCATAATTTCACAGATAATTTTATTTTATTTCATTATTATGACTTTTTGTCATATTTTTGTCTGTTACAAAAATAATGCTTTAGTAAATTAGAGCATGATTTTTAACATTTCCTATATACTATATCATAATATCTCAATTAAAACAATTCATGGAGATGTATTTACAATATTGTTAAAATATTGTACAGAATTTACAATATTGTAAAAATGCTAGAAAAATTGTAAGTACAAATGAAATGCATCCATGAATTTTGCGGTCAATGCTTGTAAAGTGGTTTAGATGACCTGGAAACTGAATTTAGAAATGACAATGACCAAGGACCAATGCATGACCAATGACCAATGACATTCGCATGCATTTAAACTGCTGTACACATCAACTGCTGTTTGCTGTCTGTGTGAATGCTGTTTTTCTTTACTGTAGTCAGCATGTGCTGCATCACTGCTATGGCCTATTTTAAGTAGATTCATGCAGCTTTGCTGTCTAACAAAATGACCTGTGCTCTCACATCATCAGGGATATAGACTTCAACCAAAAACAACCATGACAACGCGCTCATCACCACGGCAACCCGACTCATTGAGCTGCAGAGAGCAAGCTCGCCTAATGAGGGATACAGAGTGTTCCCTCTCCGCTCGTGGCTGTGGCACATGGTACGATTCACAGCGCACCTGTTGATTTAGACTCGACTGTCTGACAGACACGACAGCAGACAGCTCACGTCTCAATTCATACATGCACTAGACTGACTGCATCCACAGTACAGCGTCTATTTAAGTCTTTTCTTTGTTCTCTCAGTGTTTGTCATTGCATTTCAGTGCATCGTTTAATCTAGGATGGCAGGGAGACCCAGAGGAAAACTGTAGAGATTGCTCTTTCATAGCTCAGGAGACATCATGGAGTCCTGAATTACAATACGTTTAAGCTTTGACTCAAATGCTTCAACAGTTCCTCAATAAAAAGCACAAATGAGCTTTTTACATTTGGCAGATGCTTTTATCCAAAGCCCTTTGCATGTAGTGCACACATTTAATCAGTTCATGCATTCAATAGCTATGACATAAAAAGTTGAAATTATACATACAAAGTCATAATTACAATTTTAAGAAGTCAGAATTATGACAGAAAATGTCAAATTTTTAGTATAAGTTACTATTATAACAAATAAAAATTGACATCATAATTATGATTTTAAATAGCAGAATTATGAGATAAAACATAATTATGACAGAAAGTCAAAATTATGATAAAGTCTAAACATGACATAAATTGAGATTATGAGAGAAAAAAAAATCATAATTAACAACAAACCTAATTTTTGTTATAATCATGAATTTGTCATAATTCTGACTTAATATCATATAACTTCACCTTTTGTCATAATTTAGAATTTTGTCTGTTTATGTCATAATTATGTCTAAAAATAATGCTTTAGTAAATCTTATTATGATTTAAACTTTTGAAATTACGACACACCAAAACACAACAAAAAATGACTTTTTATGTCATAATCATGAATTTGTCATAATTATGACTTAGTAACTCTTAATTTCACCTACCTTATATCATATTTTTGAATTTTTCTTTCATAATTATGAATTTCTGTCATCATTTTGACTGTCAAAAACAATGCTATAGTAAATCTGATTATGACATAAACAGTTGAAATTTTGACATGAATTGAAATTATGAGATTTGAAAAAATATATGACCAAATTGACTTTTCATGTCATAATTACAACTTAGTATCTCAATTTAATCTTTTGTCATAATTTTGACTTTTTATTTCAGAATTATGGATTTCTGTCATAATTTTGACCTTGTCATAATTGTGTCAAAAATAATTAGTAAATCTAATTATGACATAAACAGTTAAAATTATGACATAAATCAGGACTGTGAGATGAAAATCATAAATATGACAAAACTGACTCTTCATGTCATAATTATAGCTTAGCATCTCATAATTTCAACTGTTTATGTCATAATTAGATCTTTTTATTTCATAATTATGACTTTTTGTCATATTTTTGACTGTTTATGTGAAAACTGCTCCAAAAAATGTATGCTTTAGAAAATGTAATTCTGACATAAATTAAAATTAAAAGAATAAATTCTGAGATAATGTCATAAATATGACTTAGTATCTCACAATTTCACCTTTTTATTTCATAATTATGACTTTCTGTCATATTTTCTTCTTCTTATGACATAATTACATTTAGCAAAGCATTATTTTTTATTATGCAGCAGAAATGGCCTCCATAGATTCGAACCCATCAGGAATTCAACAAAATTAAGCTACAAAATGATTTTTGTGCTCATATGGAGACTTTTAATTCTTTGCTTGAGAACAGTTCGAGCTATTATCAAGATCTTTTTTTGACACTCCAGGGGAGACATATTTGAGATTACTAGCTTTTTTTGAAATAATTCTCCACTTATTCTAACTGCTTTGGAGAAACAACTGTGATTTTTTTTGTCCATAGCAAATGGATGTCAGTATAAGTTTTCAAGAAAACCCAACAGGGTGGGTGCAGATGTTGGCCGTAAACCATCAAGCTTATATGAATGAAAGTGACCTGGAGCAGAGAGAGATTGATATCTGCAGTAATTTGAGTGGGTTTTTGCCCAGCGCAAGACGTGGCATGAAGTCAAGCCTCATTACAAGTATTAGTCAAACGTTTATGCCTGCTGTTCGAAAGATCAAAACCAGCCACATAAACAGTCGTGTGGGACCGATTTACTGTACGTCTCTCTCCTGGAAGGCATTACTGATAATTCAAGCACCATAAACAATTTAGAAAATAATGCTGTCACAATGCAACAATAGCATAAACGTCTCTTATACTAGTCTTTTTTTATCTGTGCATGACTGTAATCGTGCCTTCCTCCCCCGCACGCACGGATGATGTCATCGCTGGCAGAAGGTGGGGGTTGTGATTGTTTTGTTTATCACAGTACATATTATTCACATTTTGATGTATTCCTCTACAGTAACTGCACCGTCGCATTGGCCTTTTGAAATCACGATTAATGAAACACCCGAATCCGTGCAAAAGGTTTTGACTTTGCCAGTCGAACACAATGTCAAAGTTAATGGAATGTCAAGGAAATCCTTCAAAATCGGGATAATCTGTGATATCTAAATCTTTCCACTAAAACCACCCCGGGCGGTTATGACTTGGCAGTAAAAAGAGGAAAAGGATAACAAGCAGCAAACATGTTTGGCTTTAACACCAGAGTGAAAAACCACATCTCCTGCTGGATATCACCTGCGAGACAAATGCTACTAAAGCAGAACATGCGAGCATGAAATTTTAGAGAAGCAAAAGAGAGCAAGACATGGAATTGATTTTGTTGCATTGCGCATTCTCTTGGCTTAGCTATTTAGAAAATGATATAATTGATTTTTTTCTGTATCACAAGTGTCATAAGTGACAGCGCATCATCATATATTCTGCAACAATGCAATATAATAAAATGGTTGACAAACACATATAAGCCTGTACTTTCATTCAGGATGATCAGTCTGTCTGGGTTTGTACACAAGCCAGGGTGTAAAACAGCAGGGTGTGACTGTAAACTTGAAAAAGTGTGACTTTATGAATAAGTTAGAAGGCAAACCTCAGCTGTTGACCTTCTGATGTCCTCGGAGATGCTGCCTATTTAATTCTGCTTGAGCAAAGTTCACATCACCATGAAGAAAAATTGTGAATTTAGAGCATCCAATATAGAGTCACAGCATATGGTTTCCTATGAAACCCATTTCTGCCACTGAATAAAAAAATTGAAAAAGGTTATTGCGAGATTTTTTTGTGATATAGACTCGCAATTGCAAGTTCTAAGGTCAGAATTGTGAGATAAACTCAATTGCAAGTTATAAAATCAGAACTGCGTGACATAAACTTGCAACTGCAAGTTATAATGTCAGAATTGCATGATATAAACTCACAATTCTGACTTTTTTCTCAGAATTGCATGATATGAACTCGTAATTGCAAGAAATAAAGTCAGAATTGCAAGATAAACTCAACTGAAAGTTATAAAATCAGAACTGCATGATATAAACTCGCAATTGCAAGAAATAAAGTCAGAATTGTGTGATATAAACTCACAATTCAGACTTTTTCTCAGAATTGTGTAATATGAACTCACAATTGCAAGAAATAAAGTCAGAATTGTGTGATGTAAACTCAACTGCAAGTTATAAAATCAGAATTGCATGATATAAACTCGCAATTGCAAGAAATAAAGTCAGAATTGTGATATAAACTCACAATTCTGACTTTTTCTCAGAATTGTGTAATATGAACTTGCAATTGCAAGAAATAAAGTCAGAATTGTGTGATGTAAACTCACAATTCTGACTTTTTTTCAGAATTGCGTAATATGAACTTGCAATTGCAAGAAATAAAGTCAGAATTGCAAGACTGTAAGTTGTAAAATCAGAATTGCATGATATAAACCGACAATTCTGACTTTTTTCTTAAAATTGCGTGATATAAACTTGCAATTGCAAGTTATAAAGTGATATAAACTGACAATTCTGATTTTTTTCTCAAAGTTTTTTCTCAGAATTGTGTGATATAAACTCGATTACAAGTTATAAAATCAGAATTGCATAATGTAAACTCACAATTGCAAGAAATAAAGTCAGAATTGTGAGATGTAAACTCACAATTCTGACTTTTTTCTCAGAATTGCATAATATGAACTTGCAATTGCAAGAAATAAAGTCAGAATTGCAAGATAAACTCCACTGCAAGTTATAAAATCAGAATTGCGTGATATAAACTCACAGTTCTGACTTTTTTTTCAGAATTGCGTAATATGAACTTGCAGTTGCAAGAAAGAAAGTCAGAATTGCAAGATAAACTCAACTGTAAGTTGTAAAATCAGAATTGCATGATATAAACTGACAATTCTGACTTTTTTCTTAAAATTGCGTGATATAAATTTGCAATTGCAAGTTATAAAGTGATATAAACTGACAATTCTGACTTTTTTCTCAGAATTGTGTGATGTAAACTTGATTGCAAGTTATAAAATCAGAAATGCATGATATAAACTTGCAACTGCAAATTATAAAGACAGAATTGTGAGATATAAACTCTGAATTCTGACTTTTTTTCTCAGAATTGAGTGATATAAACTCACAATTGAGAGAAATAAAGTCAGAATTGTGAGATAAAAACTCAGAATTGCAATATAAAGTCTATATCACAC
Source organism: Cirrhinus mrigala (assembly GCA_036247105.1). Taxonomy (NCBI): domain Eukaryota; kingdom Metazoa; phylum Chordata; class Actinopteri; order Cypriniformes; family Cyprinidae; genus Cirrhinus; species Cirrhinus mrigala. Next base: position 30,289,916 of record CM070026.1, read on the forward strand.
AATTCTGACTTTATAACTTGCAGGTGCAAGTTTATATCACACAATTCTGACAAAAAAAGTCAAAATTAAGATATATATCTCACAATCTCACAACTTTTTTTCTCAGAATTGTATGATATAAACTCACAATTGCAAATCATAAAGTCATAATTGCATGATATAAACACAATTCTTTTTTTTCTGACTAAGTCAGATATGTGTGATATAAACTTGCAATTGCGAGATATAAAGTCAGAATTGCAAGCTATAAACTCACAATTCTGACTTTTTTTTTCCTCAGAACTGAGTAATATAAACTCACATTTGAGAAAAATAGTCAGAATTGCAAGATAACTCACAATTCTGACTTTTTTCCTTTGCAAATAAAGTCCCATTTTGAGAGAAAAAAAAAAAGACTGATATGTTCTCAGAATTGCAAGTTTATATCTCACAACTCTGACTTAATAGTTGCGACACAATTGCGACTTTATTTCTCAGATTTGCTAGTTTATGTCTTGCAATTCTGACTTTATAACTCACATTTAGGTCTCATAGTACTTTCAGATTCAATATCCACTCACTATAAATGTTTTTGAAAAGCTGGCCATAGTATTACCTAATTTTAAAGTACAGTTCTGTCTTAATTGCATTACTTTAATGCAGCACAGAACAAACAAAAAAACTGCAAGCTTTCAGTTTTTAGTGTAAAACTAAAGAAATCTTTTGCGCAGTCGATATCAGCAGTTTTAACACACTTCTAATTACAATACAATACTGGTGAAACACAATAAAAAATAAGCCATACAAAAAGGTGTTTTTGCTGAAAAGGTCATTTCAAGTAAGATGGGTATAAGTTATGTTTTTGGCACATATTTTAACATAACATGGTTAAAAATCTTGGAAACTTACATTTACATTTTAAGTCTGCATCAGATAAACTTTTTTTTAAAGTTTTTTTTTTTTGCTTCAGACTTTAAAAAAAAATTTTTTTAACTGATTTTATTGCTCGGTAGTAGATATACCAGGACTTATTTTCTTAGTTCAAACAGTTAAACCTTTTTTTTTTGTTCTTCAAAAATATTGAACAGATATCCATCTTTTTACTATATTAAGGAATGAAAAATAATTTATAAAATGAATATATCTGTATTGTATTGATAATTGAATTATTAAATTTAAAATGTAATTGTTTAAATAAAAATTACATTAATTCAATAAACTTTATAAATAATTCAATAAATGTTTATACACATTTTACCTGAATTGACATTATACCTGAATACCTGAATTAATAGCCTATTTTTATGTTGTTTTCTGTGTCATCATTTTTACATTTCATGTCATAATTATGACTTTTTATCTCATAATTTGTCTCATAATTTAGATTTCTTGAGTTCATGAACTTTTGTCAGAATTTTAAGTGTTTATGTCATGATCTCTGCATTTTATTGTCATCATTGTTTTCTGTATCATAATTCTGACTTTTTTTCATAATTCATGTCATAATTTAGACTTCTCATCATAATTGACTTTATGACTATTAATTTTAGTCATAATTTTGAGTGTTTATGTCATAATCTCTACATTTTTGTCATAATTATGTTGTTTTTTGCCCTAATTTTTACTTTTAATGTCATGATTACGAATTCTTATCTCATGTGTCATAATTTCGATTTCTTGTCATAATTTTGACTTGTCATGAAATTTGTCATAATTTTGAGTGTTTATGTCATAATCTACATTTTTGTCATATGTTGTTTTTTGTCCTAAATTTAATTTTCATGTCATAATTATGACTTCTTATCTCATAATTTTTGTCATAATCTAGATTTCTTGTCATAATTTTGTCGTCATGAACTTTTTGTCATAATTTTGAGTGTTTTGTGTCATAATCTCTACATTTTTGTCATAATTATGTTGTTTTTGTTGCTGTTGTTTAGTCCTATTTTTACTTTTCATGCCATAATTATGGCTTTTTATCTCGCAATTTGTGTCATATATTTCTTGTCAAAATTTTGACTGTCATGAGGTTTTAAAACTGTTTAACTGGGAAAATAAGTCCTGGTACTATACACTTGTTTTGTTGCGAATCATGAAAAAAGGAACAAACAGTATAGGTTTTAGACTACACTCTTAGAAAAAAGGTACAAAAGCTGTCACTAGCTCAGCTGCCTTTTCAAAACATACTAATATGTACCATTTAGATACTAATATGTAATTTTAAAATAATATGTAGCTTTAAGGAACTAAAATATAACCTTTAGGGGTAAAAAAAAAAAAAAAAGGTACAATGGTGTACTTTCCAAAGGGTTCCGTCCCTGTGACAGCTTTTGTACCTTTTTTCTGAGCATGTATTTTGCCTGTCATGTAGGTATTTGGTGTTGATTCTCTTTGGATGTTATTGTGTCAACAAATATCGCTGACTAGTCATTCTATATGCTTGTTTGGGGTTTATTTTCATGAAAGATCTATTCAGACACACAGGACAGGATAAGCACATGACTACAGAGGCAGCGTTTCACCCAGCTGCTTACACAAGTAGGCGGAATCGACCACGTTATGCAATGCCCCATGGAAAGAGCTAACCTGTCCATGCCAGAGCACCTTATTTTAGACATGTAAGGGAACACAATCATTTCCCATGAGGCAGCTGTTTGACTGAGGCCTTGGACCCCTTCAGAGAGAGCGAGTGTCTGGCTGAACTGTGTGGTTGAGAGCGATCTCTGGAGAACGCAGAGCCCGGCATGTGTTTTATATGAAGGCATATCCGGAGAGATCAGACCTCAACCACGGGGTATTTTTTGAGCTTGAGGGCAGAAGGAGGAGGGAGGAGAGAAAGAGAGAGAGACTGTGCTCATAATGGATACTAGCATGCTTACTGAACACTGTGCACTATGCACTGAATGCTCTCTACTTTTTGTGAACCACAAGAGTCATATTTATGACAAGTTACTGTAAAATCATGACAATTTATTTCATAATGTAAACTTTTTGTCATAATTTTAACATTTGTCCTAGGTTTGACTTTTCTAATGTCATAATTGTGTTTTTCAGGTCATAATTTCAACTTTTTAAATGTCATAAGTATGTATTTTTTTGTTCTTTTTTTTTTTTTTTTTTCAGTTTCCACTTTTGTCACGATTTCAGCTTTTTTATCTTATAATTATGACTTTTTATCTCATAATTTGTCATAATTTAAACTTCGAGTCAATTTTGACATTAACTTTTTGTTTTAAATTTGAGTTTTCAACTCATAATTTGTCATAATTTAGACTTCTTGTCATAATTTGGAGTGTTTATGTCATAATCTCAATGTCAATTATGTTTTCTGTGTCATAATTTATTCCTTTTATGTTATAATTATGACTTTTTATCTCATAATTTGTCATAATTTTGACTTGTCATGAACTTGTCATATTTTGAGTGTTTATGTCATAATCTCAATGTCAAATATGTTTTCTGTCATAATTTATTCTTTTTTTATGTTATAATTATGACTTTTTATCTCAGAATGTGTCATAATTTAGACTTCTTGTCATAATTTTGATTTGTCATGAACTTGTCATATTTTGAGTGTTTATGTCATAATCTGAATGTCAAATATGTTTTCTGTTTCATAATTTATTCCTTTTATGTTATAATTATGACTTTTTATCTCAGAATGTGACATAATTTTGACTTGTCATGAACTACTTGTCATATTTTGAGTGTTTATGTCATAATCTCAATGTCAAATATGTTTTCTGTGTCATAATTTATTCTTTTTATGTCATAATTATGACCTTTTAACTCATAATTTGTCATAATTTAGACTTCTTATCATAATTTTGACTTGTCATTAACTTTTTGTCATAATTTTGAGTGTTTATGTCATTATCTCTATTAACATTTTCGATGTCATAATTGTTTTCTGTGTCATAATTTATACTTTCCATGTCATTATTATGACTTTTTTTATCTCAGAATTTGTCATAATTTAGACTTCTTGTCATAATTTTGACTTGTTATGAACTTTTTGTCATATTTTGAGTGTTTATGTCATAATCTCAATGTCAATTATGTTTTCTGTGTCATAATTTATTCTTTTTGTCAAAATTATGACTTTTTAACTCATAATTTGTCATAATTTAAACTTCTTATCATACTTTTGACTTGTCATTAACTTTTTGTCATAATTTTGATTATGTCATTATCTCTATTAACATTTTCAATGTCATAATTGTTTTCTGTGTCATAATTTATACTTTCCATGTCATTATTATGACTTTTTTATCTCATAATTTGTCATAATTTAGACTTCTTATCATAAATTTGTCATAAGTTTGAGCATTTGTCATAACCTCTACATTTTTAATGTCTTTAATGTTTTAATGTTTTATAACTTTAATGTTTTCTGTCATAATTTATACTTTTCATGTCATAATTATGACTTCATCTCAGAATTTGTCATAATTTAGACTTCTTGTCATAATTTTGAATTGTCATTAACTTTCTGTCATAATTTTGAGTGTTTATGTCATAATCCCATCAACATTTTAATTTCATAATTATGTTATGTCTGTGTCATAATTTATACTTTTCATGACATAATTATGACTTTATCTCATCATTTGCGTCATAATTTAGACTTTGCATAATAATTTTGACGTGTCATGAACCTTTTGTCAATGTTTGTCAATCTCTATCAACATTTTTAATGTCATAATTGTTTTCTGTGTCATAACGTGCACTTTTCATGTCATACTTATGACTTTTTCTCTCATATTTTATCATAGTTTAGACTTTGCATAATAATTTTGACTGTTTGGCATCATTTTGACTTGTCATGAACTTTTGTCATAACTCTTTGTCATGATCTCTACAATTTTATGTCTACTATGTTTTCGGGGTCATAATTTACACGCTTCATGTCATAATTATGACTTTTCATCTCATCATTTGTCATAATTTAGACTTATCATCATAATTTTGACTGTCATAATTTTGATTTGCCATGAACTTTTTGTTATTTTTTTGAGTTTGTCATAATCTCTATCTACATTTTTAATGTCATAATTAAAAACTTTGACCCATCATTCTGATTTGTCGTGAACTTTTGTCATAATTTTGAGTGTCTGTCATAATCTCTACATTTTTTTGTCAATTATGTTGTCTGTCATAATTTATACTTCTAATTATGACTTTTTATCTCATAATTTATATTACAATTTTGACTGTCATAATTTTGACTTGTCCTGAACTTTTGTCATAATTTTCTGTTTGTCATAATCTCTACATTTTAATGTCATAATTATGCTTTATGCATTATAATTTATACTTATCATGTCATATTTATGACTTTTTCTCTCATAATCTGTCATAATTTAGACTTTGCATCATAATTTTGACTTGTCATGAACTTTTGTCATAGTTTTAAGTGTTTGTCATAATCTCCACATTTTAATGTCATAATTGTTTTCTCAATTTGTGTCATAATTTAGACTTTGCATAATTTTGACTGTAATAATTTTGACTTGTCATGAACTTTTGTCATAATTTTCAGTGTTTGTTATAATCTCTACATTTTAATGTCATAATTATATTTTGTATGTCATAATTTATTCTTTTCATGTCATAATTATGACTTTTTCTTTCATAATTTGTCTTAATTTAGACTTATCATCATAATTTTGACTGTCATAATTTGGACTTGTCAAACTTTTTTGTCATAATTTTGAGCGTTTGTCATAATCTCTATCTACATTTTAATGTTATAATTGCTTTGTGTGTCCTAATTTATACTTTTCATGTCATTATTATGACTTTTTCCTCTCATAATTTGTCATAATTTAGACTTTGCATCATAATTTTGACTTGTCATGAACTTTTGTCATAGTTTTAAGTGTTTGTCATAATCTCCACATTTTAATGTCATAATTGTTTTCTCAATTTGTGTCATAATTTAGACCCCATCATAATTTTGACCATCAACATTTTTAATGTCATAATTATGTTTTGTGTATATACATTTTTTTTTACTTTTTATCTCATAATTTTGACTTTTTGTCATAATTCTGACTGTTTATAACATGAACTATTGAAGACTTTTTGTCATAATTTCAGCTTTTTAATGTTTATGTTATTACTTTTTGACTGTTAATGTCATAATTATGACTTTTTACTTCATAATTTTAACTGTTATAATTCTGAGTGCTTATTGTACGTCATAATAAAAACATTTTTTGTCATAATTATGTTACGCCATAATTTACTGTCATCTCATAATTTTGATTTTTTGTCATTATTTCATCATTTATTTCATAATTTTTACTCTTTTAATGCCATAATTATGTTATGTCATAATGTAGACATTTTATCCTATTATTATCCCATTAAACATTTATCCCATTAAACATTATCTCAAACTGTGGTAGGCCATGTTGTTGTCACATTACTTTTTAAAATTAGCCACATGATCCCATTACATGCATGTTAATTTCCCTTTTTAATTCAAATTTGTTTTAAAAACACAAAGCAACTGGCTCAACCAATGGCATGAGTTTGGGGGCGGGACTAACCAATGCATAGCTAATAGGGGTGTGCTCAACAAACCAGTTTGAAATCAATCATATATTTAAAAAATTCAGTTGGTGATGCTAACATCTAAATTTACAAATATTTAAATCTATTTCTTAATGTTACATTACTTAAAAGATCTGGTTCACTCGCAAAACTAAAAACTGAAAGTTTTCCTTTTACTGTATACATACTATGTACATTTCAGAAACAGTAAACATATAATATAATAGTATACTATTTCAAACAAGTCAGAAAGAAGCAGACAGAAAGGAATAGGATAGACTTGAACACTAGCATACTGCATGCTGTCTACTATTACTTAAAACAGTATGTGAAATAGTATGAATTATACTGTGATAAACATTGCATTGTTGTCACTATGCACATACTATATACTGCAGACATATGGAAAGTAGCATGCTAGTACGCTATTCCAAAATAGCCAGGGTCTAGGAGCCACTGTGGGAAAGCATCTGGACAGCCTCCAGCGCCTCCCTTTGCTAACCAGGCATGAAATTCCTGCGGCAGCGAGCAAAATGAAAGAGTGTGTATGTTTGTGTGTGTGTGTGTGTGTTTTCAGACAAATATAGAGTAAGAGAGAGAGGGTGTCCCGTACACAACAAGCACAGAGGAGGGCAACATGTAATCATAATGACCAAGCCGAGAGGACGAGAGGACGTGGGATGATGCAACATAATGAACATAAACGCAGGAATGCAGGGAGAGAGAGAATGAGAGAGAGAGGTAAAGAGGAGGACAGGATGAAACTTAATGGCTTTTCCATTCGTCAGGAATGTGCTGACGAGCATGTCTCCTCAAATTAAAACACAAAGAGACAAAACGGAGAACATGCACAAACACATGGCCGATAAAATCACCTGGCACTGGAAAACACCAATTAACAAGCATGGCTGGTGTTCGGCACATGACCTCACCATTGCATACCTAATTCAGCAAATGCCAAGTGGTTCTTATGACTATAACATATGAGAAGTTTGTGTAGAAATATTTACACAATTCTGCAAAATACATTTGACAATTTAAACAAATAATGAGTAAAAAAAAAAGGCATTAGAGAAAATATTAAAGGTAACATTTTATTTTAAGGTGTCCTATTATAATAATTAATTATGCATAATTACATGCAAGTTACCATAAGCCAAACCCAAATCCTAACCCTAACCATATAGTAAGTACATGTTAATTTATGCTAATTTATAAGTAGTTAACTTATATAACTCAGTACTTAAGTGTATAATTACACTGTAACAAGGACACCTTGAAATAAAGCGTAACCAAATTATAATTAGGGCTGTCAAACGATTAATCGCGATTAATTGCATAATAAATACAAGTTTGAGTTTGCCTAATATATGTGTGTGTACTGTGTGTAATTAATATGAATATATGAATACACACAAATTAATGTATATATTTAAGAGAAGTATGTTATGTACAAAATATTTTTATTTATATATAATATAAATTATATAAAAATTACAATAAATACATATACTTGTAAATATTTCTTGAATATATACATGAATGTATTTGTATTTAGATATTTATAATAATTACACACATTACACACACATATATTAGGCAAACTTAAACTTTTATTTTGTATGCAATTAATCACGATTAATTGTTTAACAGCTCTAAATTATGTATTATTTCATGTCATAATTTCAACGTTTCTACTGAGAACTACTCAGAACTGTGCAATTGTGACTTTATATCTCAGAAATTGTGAGAGAAATTGTGAGAAAGAAGTCAGAATTGTGAGATAAAAAGTTGCAATGCAGTGTATATACACACACACACACACATATTTTAGTATATTTTAATAAAAAAAATAGTGTCTCTTGGCAGTCTGATAAAATAATGAATGTTTTTAAAATTGACATTCTCAATTTTGACATTTTGTCAATTTCAACTGTTTAAAATATGATAATTATGTTGTTGGCTGATTAGACTTTTCACATCACAGTTATGACATTTTATGTCATTATTCTGACTTTTAAGTTTTAAAATGATAATATACACTTTTATGACATAATTATGACATTGTATCTCATAAATAGACATTATTTCAAACAATAAACATCTGGATGGTCAGATTTGTAAGATTTGAACTCAAATGTCAGAACTGTGATATAAACATTTAACTGAAAGTATATTTTATTTAAAAAATGTCTTGGCAGTCTGAAGAAATAATGAATAAAAAAAGATGTCACAAACCACCTACATTTTATATTTTGTACAGTATGTTTGTAAAAGCTGTTCATTTATCAGAAATAAAGGTCAGGTTGAGTACATTGCATTGTAGGATACAGCCTGCTTTAGTATATTATATATTGTGCATTTTGGCAAATGTAATAGGCCTTCATACTGCATACTACTTTATAAAATTCTAATCTAAAAATGTCTTCACTCTTGGCATTGTGATAAATAAAAAGGGATATTTTTTGTAAATGCAGAAGATTCTAAACAGACAGTCAGGTTAAATGCACTGCATTATGGGATACAGTGCACTCTACTTTAGATACTGCAGTTTACAGCAATTTTTGTAGACCATCTGGGGAATCTCTACTACATATAGAAGAGCAATTTGCATTCTGTTCACTGTATGTATACAACATACTACTTTTTAAAATGCAATTTAAACCCTATATTATATATCTAAAATGTGCATGGAATGAGATTAATTAATTTAATTTAATTAATGTGCATTTTTGTAAATGCACATTTTAGTAAAAGTTATTCAGGTATTTTAAGCAGTCGCATACTGTGCACAGTATACGTATGTCCTGCAGAAACAGTAAGACAATAGTATATTATTCTGAACATATGTCTTTCAACTGCAACCGACTTCAAGCAATTGCATCTGGCATGACCTTTAATTGAAGGTTATCTGGCACAGCGATATGCATTAATCACCACACCTTTGTGAAGCACTGATAGTGCGATCAGTCTTCCTGATTGGCTGAAGATCAAGCAATCAATGTTCACGCTAAAGGAAGATGAGTTATTCAAGGGCAACACAGGGAAACCTGAGCCCTCAGGATGATCGAACCAACAATATTAGACTTGTCTGGCTAACAAGATGACAATATCTATTTCAGGATAATGACATCATATCCAGTGCCGCAGGTTCATTGATATAACACTGGCTCCATTCACGACTGCAGTATGACTCATGTTATGGTGAAGGTTATTTTCATATCTGTGGTCATCCAAACTCTATATTCACTGGTGTGACTACCCCTTAGGATTAATCACACAAGAGGAACTGTGTGACTTCAAAAACGCACTACGATCACATCCATGTTGATAACATACCTATACACAAAATACTACAGTTAAGAAGTAGAGAAATGTAAATGTAAATACATAAAATATATATGACAATGTTTCTGAAAGCATAGACACTTTTTGTGCTGAGGTTAAATTGTATAATTTTTTTTCTTTATATAAAGTCAAAAATTGTCCTTAAAAAAATATACTATATCTGCATTATTTTTTTTTCATATGCATTTTTGCCATTTTACCCCCATACATTACCAGACTTTCAATTTTAAAATATGGAAATCCATCATAAAAATATTACCACCAATGTTTAAAAGTTACTTTAGCTTTTTTTTAAATGCCTTTTTTTTTTTTTTTTTTTTAATATTTTTACTCTCATACATCCCCATATATTTATATGATGGATTTTCAATTAAAAAACTATGATAATCTAAAGAAAAAGTGAAATAATTATTATTTTCAGAAATTAAATAATTCCCATGCCAGAAGTTAAATTTTATTAAAATTAATAGGCTTTTTTTTCCTTGAAAACATTTAATATACCTTCATAAATTATTTTCATACGCATTTGTTTTTTTGCATTTTACCCTGTACCAGACTTCCAATCTTAAAATATGAAAATCCATCATAAAATATTACCATTAATATAAACATGCAATCAGTTATTTTTGCTTCTTTTCATATGCCTTTTTTTTTATTTTATCCTCATGCCATCCCCATATTTTCAATCTTAAAATATAAAAATCCATAAAAAAATGTTAATAATACTTATATGATGGATTTTAAATTAAAATAACTGATAATCTAAAGAAAAAGTGAAATAATCATAATTTTCAGATATTAACATTTAATTTACCTTCATTTAATTATTTTCTTTCTTTTTTTTTTTTTTTTTGCATTTTACCCCATACCATTACCAGACTTCCCATCTTAAGATATAAAAATCCATCATAAAATATTACCACCAATATAAACACTTATTTTTCCTCTTTTCAAATTTTTTAAATATTTTACCCTTATCCCATCCCCATATTTCCAATCTCAAAAAATATTTATTAATAATACTTCTATGACGTATTTTCAATTAAAAAGAACTATGATAATCTAAAGAAAAAGTAAAATGATCATAATTTTCAGATATTAAATAAAGCTTTTTTTTTACTAAAAATTTACTAAATTTACTAAAATTTACTAAAAATCCCAAAACTGTCTTAAAAAACATTTAATATACCTTCATAAATTATTTTCACATTCTCTTTTTTTGTATCTCATTATATATATATATATATATATATATATATATATATATATATATATATATATATATATAAATTAAACAATAATTTAAATTAAAACAACAGTTTATTAAAAATTAAATAATTTATTTGAAATGATTTAAATAAACAGCTATTTTGCCACTAATAAAGTATTGAAAAGTTAGTGTACTTGGTTACCAAGGAGACAACAGCCAGTAAAGAGCTTAAAATAAAAAATGAGACATGCATGTGTGAAGAAAACAAAGAAAAATCAAGGTAAACACCAGTTATCACAGAATATATAATTGCACACCATTTCCAATCAAGTTGTAATTCTGTCAAATGAAACAAAAAGGTAAGAAAATAAGATTTAATTGTGTGCATTTAAGATACAAAAATGCTAGCTATGACATAAAAGCCTTCCAAAAATGTTTAAAATCCCTCAAAATGCCTTAACATTAGAGATGTGGTGGAAACAAGACTTCAGAAGTTTCCAAAAAAAAAAAAATGACAGACTTATGCCTCTACACGGCTGTTTATTTTCTAAAAGTCCACAGAGTAGCCAAGGAAACACTCACAGTTTGAGAACATCAGCTGCTAAAACACTGTTTGTAACGTGACATTCACAAATAAACACACACTACAGAACCCAGAACTGCTCTCAGCCAAACATGTCTTTCTAATTTGGCCCATAATAGAGTGAAATCGATGACCAATCATCACACAAACACTCTATTCTTAGCCTGCGGTTGTCCTTGAGTCAGGTTGAGAGCGTGTTAAGAGCCGTATTCTGTTACACCCCGGATAAAACACAAGGACGGTTGAAGGAGAAACTCAGCAAACAGACAGTGAGTCATGAGCCGTGCTCACGGCACTAAATCACTCCACTATCTCTCAAAGCTGGATATCTTTGTCAATGAAACAAGTGTTTACAACGGTACGCGTTCATCTGAAATATTTCAGCAAGAGACGTGACAGTATGGAAGGTAAAACAGTGCTGAGACAATATACATTTCTGTTCCTCAGACTAGAGAAATTAAACAGCCTTGGATCCATTTACAGAAAACGAGGACTATGCGGAATAATAAAATCAATTTATGCATCACAAAAGCCAAATCTGACTTGAACAAAGCAAGACTGTCTTACAGAGGTCAATTCTTTGTGTCTGAAGTCTGGGTTCTTTTAAGCGTGTAATTTAATCATTGCATTAAAAAAATTAATGCCATTTAAAATGATTTCATAGTCAGACACACCACTGTGACCCAAAGTGCTGGTTTGGAATATTTTTGATGCTCAATTTAATTTAAGGCTCTTAAAAAGAGGAAGAAAAAAAAAAACACCTAAGCTTTGGAGCCATGACATATCGATTATAATATGAACGCCAGACTGTGTTGTTTTAGTATTATAGATATGCTATTACAGTTTTGCTAATAATTTGAATTAGATTTTAATGTAATGTCAGTCAAAATAAAATCTAATGTAGAAAAAATGTCTTTATATTTTTATATAATTATATATTAAATAAATAAAAAATTATACATGACATAATAATATAGTTAATTATATATTCGTTTTTATTTTTCATATATTTATTATATTATATTATATTAATATTATATGCGTGTGTGTGAGTTTGAGATAAAAAAATCTAATTAACATTCAGATTTTATTTTTCAGGTTTTCAGCTCTCACTTTAATATACAACATAATAACAATGTTGTGTTTTTTTATGTGTTTTTGTTATTTTAGTACATCAATTAAAATGAATCAAAAATTTAAAAAAACTGACTTGCTAAAATAAATTAAGTTTTATTTATTTATTATATTATATTATATTATATTATATTATATTATATTATATTATATTAATATTATATGTGTGTATGTTTGAGATAAAAAAAAAATGAAATCTAACATTCAGGGTTTTTTTTCCAGATTTTCTGCTTTCACTTTAATATACAATATAATAATAATAGCAAATGTTGTGTTTTATTATTGTCATTATTTTATTCGTTTATTGTTTTTTTTGTATGTATTTTCTGTTATTTTAGTACATCAAGTAAAATTAAAAATACTGACTTGCTAAAATAAAATAAGTTTTATTTATTTATTTTATTATATCATATTAATATTATGTGTGTGTGTGTGTGTTTGAGATAAAAAAAAAATGAAATTAACATTCAGATTTTATTTTTCAGATTTTCTGCTTTCACTTTAATTTACAACATAATAATAGCAAATGTTGTGTTTTATTATTATCATTATTTTATTAGTTTATTGGGTTTTCTTGTATGTGTTTTTGTTATTTTAGTACATCAAGTAAAATTAAACAAATTAAAAATACTGACTTGCTAAAATAAAATATGTTTTATTTATTTACTTTACCATATTATATTAACATTATATGTGTGTGTTTGAGAAAAAAAAATCTAACATTTATATTTTTTTTTTAGTTTTTCTGCTTTCACTTTAATATACAATATGATAATAATAGCAAATGGTGTATTTTATTATTATCATTATTTTATTCATTTATTGTTTTTTTGCATGTGTTTTTGTTATTTTAGTACATCAAGTGAAATTAAACAAAAATTAAAAATACTGACTTGCTAAAATAAAATAAGTTTTATTTATTATTATATTATATTATATTAATTATATTATATTATATTTATTATACTATATATATATATATATATATATATATATATATATATATATATATATATATTTGTTGTGGTTTCCCCCATTTTTATTGTTCTGTTTGTTTATTATTTATTAGGTTTTTTGTATGTGTCTTTTTTGCTTTAGTACTTCAAGTAAAATTAAGTTTTTTATTTTTTATTATTATTATTCTTTTTTTTTTTTTTTTAGTATGTAGTTTATTACATTTATTTTATTTTCAAGTAACAAAATTGTTTCTCATGGTTTTCATTTTAGTTAATAATAGCAACCCTGACAGATTGATCTGTGGTTCTGCAGCAACAAATTTCTGCATTAATGCAATACAGACATTTCTAATCATTTTATAAAAGCAGAGTCCAAAAAAACAGGTTAAAACTTTCCAAACTTCCTTATTTGTTCAAGTATATTGAGATTAAAAGATTCATGACGTTCATGTCATTTCAGATGGACAGAAACACACTCAAGAAGTTTAAGAGTTTAATCCCCATCGTCTCATCATCATCATCATTACACGCTCACATTGCTTCTGCTGTAAAACGGCTGGTCATCTTGTTGCCTTTCAAGCACAGTATCGTCCGTGATAACATTTATTTTGAATCGAGATGGAAGAAATACCAACCACAGAGGAACATTGGCCTGGAAGTTTGACTGGAAGACTATTAACAATGTGGTTAAATCTGAAACCGGGCAGAGATTTACGTGGTTATTTTGTATTGAAAACTCACTGTGGTCCAACATGCTGATGCTTTCCAGCAAACGGGTAAAACTGAGAGCAGGGCCGGGTTAGTTAAGGACAACATTCCCCGATTCCAGCAATACAGGAGCAAAACTACGACTACAGCTCATAACCAGCGCATACAAACACTAACTGGTTGTTTTGGTCACTTTAGTGGCATCTACTAAAACCTCCAATATAAATACAGAAGATATTTTCAGCGTTTGGGTTTGTTTGGTTTCTCCTGTCCACTACAAAATTTGGAAATATCTGTCACCATATTTGCATTTCATTATAGCATCTGTAATATTTTCATCTTTCCTTGTATATCAATAGAATGAGAACAAATTCTCAAAACCCATAATGGTAAAATATTTGCTACTTACTTGAGATAGTTGTCACTTGTTTACTCCAGTGAAGAGTATCTCGGTGTAGGTTTGCTTCTGAATGACAATTTCTGTGAAGAGACAAACATAGAAATTTTGACTACAAAAAAGCTATTGAACATTATCATATTAATTTAAATACTAAACAGAAGTTTCTTATGCTCATCAAGGCTGCATTTATTTTACCAAAAATCAAGAAAAAACAGTAATATTGTGAAATAATATTTTGATGTAAAATAACTCTTTTCTATGTGAATATATTTTAAAATGTAATTTATTCCCATGATGCAAAGCTGAATTTTCAGCAACATTACTCCAGTCTTCAGTGTCACATGATGCTTCAGAAATCATTCTAATATGCTGATTTATTACTTTTATTATCGATGTTGAAAAGAGCTGTGCTGCCCTTAATATTTTGCTGGAACCTGTGAATTTTTTTTTTTTTACTTTTTTCAGGATTAAATAAATATAAAGTATATAAAAAAATAAAAAGTTAAACAGAACAGCATTTTTCAAAATCTTTTGTAACCATATAAACTACCATTTAAACGTTTGTGGTCAGTACATTTTTATTCTTTCTTTTTTTTTTTTTTTTTTTTGAAAGAAACTGATACTTTTATTCACAAAGGATGTGTTAAATTGATAAAAATAGTAAATTTAGTAAAATATATATTATATAGTAAAAATATCATAGCATTAATATTATCAAATAACATACCATAAGTAATACCAAACCTTTATTTGTTTAGCATAACATCCAAAATATTAAAAATGGCCTGAAAAAAATGACAAATTAATTTTAAAATACCATTATTGGTACATTGTTACAATTATTTGTTATATAATATGTATGCTGTACAAACATACACAGAATATAATAATACATAACATAATAATGGAAAGAAAATGATTTTTCCCCCCAATTCTAAGTTGTAAAATACATTATAAATTAATGCTATCATACTAATACATATATATATATATGTACCCTGTACCACAAAACCAGTCTTAAATAGTATAGGTATATTTGTAGCAATAGCCAAAAATACATTGTGTGGGTCAAAATTATCGATTTTTCTTTTATCCCAAAGATCATTAGGATATTAAGTAAAGATCATGTTCCATTAAGATACTTTGTAAATTTCCTACTGTAAATATATCAAAACTTAATTTTTGATTAGTAATATGCATTGCTAAGAACTTCATTTGAACAACTTTATAGCTGATTTTCTCAATATTTTGATTTTTATTTGCACCCTCAGATTCCAGATTTTCAAACAGTTATATCTCGGCCTATCCTAACAAACCATACATAAATAGAAATCTTATTTACTCAGCTGTCAAATTATGTATAAATCTCAATTTCAAAAAATGGACCCTTATGACTGTTTTTGTGGTCCAGGGTCACATATGTTACAGAAATATTATAATTAAAATATATCACTAAACTGCCAATAGTATTTTGAATTGTATAAAATTTCAACACATTAAACATATGTGACTACTTGCCCCAAACTGACATGTTTGGAAACAGTAGATTCTGCTATGATAATAAAAACCCTCAAATATAAACTACTAAGATATCATCATTTTGACAACTAGCCCTGGCATATATGTATATTAACAGCTAAAATCTTTGCTTTAAGAAGAAAGACAAACTACTCAATGCCATTATTGTGTTTGTCATGCAAGTCAGCACTTAAAAACTTAAAGAGAGTTTCACTGCGCCACTTCTTCCTGCTGTCTTCCTTTTTAAGGCCATTCTAGGATTATTAGCACGGAGTTCAGCGTGAAAGTGTGACCTTTGCATTCCTTTTCACTCTTTCCTGCTCTCTCCGATACTCAACAAGACTTCCAGACCAACAGTACCATAATGCATCGGGGCAGATGTGGCTCCATTGTTTTGAGCCGGGGGAGAGGGAGGGCTTTCTGTAGCTGTCTGGTTTTGAAAGCGTGCCGGGTTACAGCAGCGCAGACGCCGTGGCGGAGCTCCAGAGGTAAATGGAAAACCACAGTCTCCGGTCCACACAAGTGCAGCATGAGTCACCGGAAGAAGCCGCGCACTTGCAGAACTCATTAAGGGAAATGCGAGGCATATGGATTTCCTATGTCAATAAAGTGCGCTTGGCGGGCCACGCAAACCCCCCGGTGAATCCTGGAGGACTAAAAGAGAAAACGTCTAAACTTGCATCTGATTAGCATGAAAGAACATGACGCGAATGAATAATTAAAGAGTCCAGTTGTCTCTCAACACATCATTAATAACAAAAACGCAGCGTTTTTATGAACCCTCGCGGTGTACGTGAAACGCGAGCGGCGGTGAGGGAAAAACATCTTGGCAGGGGAAGCTCCAGAAATGCCTGTGTCACTTTCAGTCAGGTTGAACTTGACATGTCCTGCATGTTTGTCTTTTGCAATTACGGTGGAGCGATTCCGCATTACTGTATTGTATTTCCATGTCTGTATTTAGTTTGCAGTGTCTAGCGGGTGGGTTTTGTCCAGATCAAATTAATGCACAGGATCATATGTAACTGTGCAAGGGCCGGACATGCATACCAAACTCTGGTCCAGGTTTCCATTGCCTGCTTTCGGTTCATTTTTATGCAACAGCGCCATCTAGTGGACGTGAACTACTAAGACTCAAACCTGCTGTAGATAAAGAGTGGTAGTGAAACATACCTGAGGATGTTGAAACGAAATACTAATTTATGTACACCTTTATATACACCTTTTTTTTCAACGCGAGTAAGCCTATGGGTGAGACTTCCGGTTCATTCACCGCTGTAAGGAAGATGTGGAGAATAACAGCGTGTTGTAAACGGTAAAACTCTTTGCACTACAAACCAGTGTGCTCATAATTAAGGTAATACATTAAAATAATATGATAAGACACAACAATTTGCAATATAAATCTGCAAAATGAGCTGTTTTGCATGGATGAGACCAGAAACCAGAGCCATAAATTTCCAAATGGCAGGAAGAAAAAGGTGGATAAAGGTGTTTTATATACTGGATACTGCAGAAATATTATGAACTAATACAGCTTTAATCTGTAAAAACTGTATTTTCTAATATTAAATAGCTAGAGGCTTTACATAACATACATAAAACGTGGCTACATGTGTGATTCATTTCTGAGCCCATTCATTTCTACAGAGTTTTACTGCCAGCAGCTCTGTAATAAAACCTAAAACTAAGCTTGTTGGGCTTCATCTATATTTATCTCTGTCCATCTGTGAACATGAGTCTGGAGGCTGGTGTTTCAGATAGTATTGGAAGCATGCACAAATCTCCATACACCTGCACTGGTACGGTCTGGTAAAGAACTGCTGACTGTTCATTTTTCCTCCAAAATGCATGCAGATTGTATCTGCAGTGCTTCTTGTATACATTCACAGGCAAAAATAGTAAGGGTGGGTACCCATGAACTCGGTTGCCCTTTAGTATTTTAAGAGCTATATCTTGTTTAGCAAAGGTCACAAGCAACAGGAACAGAACAAGTGGGAGGTTGTGTTTACAGTGTGAGCGATATTTTTCCACCACTAACATGTCTTTAGAAGTCTGACCAAAAAAAAAAAAAAAAAAAAAAACCTGTAGTGTAAGTTATGTTGAATTATGTATTCAATCTTAAAATATAAAGCAACACTGTACACCCCGGAGGAGTGATACAGCTTTCATTTGCACAAAAAAAGAAAAAAAGTAGTACTTGTTTTTACTTTATGCAAGTTTAAGGGGGTCAAGAAAAATCTCCCCTAACCATACAAAACACAAACAAACTGATAAAAATAAATAAATTAATAAAAGAGAACTTTAAACAGAAAAAATAAAATCCTTGTGCAGTTGTAAAGTTTTGCACTTTATTTCAGTAAATAAATAAAAGTTCTGTCAAACAATTACTTGCGATTATTGACATACAAAATAAAAGTTTGTGTTTACATAATATGTGCTTACTAGTTATATTCATATATATTACATTATAAATATCTTTATTATATATTAAATATATATTATATATTTATAGCCTTATATATTTATTTATATATTTATATAAATATAACAGATTTTTCTTACTTTTATTTTAAATGCGAATAACCGCGATTAATCGTTTGACAGCAACAAAATAAATAAATAAATAAATATTTGTGAATTAAAATGCATCAAATCCTATCAGGAATCAAGATAATCTATAGAAGGAAAAACTCAATTTCCCATGATGCCGTTGGCTCTAATGTGCGCTTGGTGCGCGTTCTACCGGAAATACTCTTGTTGTGCCTGTGGATTTGATTTGTACAGGGCTGCCGTTTTACTGGCCTTACGGTAAGAAATCTCCAGCATGCTATGCAAACCCTCCTTGCACTGCATGTCATTGATGGACATTAAATATATGATCTATTCACGTGTAGTTCGTTCTTAAGTTACATGAACACAGATATCGCTCAGATATCTGAGAACCAAGCTAATGATGCTAACTGCTTTAGCGTCTCCTTTTATTTTCTTTCTTTTTTCTTGTCGGTTTCTGCACCAAAACAGTTAAATGAACTCGTATAAAGAATTATGCAAATAAAAGACATTTGAATGGGACTGTGAATGTTGGTTTATTTTGGGCCGTTACCATGACCTGCAAAGCTAAAGTTTAGCATATACAATAAATGGTTTAATATATATGTGGATGAAAAGGCTATTGTAAAACATTACAGTAGTTATAATGACTTATTCATTATGAAACAAAGTCAAAGTGATTTCTAAGGTGTTTAAAAGTATACGTTTTTATTTATCGTTATATTAACAGCCAGTTTGAACAAATTCGGTAGTAATTTGTTACAGGAAATGCATATATTAATGTGCATATGCATAGATGTGTATGTATACACTACCAGTCAAAAGCTTTTGAACAGTAAGATTTGTAATGTTTTTTTTTTTTTTTTTTTTTTTTTTTTTCTCAAATAAGTCTCTTCTGCTCACCCATGCCTGCATCTGACCTAAAATACAGCAAAACAACAAGGTTTGGAAATATTTGTACTATTTAAAATAACTGATTTCTATTTAAATATATTTTAAAATATAATTTATTCCTGTGATTTCAAAGCAAGAATTTTAGCATCATCACTCTAATCACATGAATCTTCAGAAAGCATTCTAATATTCTGATTTGCTGCTCGAAAACATTTTATATTATTATGTTGAAAACATGAGTAGAATTTTTCAGGGTTTTTTGATGAATAGAACGTTCAGAAAAACAACATTTATCTGAAATAATAAATCTTTGTAACATTATAAATGTCTTTATCAACACCTTTGATCAATTTAAAGCATTCTTGCAAAATAAAAGTATTAATTTCTAAAATTTCTTTCTAAAAAATAAATTATACTGACTCCAAGCTTTTAAATGGTATAGTGTATAATGTTACAAAAGCTTTTTATTTCAGATAAATGCTGATTTTCGGAACTTTCTATTCATCAAAGAATCCTGAGAAAAATGTACTCAACTGTTTTAAATATTGATAATAATAATAAATGTTTCTTGTACAGCAAATCAGCATATCAGAATGATTTCTGAAGGATCATGTGACACTGAAGTAATCATGCTAAAAATTTAGCTTTGAAATGACATGAATAAACTGAATTTTAAAATATATTCAGATAGAAAGCAGTTATTTTAAATAGCAAAAATATTTCAAAATTTTACTGCTGTACTTTGGTCAAATAAATGCAGGCTTGGTGAGCAGAAGAGACCTCTTTAAAAAACATTAAAAATCTTACTGTTCAAAAACTTTTGACTGGTAGTGTATATATGACTTACTTTATTTACGTCCTTCCAGCAGCTCCAGAAACGAGAAAATGAGTGATGGATTGGTTCAGCTCCAATCCAGCTCTCACCATAAAAATCTGCTCAATGCCATGTGGAAGCTGAGAACCATGGGAAACCTGTGTGACATCACAGTGCAGGTGGATTTTCAAGGAGAGCTGGAGGAGTTTGAAGCCCACCAGGTGGTCCTCGCCGCATCCAGCGGTTACTTCGAGTCTCATCTGTTAGCCAACGACCAAGTGAAAAAGATATTCCTGTGTGACATCTTACCACACACATTTGAGAAATTCTTAGAGTATGCGTATTTTGGAAAAATCGAGGTGGAGAAAAGTTACATCGCTACCGTACTGCAGATGGCTAAACTCCTGAAGTGCCAAGAGTTAGTGGATGCTTGCGAGGCAGAAATTCCCAGCGGTGTTTCAGATGAAACTCTGCAGAAAGATGGCGTGGATTCAAACTCTCCAAGTACTGAAGTCAAGACCAAACAAAGACCTGTGAAAAGAGCGATGAGGAGAAAAAAGCCTTTAAAAGTGCCTGAAAATGTGAAGGAGACAGAACCAGACAGGAGAAGCAGCAGGTTAGCGGGTCGCAGAGTGTCTGTGGACTTTCCTCTGAAAAAGCCAAAGATGCAAACAGAAACCCTTGAATCAGCAGAAGAGATGCAAACGTCTCAAAATCCTGAGGCAGAATCATCACAGGACACCTTGGGTGAAAAAGACATTTGTGCTGACTCTGGATCCGAATCTACATACGAAGTGCCTGAAGATGAATCAGACTTCCAGCCTAATGAGGAAATGGATGAGGAGGACACCGAGAAGGAAATCAAGAGAGGAACCGCAAAGTACAGATGTGAGAAATGCAGCCGTTCATTCTACTACGAAAAGAGCTATCTCAAACACTTAAAGGTCAACCACGGGGTCCAGATGGACACCACGTTTCGCTGTGAAATCTGCCAGCAGACGTTCGCCAACCGCTGCAACCTGAAGATCCACCAGCGGCACGTGCATAACGACGAGAGGCTCTTTCCATGTGAGATCTGCAACAAAACTTTCAAGCGCAAGAAGGACGTGACCCGCCACAGGCGGCAGGTGCACGAGGGCGGCACGGACAGACACTTCTGCCACATCTGCGGCAAGTCTTTGAGCTCCAAAACCGCTCTGACGCTGCATGAGAGGACACACTCGGGGCACAAACCCTTTAAATGTGATGAGTGCGGCTCCAGATTCTCCCAGAGTTCAGCGCTCAAGACACATCAAAGGTAGTGGGCAGCATCAGGGATGCACCAGGCCATAAAAGTCATTTGACCAAACCTCAAACCTAAATATATATATGAATAAATATAAAATCTAGTTTCTTTATGTAATGGTCAATAACTGTATTGTAACATTGGCCATCATGTATATTTTTTATGTTAAATTATATTTAATTAGTTACATTTATGCATAAAATCTAAATGCATAAATGTAAATAATACATGAATAATGTAGTAATCTATTTGTTTTTTGTTATGGTCAACAACTGACCGTATTATAACATTTATAATATTTTTTGTATGTTAAATTATATTTGATTATTATGTATGAATAAAAGCTAAATGCATAAGTGTAAATGCGAATAAAATAATGTGATATAATTAAATATTATTTACATGTATGAACCACTAAATGCATATTATATTATATTATATTATATTATATTATATATATATTTTTGTTTGTTTTTGGTATTGTCAAAAACGAAATATAATATAATATAATATTTTTTTAGAATATTTTTTATGTTATTGTCAATATTTTTATGGTATTGTCAATTACCTAATATAATATAATGTAACGTAATGTAATATAATATAATATAATATTTATGCATTTAGTGGTTCCTTTTTTCTTAAATATAACTAATATATTAAATTTTATTACATTATTTTATTTGCATTTGCACTCATGCATTTAGCTTTTATGCATGTATGTAAATAATTAAAAAATTATATAATATTTACATTTAATCCATTTAGTGGCCACTTTTTTCATAAATGTAACTAATATATTACATTTTATTACATTATTTTATTTGCATTTGCACTCATGCATTTAGCTTTTATGCATGTATGTAAATAATTAAATAATAATATATAATATATATAATTTACATTTATGCATTTAGTGGCCACTTTTTCATAAATGTAAATAATATGTTAAATTTTATTACATTATTTTATTTGCATTTGCACTCATGCATTTAGCTTTTATGCATGTATGTAAATAATTAAATAATAATATATAATATATATATAATTATATATATTATATTATCTCAGAAAAATGTTAAATGTAGGTGTTCTTTTGGTATTGTCCATAAATATAATATAATATATATCTTACATTTATGCATTTAGTTGCCATTTTTATAAATGTAAATGTTATTTTATTCACATTTGCACTTAGGCGTCTAGCTTTTATGCATGTAAATAATATAATATAATATAATATAGGCCATTATATTATATTATATTATATTATACATTTGTGCATAAAAGGGGAAAAAAAATCTACATATCATAATCATAACAGTATAAAAACTGCTACATGTTGCAGAAACCAAAATGGTCACATGATATGCATATCTAATGAACATGTTGGGTTACGCATGTAATATTTATGCATTCTATCTAATGTTTTTAATCCAGAATTCACACTGGAGAGAAACCTTTCGCCTGTGACCTTTGTGATGCCAGATTTACCCAGAACCACATGCTGTCATACCACAGGAGATGCCACACGGGTGAGCCGGCTGATTCCTGTTACATAAAGAGAAATAATATGATAGCAGAAGATAATGACTTCCTCTTCTCTGTCTAGGTGAAAAGCCGTTCATGTGCGAGAACTGTGGGAAGAGCTTTGCATCCAAAGAATACCTGAAACATCACAACCGAATCCATTCAGGATTCAGACCCTACAAATGTGAAACCTGCGAAAGAACGTTTGCGCAGAGGAACTCTCTCCACCAGCATATGAAAATACACACAGGTACCCTTTATAAATAATTAAACATTGCTATGCATTTCACTTAGAAAGTGCAAAAATGGTCTTTAAAGTCACATGTACTAAAGCATATTGATAATATAAAACAATGGCAACAGCAATTTGATGAAAGACACCAATGTGCTATAAATAACTGCATTAGAAAAATAGCTCTTAATTGACAAATGTCAAGCAATGCACAACTTATGTACGGTTTTACAATCTGCACAATCATTAAAACCAGAACTTATCAGTTGACACAGCTTTTTTTTTTTCCACAGGTGAAAGGCCATATCATTGTAAGGACTGTGATAAGCAGTTCACTCAACTCAACGCCCTGCAGAGACATCAGAGAATCCACACAGGAGAAAAGCCCTACATGTGCAGCATGTGTGGAAGAACATTTACTGACAAATCCACCGTACGCCGGCACACCCTGGTAAAGATCCTGCAACTTCACACAGCACAGTTTTATAAGTGGATTTATGGAGACTATAAAAAAATATTCAAACCCACGGGCTTTAAGTTCAGTGCAATGCAACATTAAATGATGAATTGAACTATAAATGGGGCAAAAAGTCCAGGAAGGGCTGTGAATATTTTTATAGGCACCACTATGCATATGATAAGTGCCAACTAAACCTGTAACTGAATTTCCTACATGTGCACTACAATTTAAAAGATTTATTAAGAAATTAGTAATTATTCAGCAAGGATGTATTAAACTGATCAAAAGTAACAGCAAAGACATTTATGTTACATAAGACTGCCATGTGTTTATTTTGAATGTTTAATTTACCAAAAAAAAAAAATTATATATAATATATATATAAAAGTGGCAGAACTGTTTTTGACTGAAGACTGGAGTAATGATGCTAAAAATTCAGCTTTGCATCATAGAAATACATTTTGTAAAATTTTCAAATAGAAAAGTTATTTTAAATTGTAAAAAAATAAAAAAAAATTAAAATTGTAATTTTTTTTGATCAAATAAATACAGCCTCGGTGAGCATAAGATAATTATAATGGAACACAAAAAATAAAGGTAAACATAGCAGGTTAGCAGGTTCATAGAACACAAGTTCCACTTTTTTGGCTATTTATAGTTATTAAACTCTCATCACATTAATATTAATTACATACACTACCAGTCAAAAGTTTTTGAACACTAAGATTTTTAATGTTTTAAAAGAAGTCTCTTCTGCTCACCAAGCCTGCATTTATTTGATCCAGAGTACAGCAAGAACAGACATTTAGAAATATTTTTTAATATTTAAAGTAACTGTTTTCTGTTTGAAAATATTTTAAGATTGAATTTATTCCTGTGATCAACTCTACATTTTAAGCATTATTAATCCTTAGTCTCCATTAGTCTTCAGTGTCACATGATCCTTCAGAAATCATTCTAATATGCTGAATTGTTCATTTTTTACTATTAAAATCAATATTTATAAGTTGAGTACATTTTCTTCAGGATCCTTTGATGATAGAAAGATCCAAAGATCAGCATTTATATGAAATAAAAAGCTTTATTCAAATACTTGGAGTCAGTTTAATTTATTTTTGGAAAGAAATTATAGAAATTAATGCCTTTATTTGGCAAGGATGCTTTAAATTGATGATAAAGACATTTATAATGTTACAAAAGATTTCTATTTCAGATAAATGCGGTTATTCTGAATTTTCTATTCATCAGAGAAACCTGAAAAAATTATACTCAGCTGTTTTTAACATCATAAATGTTTTTTGAGCAGCAAAATATTAGAATGGTTTCTAAAGGATCATGTGACTGGAGTAATGATTCTAAAACTTCAGCTTTGAAATCACAGGAAGATATATTTAAATAGGAAACAGTTATTTTAAAAAGTAAAAATATTTCACAACTTTACAGTTTTTGTTGTATTCTGGATCAAAAAAATTCAGGCTTGGTCTTACAGTTCAAAAACTTTTAAATGTTAGTGTACATCAATAATGTATATTATTTTTCATGGTTAATAAGTTAGTAGGGATTTAGAAGTTTGCATTGGGACTTAGTATAACTAGTCTTTTTCTATATGCAGACCCATGACAAACAAACTCCATGGAAGAACTACCTGGTTGTTTTGGAGGGAAACGTCGAAGACAGAGCCAAGAAGCCGAAAGGCTCTTCTCAGAAGAAGGACAAGGCGTCTGCTGCCGTTTCTGAAGCACAGGCACCTGAAAACGAAGCACAGAAGACCCAAGAAGTGGTGGCTGTTTCCGGAGAGCCCGTGACCATTTCCGGAGACTGGCCTGGACCTGGAACCATCGCGCTGGTTAGCCACACGGCCCTGGGCGGCCTCACCGTCATCCAGACCGAAGTGCCCGCAGGCACGCAGCTGCAGCCCTTAGTCGCCGCGGACGGCACCAGCGTGATCTCTTTGGATGCTTCTGCGGTTGGGATGCCTGTGACCGTTCCCTTTTCCATCCCTATTTCGGTCGCACATACCATCGCCGTGTCCCCATCGATATCCGGTTCTGTACCAATCACCGTCGCTGGTCGCGTTTCTGACGCCATACTTGCTCCTGCAACGACATCAGAAGCCGAAGCAACAGAGAACGGTCTGGCTTCGGCCGCAGTTGACGAGTGTGTATCGGTCCAGGCTGTTGCGGTGGGGGAAACGGACTGTGCAGACACTCAACAGGAAGTCAGCGAAAACATACAAACTGCAGAGGCTTCAAACAACATCGAAATCTCAGTAAGAGAGTAGATTTTACTGTTCTGCTTCAGTCAAATCAAACCACAATCAAGATTTGGTTGTAAATTATCAGCTGTAAATACTGTTTTACTTAATGAAAGACATAAATATGTTCATTTCATATCTTGATCGAGGACAGTGAGTGTGTACCTAGTACAGGTTTTAAATCGCAACGTTAAATTCCGCTCATATATGATTTCGCCTTCCATTTCTAGGGAACATGTTGTCATTAAGTTGTATTTAATAGTGATTCTTGCAAAACCTTTTTGTTTCTTTTTTTTCTGATATTTATTATGCTCAACACTACATCAATATGAATAGCATTTTAATAACACAATACTTCATTTTTAGTACCCTATGTATGTGTATAATATTTGAAACCTTGACATTGCTCCTTAAACTCACTCAATAAAGTGTCTACTGAATTCTGTTTGCTTTTTTAATTTTTCATTTCTAATTGATCTTTTTTATAGGTAAATATAAGAGAATATAAGTAAATTTGAATTAAAAAATATTTTATACTATAGTGAGTTCTATACAACGTTTACTTACATTTTAAATTTTAAAATGTATTTTTATATATAATATTGATCTTATTTAATTTATATGTATATTATAAATATTATTAAAAAAATTGCACACACACACATATATATAGTATTTTGTATATATAATTAGAATTTATTATTTTTAAAATATTTACACACACACACATATATATATATATAAAATATTTGTATATATTAAATTATAATTTTTAAATATAACATTTATTTTGAACGCTTTGAATATTTTGAATCTTTAATATACATTTTATTTAAAAAACATTACACAATATATGTATTTTTTTTACATATATATATATATATATATATATATACACACACACACATATATACATGCATGTATGTATGTATGTGTGTATGTGTGCGTGTGTGTGTATATATATATGTGTATATATATACGTGACCCTGGACCACAAAACCAGTCAAAAGTGGTATTTATACATCATCTGAAATCTGAATAAATAAGCTTTGTTTGTTTGTTAGGAAAGGACAATATTTGGCCGAGATTCAACTATTTGAAAATCTGGAATCTGATGGTGCAAAAAAAATTCAAAATACTGAGAAAATCACCTTTAGAGTTTTACAGTAAGAAATTCACAAAATATCTTCATGGAACATCTTTACTTAATATCCCGATGATTTTTGGCATAAAAGAAAAATTGTTAAATTTGACCCATCCAAAGTATTTTTGGCTATTGCTAAAATAACAAACAATGCTGGAGTTACTCACCAAAATGAAACACTATTTTGTCATAATACAAAATTGCGATGCTTAGTTAGCGAACATTACTATGTAATAACACTAAGTAATGTAACAGACTTGATCATGTAGCCATTTCAGTATTGGTTTTTATTTCTGTACATTCTCACAGACATTCAGCAAAGACATCAGTTGCTCTGTGGGAAAGTACATTGTTTGGTACTCTGTGTCTTCATGGCTTCTTAAAAACTCTAGAATATGGTAAAATACGGACGTCACAACACGTAAAACAGAATGACATGCGCTGCTAAAGACCACAGAAGTGGAGAGTGTACATGAGCTATGCATTCACAACACGACACACAGAGAGCATGTTAATAAAGGTTATACAAGGATTTTACAAACGCATCAATTTCAGTGTTGATGGAGATGATAGACAGTGTAAAAATATATAGTTAAATTATTTTTTTGACTAATACAATATTATTAGACTAATAATATATATAATTCTGCCTAATTATAATATTATTAGATTAATAATATCTTCTGAGTTATATTAATAGTTAAAATAATCATTAAATATACATAAGAAAAACATTTTTGTAATAATTTAAATACCAATTCAAAATGGCAGATTGTGGAAAACTGAAATTCAAAGTCTGATGTTAATAAATGTGGACAAAATCATTTTGAGGCCTGCATGCCAACTAGCGTGACGAGACTAAAAAAATTGCACAAATAAAAACAATGTCTAAATAATAATAATAATAATAATAATAATAATAATAATAATAATACACAATCCTGCTGCACTGACTGAATAATTATATCTGTACAATTCATGCAGCTCTAGCACGTCCCAATTCAGTGACTGTTGCAAAAGAACTCGAGGACTATCTCAAATCCCCACTGTATCCTTGAATTTCCCCCTCCTGAAACGGTTCACTACGTGTTACCAGAAATACCCTCGTAATGCAACAGGGAAACCGGAGCAGATCTTTGAACTGGAGTGCTAAATTTTTGATATGTGCTATATTATATAACTGGATATGAATGTAACAGTACAGGCTTATAAGTATATTCTCTAGAAATGTTGCAGCAATACATTTTGACATACTGTTTTGGGAAACCCGGACTTGGCCATTGCACAGAACTGATGTGAAATGGAAGGTGGGAAAGAGGGTGCCATGCAGTGGGTGATCGCCCCACTGTCCAGATCATTTTAGGTCGCCCTCGTCCCCCTGAATGGTCTTCTTGATCCGCAGAAGCATGGTGGTGAGCCACTGGTCCAAGCGTGAGATGGAGTCGAACTCCTTTACCTAAAAGACGGGGGAAAAATGAACACGATAAGATTTCTGCACCATTAGCATCACCAAAAACAACTAAAAAAAGTATCCTCTTTGCAAGTATCCTCATAAATACAGTAATTTAGGTCTTAATAGAGTGGCTCACTTCCAGAACAAAAATTGCTCGTCTTGTCTAGCTCTGTGTACTCTTGTGTATTCCAGTTCATGACAGTTAGGGTATGTCGAAAAACCTCCATCTCATTTTCTCCTCCAACTTAAATCTACCTTTTTTTGTAAAGGGTGTTTGACCTTCTTTGTATGTTCACTCTGTAAACACTGGATCGGTACTTCTGCAGCGATGTAGGACGATTTTGAAGTTGGAGGAGAAAATAAGATGGGAGTTTTTGGACATACCCTAACTGTCATAAACTGGAATGCACAGAGTTCACGCAAAGCTAGATAAGATGAGCGTTTGAGGTTTATATATATAAAGTATATAAATTGTATATTTTTTTTAAGAAAATAACAGATTGTTTCACTAGATATAACCCTTCTTCCTCAGCTGGGATTGTTTAGAGCCCTCTGAAGCTGCATTTAAACAATATTTTGGAAGTTCAAACTCAGGGGGACCATAGAAGTTCATTATATGGAGAGAAATCCTGAAATGTTTTCCCTCAAAAAACAATTTCTTTATGACTGAAGAAAGAAAGCATCTTGAATGACAAATTTTGTTCTAGAATTGAACTTCTTCTTTAAATGTACTTTTTAAGAAACATAACAAATGTTTTTAAAAAGTCATACCGCTTCTGTGAAAGCCTCTGCGTTTTGCTCCTCATGGGCTTCTAGAAGTTTCTGTGAAGATGAAATCTCTTATAAGTATACAAGAATACATAATTTTTTAAAGCAAAACTCGATGTGAGTGTTTGCCCGGGTGTTGCAAAAGTTTTCTGAGTGGTTTTCGTCATGATACTGCCCATGGCCTGTCACAGGTTTGAGGTAAAAATGGCATCATAATGAACTTAAATGCCAACAAATTCAACAAAAGTAGACATCTATTCATCTAAACCAATTACAATAGTTGTGATTCAAGCGAAACATGAAAATGAATAAAGAGTGTACACCATTATATTTAGACCTGCTCACGTTGCATCAAAGATTTTGCTTTACACACTGTTTTGCTGTTTTTGCAGCATTTCCATCGACCACTTCAGTGATGGGGAACATTCTTTCCTTGCTTTCTGCATATAATACATTCCCAACACAAAAAACAGTTTTGCTTTTTCATTCTACTAAGATTACCAATGTGAAGCCCTGATTTTATGCATATAGACAATATATGTAATGAATTCCTGCTTTTTAACTTTATAATTTATATACTTCATGTAGGCTATATAAAATTCCAATTTTCTCATAATATTATGCAACTGTCATGTTAATACATGTTTGCCACTTTAAACTGCATTAAAATGTCTGTGCAAGTATAAATAAACATGCCATGTCAGATGCAGCTTGGCAATGTACATACTGCTTTTGATGTCGAACAAATTGTATTGGTAACAGACTATAGTGTTTTGATTGGTCAAATTAATTATCCATCGTGTAAAAAAAAAAACAAAACAAACCAAAAAAAACCAGATATATTTAATAACTTAACAGTTACACTTATAAAAGTGTAATTGTTAAAAAGTACTCCAAAAAATAACTTCCAGAGAGGAAAATACAAAAAATGCAAAAATACAATGTCCTTTAATGCAAGCAGACTTTACCTACTAGTCTAGTCTTTCATATGTTGTAAACTGTGTTATCACAAACCTTTAGAAGCTTGCATTCTCTTGAATCTGAGAAGGCTGGAAACATCTCTTCATACTTTCCAACAGCGAGCTACAACAGAAAAGATAAAATGCATATTATCTGCAGCAGTTCTACATATATAGGCAAGCATGATGACCTGATGGAGAGCTGACCTTTGCGTTTAGCTCGTCCACGATGAAGTGACACAAGGAAGCTTTGAAGAAGTATTCTTTGGCGCTGTATTTCAGTAGGGGATTGTCCATGGTGTTGGTTCCAACCTGTTTACGGAGACAGAGAGGAATTCCTAAGTGACTTAACGAATGCCGGTGAGCAAGTAATTTGGTAAGAATCTGCAGGAGATCGACAGATGGCTTACCTGCTCATAAATCTCTATTGCTTTCTGGTACTGCTCTAACTGAGCGCTGTATGAGGCCACCTTCAGCAGACACTTGTTTGCAGAGCTGTAAATTAATCAAACAGACCATATCAAAGCTTAAAGTAATGTTCAAAATGGGTTAATTGATCTTAGAAACCTCTCCTTAGAAACAAAGTGGTTAAACATGGGAGGAACAACAAGATATTGATTATTTGGCTTCTGCTCAGCAGGCTTACCTGTTTGATTCCTCTCCTTTGTAATAGTCAGCAGCTTGTTCATAATGTGCAATCGCCTACAGACAACAAAAAAACAGAAATCTCTATCTTAAAAGGTGATGAAATATGGTTAATTTTAACACAGAGTTCACGTGCACAACAAATAGCATTGTGTGACCCTAGACCACAAAACCAGTCATAAGCAGCAAAAGTATGTTTGTAGCAATAGCCAAAAATGAACTGTATGGGTCAAAATGATCCATTTTTCTTTTATGCCAAAAATCATTAGGATATAAAGTAAAGATCATGTTCCATGGCGATATTTTGTAAATTTCCATCTGTAAATATATCAGAATTAAATTTTTGATTAGTAATATGCATAGCCAAGATGCATATTCATTTGGACAACTTTAACAACGATTTTCTCAATATTTTGATTTTTTTGCACCCTCAGACTCCAGATTTTTAAATAGTTGTATCACGGCCAAATATTGTCCTATTCTAACAAACTATACATCAATGTAAAGGTTATTTATTATAAATAAATCTTAATTTCAACTATTTTTGTGGTCCAAGGTCACATAAAGCTGCTAGCTTTTAGAAGAAAACCATTAGATTATAAAAGCCGTTCACATTTTTAAAATGATTGATAACTGTATTATTATAAATAATAATAATAATTAACAAAAAGATGAATGATCTATTAATAATAATGGTAATATATTGTAATGCACATCAATAATATTTTTTTTAAATATTGTCATTAATAATAATTATTATCGTTTTTATTCATTTTTATTGAAGAAAAAAACCTAGCTGTTTACTTGAATGTTTCTTGCAGGAAAAAGTACCCCATTTAAAGTGTAACCTTTAATAATGCATTATAATAATTTATTATCAATAATAATTTTTTGTTATTATTAATATTTTATTGTTATTACCATTACATGATATTATATTTTATTTTCTCTGAAAAATATATAATGTGATGTTTTTATCTTCTGGCTGTTTATGAATTCATCAGGAAAAGAACCTAATTTAAAGTGTGACCTTAATTAATAATAATACATTATAAATTATAATAATAATAATATTTTTTTTTATTAATACTGCATAATATTATATATAATATCTTTTTGTGGTCAGAAGACAGCAAAATAGCTAAAATGTGTTTTGAAATGAGGAAAACTTCATTTGTATCAACATTTGTAAAACCAGCTTAAGAATATCTCCTGGGGGGGTGTTTCATTAAAAAGTTTACCAAATAAGCCAGGCTTATTTCAGTTAGTCTGACTTACTGTCACTTGATTTGGCTCAAAATAAATCAGACTAACTATGAAACACCCCCCAGAACTATTAGCATCACTCCAGTTGTTTTGTGTTTTACACCAAGTTTTAAGACCACTCTACATTCTCAGTATAGACATTTTTCCTGAATGCGGAAGTCACACCTGACTCTTAACCGGAAAAATGCTTTGCACTTTCGGTCTCCAGTGTTTCTAGTTAAATTACTGTATATTCCGAGCTGATAATCTAATGTTAACATTTTTTAAAAGCACATGGGTCTATAGTACCATCACTTTGAAATGTTGCAATGACCATCATATGTCAGTGCCTCGCTCCTCAAAGTTTAATTAATGCGGAGATCACACAAAGCTGCCGACGTTAGCTACATTAAAAACAGATAGACGCCATTTGAATGGGTTCCCATGGACACTGGAACAGAAGAGCATTTAGTCAGAAGTTAGAATTCGTAATGATGGTGCTCATCGTTTACTCAGGAAAAAGGTCTATAAGATGCAACTTTGGTTTATGATAAATAAACATTTTTGCACCTTCTCAATGTCCACCAGCTCTGACTCATACACCTCTGCGATTGTGATATGATGCTTGGCTGCGATGGTGAATCTTCCCTGTAGACAGAACAGAAAAGACTTTACTCGACTGAATATCAGTGGAATATTTCATTCAGTATCCATCAAGCCTTTCTATATAAACATCTACATGCTTTGCTGATTCCATATGTGATTTGGATAATGATGCTGGGCCTCATCTAGGGACATTTAGGAAATTTCTCCCATATTTTAAAAGAGGGAGAGATGCCTTACTGTCTGTTACAGCATGTCCTGTCAAACTGCTCTATGGGTTTGCTAGACAGCTAAAACATGCAAACTCCCAGATGAAACTGTACAGAAATGGAACAGCCTGCATGAATATTATATGAACTATGATTTTTGACTGCTACAAAAACATCTTACCATGTCTGTGTAAATATCAATGGCTGCGTTTAAGCACTTGATAGCCTCTAATTGCAAGCATTAAAGAGAAGGAGGAGGAAGAGTTAGACAAGACTTATGAGACTTATGATCAATGATATGGAAATAAAACAATTTATCTAAAGCCATTTTATATCTATTCAGTGATTTACACTTCAATCTGCTCTTTAATTATATATATATATATATATATATATATATATATATATATATATATATATATATATATATATATATACATATACATATACATATACAGGGGTTGGACAATGAAACTGAAACACTCGCCAATATAGTATTGGAGGTTTCATGGCTATATTTGCGCTGTCTGGTGCCCAATCTTCACTTACTGTACATTACACCAGTTAGAGCAGAGTGTAAAGTTTCATTATGTGCACCCAATGGTTCAAACATTGTACCTTGAAGGTAGTGCTCTGTATCAGGATAATAATGCACCAATACACACAGCAAGACTGGTGACAGACTGGTTTAATGAACATGAAAATTAAGTTGAACATCTCCCATGGCCTGCATAGTCACCAGATCTGAATATTATTGAGCCACTTTGGGGTGTTTTGGAGGAGCGAGTCAGGAAACGTTTTCCCACATCAGCATCACATAGTGACCTGGCCACTGTTCTGCAAGAGGAAAATGGCTCAAAATCCCTCTGGCTGCTTTGCAGGACTTGTATTTGTCACTCCCACGATGAAATGATTATTAGCTGCAAAAGGAGGCCCAATATCATACTAATTGTGATCTAAAACCAGGTGTTTCAGTTTCATTGTCCAACCCCTGTATATATATATATATATATATATATATATATATTCAATCGGTATATTCAAACGCACGTTCATTAATTTTTGCAACACATTTTTGAGCGGACTGTGCCATCATATCTACCTTCACAAACTGATCTCATCAAAATCTCCTAATATTAGCTGCAATGCAGCTTTCTTTCTTATGCTATATTGAGTCAAAAAGACAATATTCTTTGTCTGAGCTTCACTGTTCTGATGTTTTTCAAACTTCCAGTAATGACATCGGCAAATAAATGTAAAACAATTAAAACAGTGGTCATAAACTGAAATAAAATAAAATTGATACACAAAATTACACATGATTAATATCATATGAGTATGATATGAAAACTGAAATAGAAATAAGCTTCACTTGACATACTAAAACTGTAACACTAAAACAAAAATAGAAATATTAAAAAAAAAAACACACACAAAATAACACTAATAACAAAATGACAAAAGCACATAAAATTAATAAAAACCATAAAATTAAACAAAAATATAAAACAAAAACTGAAAATATAAAAAAGGCTAATTCAAAATATTAATAAATACTATAAAAATAATACTAAAATAGTATACGTCGTATATAAATAATACTAAAATAACACTGTTCAGTTCACACAGAAACAACTGTTTTATGAGATTATGAGATTAATTCTGTTAATGAATCTCTTCAGCACTAAAGTGATAGGATGAAATCACAAATCTTGAGCTGCATCAGCATCTGCTTATTTAGGATAAATCAACTGATTGTCCTGAAGCTGGGAGTTTTAATCTGCAGCCTCACCTTGTGGATCTGCCTTCTTGAAGGCGTTTCCCGCATCGACGTAGCTGGTGGCCGAATCGTGTTTATTCTGAAGCTGCATGTGAAGTCTGGCCGCCTGACAAAAAGCATTGCCTGCAGCTGGACACAAAAACACAAACCTCATCAGGAGAATATGAATATATAATAAACATCATAACACATCCTCTCAATTACAAACAAAGCTATTTGATTATTCAGTAGGATAACTTCATTAATGAGATCATATTCATTCTGAAATATTTATATTTCAGCAGTTGAACATATATTAAAATGCATGAATTAAGGTTTTGAATATTACATAATGAACTTCTAAGCATTATATAACACATTAATGCTTGTTAAAGACGAAGTATGTCATGTCTGCACCACTAAAAAGCACATACCACTCCAGTTTTTGGCCATTTTGAACATGTTGGCTGCTCTAGCGTACATCTCACATGCCTCTTCCACTTTGTGATTTCCTCTGAAAGACATGAGAAGATTCAGTTATTTATTTTTTCCAATTTAATATATTCTTAATGAAAACTATCATGTTTGCCCAACAAATCTACAAGCCAGAAGCTAAACACTTCATTAATATCAGTTAGAAGGATTTACAAGTACTATTTGATTGTATAAATATTATTGGGTTAAATCAGAAAAGTATAGCTGGTAATAAACAGAAAGGCCTAGATAACTTGTGCCCTGGTGGGAATATTCAATTGGGTCAGTTTTTAAGTGCCTCATACATATTAATTAAAACTATTTGAAATAAATCCATTTCACTACATACTAGGTCAGAGCTTGTTTACTATAAATAACTGAATATGTGCTAAATATGTTTCAGGTGTCAATAAAACATCTCACTGTTGCTGTCGACAACGAGCTCTTCCAAATAGATGAATATTCTTGTAAAGTGTAAAACCATAAATAAAGTGTATATATATATATATATATATATATAAATAAATGTGTGTGTGTGTGTGTGTGTATATATTTTATATATATATATATATATATATATATATATATATATATATATATATATATATATATATATAAATTTAAGTTAATTTTTTAATTAAATAAATATAATATTGTTTTATTAATCATAATATTTAAAATAAGAACTCCTATAAATACTTTATTGCAATACTTTTAACATGAACATTAAAATAGTATATATCTTGTTTTACGTTAACTTTAGATTATTACTATAATTTGCAACAGACAAAATTCAAATATATATATATATATATATATAAACATTGCTAAAAAAAATGTTTAAATCTAAATATATACATGGTAGTACCATTGTACATGTGTTCATTTTTTGTTGATATTATTATAGTGACATAAAAACAAGAAAAAGAATGTAAATACCGCAGCCACTGCGCCACTAATGCGCCAGACATAAAACACTTGACTTGGTGGCCTAATCATGAAATCACATTAATAATGATTATTATTTAATTCATTATAATCATGCAAAATCGTTATGTTAAAAAAATCAGCTATGTATTACAATGAACAAGCCCTTTTTTTCAATCGATTGATGCGCAAAGCGGCCTTTCACAGTTTGGGCCCTTCTACAATGAAAAACATATATATTTTCAGTTTTTATGCAACTAAAAACTCAGTATTAACTGGTAAACATAAAACCAAAGCTTGGCAGCATAATCATATTGGCAGTATTATATTTTAGCAGACTAACGTACTGATCGGATAAATAGGGAAGGAAGCATGTATTTAATCTTACCCAAACATTCCTCCTAAAAACGAGCCGGAAGACTTCACTTTCTTATCGGCTTCAGCCATAAGCTGAATTGCCTCCTTTTCTTTCCCAGTATTGTCCATTATTTCTGTGGTTAAATGAACAGATAAACACTAAAATCTATTTTCGTTTATCTGCCCGCTTCTCTCGCTCTCTGTCACTATGGCAGCGGGGGATTACTGTCATTGCGTTTATTAAGCGTGGGCGTACAGGACGCTCGAGCAAAGCATTATGGGATTTGCAGTTTTGCGACTGAGCGTGAACGAACGTCCGTTAAAGCGAATCGAACACAAATAAACTACAACTCCCATACACACACATAAATACGCGTTACGTAATAGTAGACAGCAAGATATTATGCCTGAATTTATTTTTTATAATTTCATCA
The DNA here is from genome assembly GCA_036247105.1 of Cirrhinus mrigala. Lineage (NCBI taxonomy): Eukaryota > Metazoa > Chordata > Actinopteri > Cypriniformes > Cyprinidae > Cirrhinus > Cirrhinus mrigala. The sequence goes on from CM070026.1 coordinate 30,327,309, forward strand.
ATTTAACGGTATAAGAACAATTTTAACCAAACAAAATCTCAATTAATCGATTTGTAGTCGTTTTAATTTCCAGTATCTGGTAAAATTAATTGTTTTACTTAGTTTAAATTTGTGGTCACGTTTAGTTAGAGTAACTTACGTGAAGATAAAACATTGTAGGCTTCATTGTTCATTATGGGTTTTCACAGCTCAAATACAATTTGCATATATAGAGGACATGCTTTCATACTGATTAATCCGCAACAAGTTCCCGCACTGCCACTGCAGATTATTATTATGACGAAAAATAAATGCACATCCCATACCGAGCACTAGATGGTACTGCAGATCACCAGACTAGTTCACTGTAAGGAATTCAAGAGCTGAAACACTTAAAGTACTTCAATATTAGTTTACATAAATCATTCCTATAATTCAGAACACTTTTAATATTAAAAGCGAACATGCAAAATATTTTTTAACACTAAATTAAAATGAACTTACAAGATTTCCATCTTTAAAACATTTCCATCCTAAACATTAAAACATACCGGCACATAACAGTGTGAGGTAATGTGATAAAACCTAACTTAGTGCAAAGTGCATATCTTAAAGTTGTAAAGACACCAAAACAGTGAAAGAAAGCACCATAAAAGCATCACACCTTTCCTCTGTTTGTATACAATTCATTTCAGGAAAGGGTGGTTTGTTTCCTTTTCCTTGTACTTTAGTTTGCAGCAATATGTGGAAAACACTTAAGAGGTAATTTGGCCATATTAAAACTAGCTAGACAGCATCTCTGGCCATTATAAGTGACTTCAGAATGTGGGCATTGAGATTTGTGTGATTTGAGACACAGCCTTAGAGTGGAAGGGAGTTTTGCTGGTGATTTTCCCTTGATGCTTATATGTATAATGTGGGAGAACAAATACGAAATGCTTACCTGCGGCCAGAGCAGAACGTTAAATATTAATGGACACAACCACAGCTGCAGAATAACATTACACACCAAAGGCCACCTCACCTGTGTCAGATAAAAGAGCATTTTAAACATAAAACACTGAAATGCCACAGCTAGTGCCCTTGAATGAAGTCAACTTACTCTAATATTTACAATCATCCTCTATCAGAGATTTACAGTTTTTGAATTCTTGCTAAAAACCTACTTTTTCAGCCATGGTTTATTCATCTATATGTAACCTATTTTGCACATAATTTCAATCTTACTTCATGTTTTCACTTATTTAAAACTGTTTTTAATGAAACATGATAAGTTATTCCACCTTGATCTGGTCTTGGAAATTAAATATTAAATATTTAAAAATATATAAAAAAATATTATTTTATTTATATTGTTATTTAATGCTCAGTTATTTTCAGATATACAGGGTTCCTACAGATACTATAAAATTAAATTCCAGGATTTCCAAGGACTTTTTAAGCCTTTATTTTTATTTTTAAGGACTTTAATCAGAGATCTCACTTACGGAGCAATGTCTTTTATTTCAAATTCTAAAAAAAAGAAATGTAAATAAATAAAAATATAATAATAAAAATAGCAAAATAAAATGAAGCACATACAAAGTATTGCTACTAAAGTATTACAAAGTATACTACACGTTTACTATAGTAAAAAAATGTTCATTTTCTTAAGGGATTTGTATTTGTGTATACTTCCTTTTTTCTTTTCTTTTTGTTTTGTTTTTATAAATGTACTGCATTAGTGGTTTGATGTTTTCTACTGTTTAAGGGGGGAAAAAAAGATCTGCGGATCCTGATCTGAAACAAATTATTCGCGATTCGCGATCTAAATCAAATGATTTAGATTTGGAGAGCTATCCACGCTCTCAAGTCCCAGTCTGAATTTGATTTAGATCGGGAGTTCAAAACGCGTATTGCAAATCGTTTGATCTGAATCATTCAGTTCGCTGAATGAACCCGTCCTGATCTAAATCAAATGATTCGCGATACGCAATTTGAAGTCCCAATCTGAAACAAATGATTCGCGATACGCGATCCGATTGGAACGCTTCGAAATAGTGAATCATTTTGCGACGCAATGGTTGTTCTGATTCGGAGTTTCAAAAATCTCCGTTTCAACCATTACTACGTGCTTTTTAAAATACAAAATATACAAGCAATGTCGAAAATTAATGGCTCTTTTAATTTGATTTGGTTTTTGCTAGTGAATCGCTTGAAATTAATGATCGAAGTCACCAGTTTGAATCAATCAGGGGTGCGTTTACCGTACAACGACGTAACTCGCTGATTAACCTCCATGGTACGATGCATTGTTGTGGAAGCGAACTAGCTAGTCACGACTGTTTCCTAGGGATGGGCGTATCGATCCTGAAGTATCGATATATCGATACTGATGTGAGTATCGAAAGTATCGATACTCAAACAAAAAAGATCGATACTAAGGTGTGTTTTATTTACCAGTGATTTTGTTTATTTAACAAAAAAAAACAAAACAAAAAAAAAAGAGTACAGTATGCATTGTATTAGACGTATAACCTATGCTAGCGAATAAATGTGCGCACGCAAATATTGCAAGACAGAACCAATCAATCACAGAGAGCATTTACTCACTTCAGACAAAAAGTATCATAAGAAAGGATTGATGCTTTTGGGAATGGCAGCCCAGAACAATGCTTATCAGAGGACAGAAAAAAATACATGTTTGAGTTATTTCACAATGAACAAATTGAGAAGCCTACATAATTTGTGCAATTATATTTATTTAAATTAACATTTAAAGTTCATTGATTATGCTCCATTTTGTAGCAATGTTAATATAAATCATACACCGTCAGAATAAAAATGCATTTTATTCATTAAAAATGCATAAAATTGCATTTTATGTGTGCAACAGCGTGTCACTGGCAGCCCAAGTATTTTCAACAATATGTTTTGTAGTTACCACTACAGTAAACATATTTTAACCATGTGTAAAAAAAAAAAAATATTATTTAATAAGTTGCAAGTAAGGCACATTAAATGTTAAAATGCATTTCAAATATAAAGTTAAGGGGGTATAATTACATATTTTACTCTTAGTAATTTAATAAATGTAATCATTTAAAAGTTAAGTTTAAAAGTATCGTATTTGTATCGATATCGATGATACAGGTCTTAAAAGTATCTGTATTGTATCGAAAACAAAATAAGTACACTACTTTCTTCCCATAATACATCATCCTATATAGTGGGCAAACAATATATTATAATTACATGGTAATTTTGGAATCAACCAGAACAAAAGCAAAAACCCAACTTTCATTTGCATTATTTATGTTTATTCTGGCTCTCAGAATGTTGTTCTGGTTTATGTTGGCATCAACTTTGAGTGTGGATTCAAACAGCAAGTTGCTGGAGACCAGTGTGGCATTGAACAGCAAACATGCATGATTTCAATGCAGTGAGGAAGCAGTACAAATGCATGCTGAGAGACAAGACCACACTGACGCTCAGCAGCACATACAGGTTTATAGAGGCACATTCATTCAAATATATACCATTTACAGTAAAGAGCTCGTCAGTTGCACATCTGAATAAAAAAGATGAAATGTTCTGCTGAAACTATCAGCGTTTCATTTAAGAATGAATTTGCGGATGGATACAGTAGTGAAGAGATAATAATAACATACAATGGATAAACATGTTCATGAGTGTCATTTTAAAGACAAAAATCTTCCTTTTTAAAAGATTTGAAATACTACATTGTGTTAATGTTCAATACTCATTCCACAGATAAAGAAATCGATAAATACTTGACAAGGAAAACAAATTAAAAGGCGTTCCTAAGATACTCGTAAAAATTATAAAACAAATATTTGCATTTAGGCAAATGACACATTCTATACACCATTTTTTGCATCCAAATATACAGCAAATTGGCTAATTAAAGCAAAAAAGATTGCCTTTGTGGAAGCTAGCATTGCGTTGTTGTCCCTAGTATTATTCTGTACACTCTAAAACACCTCAGGCTTAAGTTTGGTATAATGACGGAGTGTATTTGTGCGTTAGTTTTGGTGCATTGTGGTAAGATTACAGACATAGAGTGAAGGTGGACTGGCTGTGTGGGTCTCAAGAGGAACTGAGGCCAGAATCGGACTCCCCGTTGACCTCCTGGGCTTTTCCTGCACACGGAAAGGAGGAGCAGGGAATGCTGTAGGTGGAGCAGGCACACGTTTGAATGACCTCCTTTAGGGTTCCTCCTTGTTCCTCTACTTTGAAGATGTTTGACTGCTCGAGCTTGTCTTCGCAGATTCTGCGGATAAAGAAACAGTACATTATTTTAGCTGTGGGTCAATATGAGGGAAAGAAAAGGAGTGTCATCTAAGGAAAAAGCTAGAAGGAAGTTTCATTAACATAAAAGTAGCCATCTGGGGTAAAGGGGAAGGGGATCATACCACACACAAAAATGTGAGTAGATTTCACTGTAGGTTTCAGTGATTTACAATAAGCATCTCCATATTTTTGCCACATGCCTTTCATTTCTGCAACAGACCTCAGAGTAGACAGAATATTTAATATGACAAATGAAAACGAAGCTTTGAGTATTACAAGTATAGTCTGTGCAACTAAACAGTGAAAATGTCCTTCAGAAAATTCTGTGGGCAAAAAAACAACTCAATGTGGAAAATTATGACAGTTGTGACACAGGACAGTAAGACATGCTAAACAGACTGTGATTGTACCCCCATAGCCTCATTTTCATCCATATCAAATTAAAGTTAACATGAAGTGCTTCCGTAATCCGAGTGAAAAGGGATATTCACCACAAAAAATAAAAATAAAAAAATAATAATGTAGGATGGAACTCAGACTGAAAAAAATAGTCTAAATAGTCACTTCGCAAAAAGTTTCTTCTGCTGAATACAAAAGAACATAATATTGAAGTAGTGTGGAATATAGCATGGAAAAAAATACTATGGAAGTCAAAGGCTACTGCCAACTGTTTGGCTACCAACATCCTTCAAAATACCTTCTTTGGCGTTCAGCAAAAATAAAGAAAATCATACAGGTTTTGGAACAAGTAAAGGAGTCAACTACACTACCAGTCAAATGTTTTTTTAAGAAGTCTCTTTTGTTCACCACGCCTGTATTTATTTGATCCAAAGTACAGCAAAAACAGTTACATTTTGGAATATTTTTACTATTTAAAATAATTGTTTTCTACTTGAAAATATTTAAAAATGTAATCTATTTCTGTAATTTCAAAGCTGAATTTTTAACATTACTCCAGGTCACATGATCCTTCAGAAATCATTCTAATATTCTGATTTGCTGCTCAAAATATATTTATTATTATTATTATGTTGAAAACAGGTGAGTAGAATTTTTTTAGGTTTCTTTGATGAATAGAAATTTAGAAAAACAGCATTTATTTGAAAAAGAAATCTTTTGTAACATTATAAATGTCTTTATCATCACTTTTGATCAATTTTAAAACATCCTTTCTATATAAAAGTATTAATTACTTTTATAAGTATAAAATACTGACCCCAATCTTTTGAAGTGTATAATGTTACAAAAGCTTTTTATTTCAGATAAAAGCTGATCTTTGGATCTTTCTATTCATCAAAGAATCCTGATAAAAAATGTACTCGAATGTTTTAAATATTGATAATAATAATAATAATAATAATAATAATAATAATAATAATAATGTTTCTTGGACAGAGAAGCAGCATATTAGAATGATTTCTAAAGGATCGTTTAAAATGTATTCAAATGTAGTTATTTTAAACAGTAACAATATTTCACAATATTAATGTTTTTGCTGTATTTTGGATCAAATAAATGCAGGCTTGGTGAGAAGAAGATAACTTTTTTTAAAAAAAAAAAAAAAATCAAAAACGTTTGACTGGTAGTGTATCTTTTTGAGATGAAAATATGAGTTGTTCATATTAAGATTAGGGATGTGCATTTCAATATATACATAAATAATTTCATGTTGACTTTAAATTTGATGTCTACTCTCAATAAGGTAAAAAAATTAAAATTAAAAACAAATTTAAAAAGCCACATTCTTTTCAAGAATCAACAAAAACAACAATAAGCCCGAAAACTCAAATTATCCTCACTGCTTTTGTGAAATACATTCAAGCTGAAAGAGGCTCTGGGATGTTGTTTAGATTCACAAGAACAAGATGTTCAATTCAGGTGGTCATGGTATATATGCATATATTTATGTTTTCTACCCTAATGTTTCTACCATTATTGTGTCAGATGATATACATGTTTTTAAGAGCATTATAAATACTTGTGGGCTCATTTCCATTGGCTCTTAGAAGATTTATGTTTATGTTTTGCATTATCCATTACAAATGACATGCTAAAACATGTTCAGCAAGCACACAGCTATTTAAAATATATCCCATATGTAACCCCAAGGAATAACACATTGCTTATTCACAAAAAAGGGGTCTAAATATGTTGGAAAAGCACCTACCATGATTTAGAATCTTCTATAATTATTCTAATATATTATTTTTATAATATTATTATATCTAACAGACAATATTTAAATATAGTTGAACATGTTATGAAATATAACTGGCACGGCAAATAAGTTTAGATTAAGTAAATAAATGCAGCTTTTTTTCTGCCATGCCTTTATCAAGATCCTCAGTCATGCTGGTTTGAGAGCAGAAGCCATTAATCCATTCATTCATCCATTGATTCATTCATTTATCCTTCAATGATTAAGTCATTGAGGTCCACAGGGAGGATTCATGCACTGTTAACGTGGCTAGTACTGAAAAATTCACAGTGGAAATACAAATGCACATCTGCACTGTAATTTGTGTAATATGGGAGGGAAACTAGGTCACCCATATAATAAGGAAGTCTGGAATCCTCAGAATGATGCAACAGGCAGCTGAACTTTAACCCAGTGCTGAATCATTTGAATAAATGCTACTCAAAAAACAAAACTTCACAGTTTCACTGCCTCACATCATTGCTGTAAAACAATACAGTTCTCTTGGTGCTAGTCGGTGAGAATGATCAGTCAGGCAGCAGCCAAATGCCAATAAATAAACAAACAACCGGGAAACGGAAGACATTACTGGCATCAGAGGAAGTTGAAGCATTGGGCTTTGGCACCAACCATTCATGTATTCTGAAAAAAGAGGCAAATTACCACAGGAATATTTTAAAAAGGAATAGGGGAGCAAAAGATTTTGAAAGAGTCAATTATGCATACAATTATTGGATTACCAAGGAAAAATGGAGTCACATCAAACAAATTAAAGGTTAAAATTGAAATCTTTTGCAGACTGTTTGGTAGTAGCGGGTTATTAATGTATATATGTAAAGAAATTATTTAATATAATAAATTAATTATTAATTAATATTAATTCATAATTAATTAATAATACATTAATTAATATTTATATATATATAGAAATTTAAAAATATTTTAAATATATATATATATATATATATATATATATATATATATATATATATATATATATATATATATATATATATATATATATATATAAATAAGATGATATGATGACAGAATTTTCATGTTTGGGTGAATTATTTCTTTATATTTCAATAAACAGGTACACAGTTTCTCTAAGCAGGTCTTGAGGGTTTTACTGCAGTGGAGAAGGAACAAAAAAACAGAACAAATATTAGCTGATTTGTCAAAAAATGCAAGAAAAAAAAACTGAGCACAGCATGTTATGTAAACCTCTGTCAGTGTTTGACGGACCTCAGAGCTTGTTTTACTGGCTACATTTTTAACACATACATACAAAATATTTACACAACAGCCGGAGTTTCTGTCTGATTGTAACTAATTGAAAAGTGCAGACATTGCATGAAGTGCATTACATAAACATGGAACATCACTGATTAGCTCAACCTTTACCCAGAATGAAACACAATTTCTTTTAGACATGTGCTGATATGCCTGGATCATCAGGGAACTGCAACATCAGTTATGCAGAAATGCATGCAAAGGCTGTCATGGTCATTAATGATGTTAAAAGAGTCAACATGGCGGTCAAATTAACTGTGATAACACCTGCTGTGGGCTAATGCATAATGCTTGTACTTGATGATTACTCTTTCAACAATGTCACCACATTCTGTAGCATGTATTTCTTTTGAGTTCTTTTCATAAGTTTAAGAACACAATAGACCATTTTCCACCCCTTTAAACACTGTTATTGCTACTGTACCTTTATGACATGTATATACGTTTATGACTACTGCTGTATGTTTATGACTAGCTGATTTGCTTTTCACATGTGAAATGTGCAACAACATATTGTCAATATGCAGGGCTCTACAGCGCGACCATTTTAAACTACTGTGCGCGACTGAAAAAATATTTAGGAGCACAATGTGCGAGTGACCCGATCAGCATATTTGTTTGTGCTGAGGGGAGCTTTAAAGGTTTCTACGTGTTTTTGCAACGTTGAGTAATGTATCACAGACATATCAAACCAATCCTTTCATAAACAAAGTGTAGAGAGAGTGTAAATAAAAGATGAATTGTGCAGTGTAGAGAGCTTCGTTGATTATAATGGCATTATAATGAATTATAATGGTTGATTATAATGTGAGTTTGCGATATACTAAGATGAGTGACAGCTTTTAATGATTTTTAAGGGAGTCTGTAAATGAGATATTGATTTAATACAACAATTAAATAAACAAGAAGTTAATATTAAGTGACTTACATTGTCTGACTATAACACTATTATCTGATTTTGCTCTATTTTATCATCAAAAATAGTCTGAAACAAGTCACAACTGAGCTGCTGCACATCTCCATTCAAACAGAGCAGTGTTTCGTTTATGAATGAATGTGCATTTTCAAACAAATCAGTGAGTCAATTTAATTTCCCATTCATAAAGACATTAAACATATGAAAATACACCTACAAGCCACTTTTGTGTTCTTCTGTGCCACCTCTGTAGTATAAATTAATACTGGTTTCATTTGATTGGTAACTTATTCTTATTCTGTTGTTTTGAGTAGAAATTTTAAAAAGCTTAAAAACATCATTTTTTAAAAAATGGACATAAAAGATTACATACTTTTAATAAAGTTAGAAAAATGCCATTACAAAGAAAAACACAATTCCCTAATTCCTAAATCACTTTAGGAGTCAAATATCACCTCATAATGGGAAGGCTAATTTTTGATCAGATTTTTGGATTATTGATTAGAAGGTGCTCCTAAAAAGAAAAGTAAGCATAGAGCCCTGATATGTAGTGCAAGTAAACATTTAATCAATATTCTCAGCCCTACTAAAGACAGCTGCTGTTGGATTAGCATGCGAGGAACCAAATGTTGCCTAGAACAGAAGGACAAATTAGAGCCCACCTGTCATATATAAGGCCATCAATGCCGTGTTCCCTCAACTTCATCCTGTTCTCATGGTCGTTGTTATAGTCGCCCCAGCAGAAGACCACCAGCCCTTTAGACTGAGCCTCTCTGATGAACTCCATGTTTTGCAAGAGCTCATCAGTGTGAGCGCTGATTCCCTGTGAGCACATACAAAAGTCTTTATTTAGTTTTTGTCATGAAATTTGACATGGCACTATTTGATGCTGCCAAATTGGGCATCTCCATATGCAATTTCATAACTGTGTTCTGAAGTATCAAGGGCTGTGCTGTCACACCATCGTTCTCTTACCAGAATGTTCTCACTCTGAGCAAAGCTCATGGCAATCTTTGTGCTCTGACAGCGGATGTCCATGAGTTCAGGGTAGAGGTCTGTCACTCCTTGGGTCAGAAACAAGATGGGGTATTTGTTCTGTTTTTGCCTCACCCTGAAGAAGACAACACAGTTTATTTAAACTTAAATACAACATCAAGGATGATTATGTACATCCAGGGGCGGCGCTAGGGGTGGGCTAAGGGGGCTGAAGCCCTGAATGTTTTCATTACCATGTCTTGTGTGCATCAAGAGTTTTTATGTGCATTAAAATAATTTCTATTAAACCAGCATTTAAACAGCGAAATGCAGCTGCTTTCAGGTTTCTCTCCTGTACAGAGAGAAAGATTGTTATTGTTACTGTAGCAACAAATCGACAAAAAAAGACTTTCTAGGACACACACAGTCTCAGCCTCAGACGTCACGCCCATGGAACATTGGCTAAATGTCTGATGCATAAGGCACACTTAGCTGGAAACACTTCAGGAGTTTTGAAGTTGTCATCAGATTGGTTACATTATACGGGATTTCCAGGAGACATGTGTGTCGTGTTCTTTAATGTTCTGCTTGGAAACAAAAATGCCATGGCGCCAAGCCCCCCCACGAAAGAATAAAGCTGTTGTGTATACAGCTGAAACGACGAGCGCCTATTAGGATCAACTAAACGCTGGATTTTCAAAAGTATGTGAAAAGTGTACAGTTCACGGCATAGAATCTTTAAAATATGACATTTCCACGGCCCTAAACATGACGCGGCACAAAACGAAACGTGATTGTTTGCTGTACCTGTCAATCATATGGCCTCTTGGGCGGGCCTTGGCCATTCAAAACGGCCAAAGTTCCCAGACCTTCTGCTGTCAGTCTGAAGGTCTGTCACACATGGTCAGCATTTCGCATGGATAGTGGCAGACTTTAAATGTCAGGGCAACAATTCAATAAAAAATAAGTTATCAAATTATTTAAATAAAAGAGAAAATATTGTATTTTTGCTTTAGTTCTAAGCAAAACCATGTTGTGCCTCTCTGCATAATGCAGTGTTTTGTTCCTGAATGAATTTGCGTTTTTGAATCAATTATTTACTGACCCATTCATAAAAACAGTTTCTCACTTCATTTTTAAATGAATCAGCCGTTTTGAACGAATCTATTAAATAAATGACTCAAGGACTCATTAGGACAGTGGCTTGCTGCCACCTACTGGCAATTTTAGTCTGACATTTAAAAGTGTCATTTTATTTTTTCTATCATTTCATATTTCTGTGTTCTAAATTTTATTTTTAAAACATTAATGTCATAATATTTAGAGATGCACCGATTGCAAATTTCTTGGCCGATTCCGATTTCCGATTTTACAGTAAGTGTGACCTGCCGATTCCGATTTTTGCCGATTCCGATTTTTTTTTTAAAGAACTGTAATGAAAACATATCAGGGCTCGAAATTAACTTTTTTACTTGGTAGTACTGGTGCTCCCAACTTCAAAAAGTTAGGAGCACCAAAAAAAATTTAGGAGCACCAAATGAATATTAAGGTTGTATTAAATACAACTACACGACCTATAGCCTACAGCCTAGATATGTTATGTAATTTGCGCACATTGGGGAGTCGCTCTCTAAACGTGGGGTATTAAAATTGCTTTTGAATGCGCACGCGCGTTTTACTTTCGGTTTCGTTTTAACAATGGCGCTAAACTCTCAGCGGTGCTGAGCGTGCATTCTACAATACAAGACGTTAATTTAACATAACAATTTAAAAGTGGTCTTCGACTATGGAGAACGGCTGGTCATCAAGGGCCATGAATTCCATAATTTTCCTCGTAATTGCTTTGGTCTTCTCACTGCTCATCCCAATAAAGGATAGCACAGGCTGCTGACTTGTGGCTGACGAGCTTTGGCTTGGACTCGGCGTGCTAGCTTTAGCCACTTTCCCCTTTTCAAACTGGGCATATATACCCCATGATGTATTTTTGCTTTACAAACGTTACAAACTGCGATCTTTGTGTCATCTCCACTCACAGAAAAGAACTTCCACACCAACGACATGTTAACACCAGATTGTGAGTGTGCGCGTAGCTGTGACGTAATTGCCTGCGCCGCCGCTGGCAATAAAAGGATCGGCGGACGTGAGCCTGACTGGCCGGTCACCGATCTGGGTCGATCATACGAAAAATTGGCCGATTCCGATCACTAGCCGATCAATCGGTGCATCTCTAATAATATTATTTATGCAATTTGTACATAAAGATGCAGATGCATTTGTTTCTTCATCAGAACAGATTTGGAGAAATGTAGCATTGCATCACTTGCTCACTAATAGATTCACTGCAGTGAATGGGTGCCGTCAGAATGAGAGGCTAAACAGCTGATATAAACATCACAATATGCCACAACTAATCCATATTACTCCAGACCAGCAATTAATATCTTGTTGAGTCGATAAGGTGCGTGTGGGTAAGAAACCTATCCATCATTAAAGCATTCTAAATAATCACAGTTCATAATCCATAATAACACTTCCTCCAGTGAAACCATCCATCCCATGTCATCCTCTCACATCAAAATTTTGATATTTCATATTTGTTTCGATCTGTTTTCACTTGTATACATTGCTTGATTGCATATTTCGCTCCTGATTCAGACAAGACAAATTTTTCACTGGAGAAAGCTAAATAATGGATTCATTTTGAAGCTAACACACCTTGTTCATTACATTTGTTTATTTGCAAGACGTTAACTGATGGACCGGATTGCTTGTGGATAATTGTGATGTTTTTATCAGCTGTTTGGACTCTCATTCTGACTGCACCCATTCAGTATCTATTGGTTAGCAAATTATGTAATGCTACATTTCATAAACAAACTACATCTACATCTTGAATGGCCCAAGGGTGAGTACATTTTCAGCCAGTTTTCATTTTTTATTTGAGCTAATTCTTTAATAAATGTCCCTGAACTTGCGCACATACATATTAAAGAAAAATAATGGTTTATGCTGTGTTTAAATTGGCTGCCATAGTAAAAAATCTATATAACTTTAGACATCAGTGCATTATTGGAATATGCACATGAACAAGGCGACTTACATTGTGCAAACATCAGGATCAAAACTTGAGAAGATTATTCTTCTTTTGCCGACATTCTGCAGCACGCATGTGAGGATGATATCCAGGAACTGATTCATGTTGAAGTAGGTGGAGAGTTTTGCATCCCAGGAGCCATCCTGTTTGGAGAAACAGATACAATGATGGTGTTTTTCTCTCCAGTAACACTGAAATCAAACCAACACAAACATCGCTTGAGGCAAACCTTGAACTGACAAATCCACTTCAACTCGATGTTGAATCCCACATGATTTGGAACAGCCTGGAATATCTGAAACATAATATAAAATGAGAAAAGAGGTAAACCAGCAGTACACATTGGTGATATAAGCCAAAACCTATCAAGATTTTTTTTAACTTTTGGTTACAATTTTATAATACCTGAGGTCAAACTTTTATATGAAAAGATAAATTTGTCATACCTGTGAAAGGGAAGGGAAAGGCTGGTGCTCATCTATATACTCCTCTTCATCCTGCAAGTCTAGACAAAGCAACACAACAAAAGCAATAATCTTTGTCTATTCAATAGTCAGCTGATTATTCAGCTTAATACAGCTCAACAGAGGCTTGGCTTTTACGCCTTAAACCAAACTAACCACCTCTGAGATTAATCACAACACTGATTTACAGCAAAAATGGTTTAGGGTTAGGTTTTTTGGTCATTTATTGTACATCATATATGAACTAATTTTAGCTGAAATAAGGCATAAAACACTGTTTAACAAACTCTGAGCTCATGATGGGTCTGTCCTAAAAGATTTATTTCTTATTGCTTTCAGTATGGAGATTCTGAATGAGATTTTTACTTCTGGAACCATACTGTTGCTCTGTATTGCGAACACTCTTTGGCAAAACTAAACAAAAAAACACTGCACATAACTCTATTATTAAAGCCTCCAACTAGTTTGACAAGTAGTTATATAATTATCTGCATTTGTACTGTACTTGTGTGACATAAACCAATCAAACTGTACCTTTGTGGTCATTAACTTCCATGGCAGTTGTGTGATCAAGCTGAGAAGGACAAACGCATTCACACTCATCAGTATCAGCATGGAGACAATTGCATTTCATTGATCACAGCAAAAAAAAAAATCTAAAATAAGTCTTACTTTTAAAAGCTGAAGTTGATCAAATGTAAGATCCTTGACAGGAACTTCAAACAATACCATTGAGTTCTTGTCGTTTTTCTATAAAAAGGACACAAGAAATAGAAAGCACATAGGAACAGATTATCTTCCTTATGTTTTGCAGTTTTAATCAGTTTACGACTGAATTTGAAAAGTTTAAGTAGGAAGTCTTTAATCGGAGTCAAAACAAAAGCTATACTGAAGGACACTAAATGAGTTGTTTAAATGATAGTTCAAATAGTGACTTTGTAATGGGAGCCAAATGCATATGTTACCTTTTTACTAGAAATACAGCAGGTGAGATCGTGGTACACGATTGGAATTAAATCTTTAGATAGATGAACATCAAACTCTACATAAGCAGCACCCTGTGAAAAAAACAAAAACAAAAGAGATATGATTTAGCCTAATATTTCATGACAAAACTTAATGTATTCTGTTTGAGCTACATTCTTTATTACACTCACATGGCTGGCCGCACTTAGAAATGAGGCAACTGTGTTTTCCCTGATCTTGTGATGCCTGAAATAAAAGACAATCATATTTTTGTTCAGGAACACATTTATTTCTGTTAAATATGTACGTCTCTCTCTAACTCGTCTCTCTCATGCAGCAACACTCGGGTGGGCTTGTTGTGTTTCCATAAACTTAGGTGTGTTTATTGTGTTCACATACTTTACAGCTTTTACAGAGCCTGTTACACAGGCTGTGCAAAAATTCAAGTCCGTACACGCCTTAGATGATTGAAAGGCAACATTTGTTTCAGCAAAAAAAAAAAAAAAAAAAAAAAAACACAACACCACCAACATAGGACCGAGGTCAGTTTTTTTTTTTTATGTACATTTTCAGATAAATTTCAGTGTAAATTTTCAGGGAATTTGAAAGGATTTTATTATTGTGAAATTGTACTAAAATAAATAAATACATAAATAAATAAATAAATCTGTAGGACCATTAACCTTTTTTTTTTGTTGTATCTTCATGACAATAAAGCACATATTCCTCATCCCTAGTTTTTAGTAGACTACTCCAATGCAAATAATAATAAATATTATATATAATATATATATATATATATATATATATATATATATATATATATATATATATATATATATATATATATATATATATATAAAAACCGAAGAGTTAATTTGCTAAAACAGATAACTCGGTTTTTAACAATATAAAAAAATCATGTTTTTTCATTGTGCATTCCAATTAATCTCAATTAAACTGCAGTTGGGTTATTTATTTTATTTAGGTAAAAAACAACTAAAAAATACAGCATACAGCTAACTAACACAAAAAAACAATAAAAACATGATAACATAATATTATATGTATGTGTATATGTGAAGAGTTCCATCTGAACTCCTCATATATAGAGTTAGGGGAATTAGGAGAAAATAACGCTTTTTTATTTTAGTGAGACATTACTCGCCCCCTTCTGTAAAAATCGTTCACAGATGCCTTGTGGGCCAAACATTATATCTAAGAATACAGGTTCAGGATTCTTGTAGCAGCATGCCGACATGCCCATCACCCAC
Source organism: Cirrhinus mrigala (assembly GCA_036247105.1). Taxonomy (NCBI): domain Eukaryota; kingdom Metazoa; phylum Chordata; class Actinopteri; order Cypriniformes; family Cyprinidae; genus Cirrhinus; species Cirrhinus mrigala. Next base: position 30,342,763 of record CM070026.1, read on the forward strand.
ACTGTTGCTACTTACTTAAGAGCATGTGTGCTTCCTGCTCCTCTGTGTCCAACATCCAAAGCGCTCCTTTTCTTCCAGTATTTGGTAAAAGACTGACTCATGTCGCACTGAATCTCTTGGATAGGACGCGTCACCAAGTAATCCACTGAAATCACATCAAGAATAAAAACACTTAGTTTACTCAACACTTAAGCATTTATTTGAGTGAAGTCAACACTTAACAGTTAAATGTAATGAAATTAGCACATCAATAAATGAATGGCAGCATAATCACATAATCTACTCACTTAGCAACAATGCAAGCAGGGCGGATCTTGCCAACAGGAGTGACTTTACCCATATTTACATTGTCAGTCTGTGACATGTTTACAAAGGCAAATGTGTGCATGCAGTAAAAGAACAGATACCTTCATGGGCGGCAGGAATGTGCATTAGTTTTTATAGTGTGCAAATAAGATGTTTAGACTTTGAACATCAGTGCATTGTGGTAATGATTATACCCCTGACTTTTCCAATAGTCTGTCTAGCATTTCGGCCCATGATGGGTAGGGTGACCACACCCTGATCTTTGCCACTCTCCACGAAAGAGGACGATAAGAGGCATGCGGTGCCCACATGGCCTGGATGGGCATCCCCCTGAACCACGGGCTCACTCAGGTCCTCCTAAACAACAATGATGTGACATACTTGTCATAAGTCACCACAGGATTCAAAATCTAAATGCTTTGTGATGCAGTTGTGATCAAAATCTTTCTATTTAACAAAGATTTCCACACCTCAAAGAACTCAAAGGTGAGCTCTAGATTGTCAGGGTCCATGGTGTGAATGCTGTATTCGGTCCACTGGGAGGGTTCAAGCGCATAGCCACATTCTGGCTGGGAATGACGAGACTTATATCCGTTGTCACTGATCATACTGATCTCCAGCGTAGTGGAAATCTTATGCCATGACGAAGGGCTTTCCTCTTCTTCCTCCTCAACCCCTTCCAGCATCAGCTTCAATCTAAAATATGAGTTCAGTTTTAGTGAAATCAGGCATCAAAACAGTATAATGTGAAATCGACAAACAAATAAACGTTTAGCACTTGGTCTAGAAGAATGTATAGTGCATTTTATGCATCCCTACCATTAATTAACAGATCGAGTTAAAGAGTTAAATATATATTCTGTATTCTGTGACTGACATTACCTGAAGCGTGATTTCTTGAATTTGTTCTTAGTAATAGATACTGGAGGTTTCACAGAGTAATGAAGCCTGAGACGAATTTCTGTCTGGCACGTCAACCAGCCAGAGTCCACACACTCAATGCCATCTGCAGATCAAACAAATTATATTTGCGTGTTGATGTAAGATGACATGATATTGTTTTATTTTGCATTTATGTCGTTTAAATGATTAACTTACTATGGACTCCAAAATCTCCATCGTCAATCATGAGTTCAGGTTCTGCAAGACATAACAAAATTTAATATGGAAGGTCAACTGCTCCTGCTACACGTCTACAAACGTTAAGAGTCACCAGTACAGAGTAAACAGACGATATTCATTTTCTGGTTTGTTTTTCAACAGTCAAAATATACAGATAAAACACATGTTCAGTTTGCTCTGTACTGGCTGGAGCTCTACACGTTTGTAGACTGTATGTTATACAAGCAAAAACTGGGCATGTTAGAATTTAGTAACACTAGAGATAATTATTAAAGTATTATTTGGTTGCCAAAAGGTAAATAACAGTAATTTAATTGCATAATTCAGCAAGTATTACCATGCAAGCAAACAGTTTTGTGGCAACACAAGCACAAAGAAATGCTGACGAACTTTTAAGGAATATAAAATAACATTGGGAGCAAACAGTTACATGATTAAACTCAAAAAAAATAAAAAAATAAAACTATAGATGCCCTTAAAATAGTTCTGCATAGTTTGTGCATAGTTTGCTAAATGAATCTGTGTGTTAAACGCGTGTTGTGCATGTAAAAAAAGAAGTGTTAAATGCATGCGTGCTTTAAAATGTGCATTTAATGCAGTTTCATTAAAAAAAAAAATTCAGCTCAATATAGTTAAAGCAATTATTTAGAAAAACTTCTTTCAAAGAAAAAAAAAGTGTGTTGTGCTTGTAAATAAAGGAGCATTAAATGCATGTGTCCTTTACATGGTCTTAAAATGTAAAAATGAACTCAAAATTGTTTATGAAATTAGAAAAATTCTAAGAAGAAAATTGTGTTGTGCATGTAAATAACAGAGTGTTAAATGCATGTGTGCTTTCAAAACAAAGTTTTTAAAATTGTAGTTTCTAATGTAAAAATCAACTGTAAGCAGCCAAGTCCACTACTTAAAGCAGCTAAGGGATTAAAATTAATGCAATTACTTAAAAATGTTTTTTTGAAAGAATTAAACCTAAAAATTTAAAGTGTCTAAATTAGGGGAAGGCAAAAGAAACCCAAGAATGCGCCATGGAAAACTGCTTCGCTCTGTTTGTCTATGAGGAGTAATAACCCACTAAATGTTATGGTTTCTAATAATTAGTTTCCATTAGATTCCCTTAAGTGGCTTTTATTGACATTAGATCTGTCCATGAAAAATAACACTAAAATCAACATTAAAGACAACATTGAAATCACAACGTATTATTTTTTTTAGAACATGCATCAATGATTCATGCACAATAAGACCAGATGCATTGTTTTATAGAGTAAATAGGGTTATTTACTTCCAAAAATAAATGTTGCTGGTCATATTGCACACAATTTATTGATGTATTTTCTCAAGAAAATAATGTGAGCAGGGAAAAATTATATTTTTGCCACTCTAAGATCCAATAATGTTTTGAGAGATAAAATCAAATCCCATATCACATTACTTCCCACTAGTTTCATTATTTAGAAATACATCACATTTCAAATGTGAAATGTGTAGTGAATGTTTCATGTTGTCTTTAAAAAAGCTGAAGTCAGCAAGTACTGATAAAGTACGCTTAGACTTAAAGGGGACAAACTGATCTGAAAGTAATCAGAATGAAGGAAGGAGTCTACGGGTTGCATTAGACACTCAAATGTGTGGACTATTCTGGGATCAGATACCTGAGGGACTCAATGAGCGTGGCAGCTGATGGGTCTCCCATCTATTGACTATGACTTGGCATGGCCCACCTGCATGCTGTAATTCCAAATGGGGGTTAAGATTATGGACAGATTTTGGTTAAACAAAGCCCACTTTGGTCATTCAAACCAAAGTCTCACTCCCGCAAAAAAGAATATGAGATATAGTCACCACTTTCTGCCAGCCAGCCAGTTGGTTGACATCTGAAAAGTGGACTGATTAGACACATAGAACATATAGGCATTTTTTACAGTGTTTAACTAGAAATCTCCAGGTTATTTATAGATGTAAAAAAAACAGCTTTGAAAATCCTTGTACTTCCCAACTTAAAATGAGATTACTTTTCCGCTAATACTTCCCTTACTATGAACAATTGTTTCTAAATTCTTAATTCTTTTAAAACTATTTATATAACAGCCGACGTGTAAATATAATGTATGAGGGACAAAGCATTTTAGGAGGGGCTCACAGGAAACCTGTTCCAGAAATGGAACTTGTCCAGGAAAAAAAAAATAACAAAAAACAAAAACAAAAACTACCCAGAACTGAGTGGAGTTTAGCTAAAAGAGATTAACAGCTGTGAGGGGAATGACCTGGAAACCTCACACACATTCACACAGAAGGTTTTCAACAACTTAAACTCTTAAAGAACATTATATTTAATTACTTGTACCCTAAGAATTAAAGATGATTAAAAGAAAGAATGTTTGAAAAACATGTGAAAGAACTCTCTAAAGAAAATCTACAGTCATACATGTATAATAAAACAGCTGGACATACTCAAGAATGTATATCACAAACAATATATATGACATTGATTATGAAGACCCTTTAAGAGGCTGTTCACACAGAACAATTTTTTTTATTCCACTGTACTGCATTTCTATTATTTTTCTACAGTATGCAAACATGTGCTAGACAGATGTGTTTGACAGGTTGTGATCATGTCTTCTGCAGCATCTTGCACATGACAAAGCGTTCCAGCTTTGACGCTCAAGTTCAATAAGGCTGTGTTCACACTTGGCGTCTTTTTTGAAACTGCCAGCATCTGTTTTACATTATAATCCTATGGAGTAAACCGTGTTTTCAAAAAAGTCCTGAGCGCTTTTTTAAACGCCGCCGCCTGCATCTTTTTCTGCAGCTCAGAGCATCTTTTCAAGGTGAAAAAAGTTTAACTTTTCTGAAAGTAACGCCCTACGTCAAGCGCCTTTTTGACAGCTGACCAATGACAAGCGAGTAGCCAGAACTAACGTTTACATAACAACAAGAACAACAAGAAAAAAAATGGAGAAGGTGCCGGTAGATAGACTTTTATTTTATTGTTGTGAACCGACATTCTCCTCCCCGTTAACTTCAAACAACGACGCGCAGCTCCGATAGCCTTGTGGTCAGTGCGTCGACATGAACGCCATTGCGCTTTGGGCGTCCCTTTGCCAAAAATGCCAAAAAATAAAGCACAGCGAGCTTCCTCTTTTCTCGACATTCATACTATTGCAGCTGTTGTTATAGCAACAAGAGACACCCTTGGCTGCAACGCTGGCAGATTTTTTTTTTTTTTACTAAAAAAAGCGCCCTTGTCAACTTTTTCTTGTCACAAAAGACGCCAAGTGTGAACATAGCCTTAGTTCAACTTTTAATCAAAAGCTGACTTTTGATTTGACTTGCACTTTTTCTGCACTCCATTGCTGCCCACATTTCATGTTTTTGAATCTGTTCTGTGTGAATGGACCCTAACAGAATTATAAACAACAACATCTATAAATAAATACATAAGCTGAGGCTGAACTTTAAAGGTGTTGGGTAATCAGTTTACCATTGGACCTTTGAAGATTGACTGTGAACCTTCTAGGAATCACTTCTATCATGTTTGTTTACAAGAAAAAGAAAATCTCACCTTAGATTCCAAAATGAATCCTTTGAAATAACGATATTTGGTTTCAACCCCTCTAGGAACCTGAACGGTTGTTCTCCACAGGGTGCTGGGGGTGAGAAGAGACACAGAAGATAAATATGTGGGTCAAGGGTAGCTGTGCTTGTGCTGGAATGTAAACATAATACGGCATTGCACATGTACCCATGCTCTTCTGCTGGCTGCAGGGTCACGGCTTTTTGATGACACCAGCTGCCCAGGGTTTCACAACCGCCAACCACTGCGATCACCTCGCCTGATGTAGAGACAAAATAGTTTTCTCTCCTTTGTCGCAAGCAAAAAAATGTGTCTCCAGGCAATACAGTGTAGAAATATTACATTATTTTCAACACTACCATATTTAAGTATCATATGTAAACATTTGCCAGACAATAAATACAGATACAGGTTTCATCTGTGATGCAATCATGCATGGCTAAAATAATAATGCTTATTATTAGCAAAATAATTCTTGTATTATTAATTTCTATGTTACAATTATATCAAAAATACACTTTTAATGGTGAGACTTTGTAATATGTTTCTTTAATAACATTACCACATTTTTAAATGTTTCTTTTTATTTACTTATTAATTTATGCATGATTTAATGCTATACCTATGGCAAAATGAACAGTTATGCTTGCAATATCATTTTGATACATTGTTTAAAATAATTGAACAATTTTATCATTATAACCAACATACAAAAATATACATGTATCTTTAAATCAACAATAATAACAGCTATAGAGAGTTTTTCAACTCAGTATATGTTAAGAGTTATTTCAGGAAAACCCTTTTTAAAATTTCCATTAATATATTCTCTGAATAAATAATTATTCAGATAAATGTCCATCTATAAAAATGTAATTCAGCATTTATTGATAAAGTACTTACATTATGCACATAAGATTACTGATCTACCTTCACGTTAATATTAACTTAACAACACTTATTAACTAAACATTTCTTAATTTACACGAATGTTTCATTTTAATTGTTAACATTTTATAAATGCTTTATAATAACACTTTATAAAAAAAACCCTATTCCTCTTGGGATAAAGCATCTCCTAAAGTAACAAAATGTACTGTAAATGCAATGTTTTATAACTTTAATTAATGACATTATTACATTACATAATGCTTCAAACCACATCGAACAATGTACTTAAACAGAACCATAAAACACTGTAAAACTGGTTGATCTAGTTTAAAACAGCAGGCAAACCAAGTGACTTTAAAATCTAAAATTATACTTTTATTACTCAAGTTCAACAGGACGTTCTCAGTCCTATGAATAAAATATCAATGTTGCAACTTCCTTAAAGTGAATTATTTCAAGAATATTAAGACTATAAAGCATGTTATAAAAGGGATATTACGACTAGGTCATCCATAGTATGAAAACGCACTTAAACAACTCCTAAATGTAACATCGACAGAATTTTATGAATTTTAATTCATTTAATTAGACTTGATTGTGTGTGTGTGTGTTTTGTTTTAATTAATAAAAACTTTTAAAATTGCACAATTAGTAAGTGGCTAAAAGAAACACTTATGTCAAAAGATAAGCATTCATATTTCACAGTTGAACTTCTGATTGATAAAATAAAAATTGTTATTGACTTAATACTAAAAGTTGTACACTGTGTATAGTTTTATTAAATTTATTCCTCTTACCCGGTGCCGTGGTCCCTCTCACTGTCAGAATGACTTTAGTGCTGTCCATGACTGACACACAGGCAGATGGAGTAGAGAATCAAGAAACCTAAAACACAGATGGAAAGAAACACATCTGTTCCCCAGTCCAAAACAAATGTAAGCCACGTTAACAGCATCAGCTGATCTACATTTGCTCAGTGGTCTGATACCTTCCCGCAAAACTGCTGTGCACTTTTAACCCCTCTTTTTGTTCTTCAAGAATCCGCTACATTATAAATGCTTTTCAATTATACGCCCTAAACATCAACAGAAATATTTTTACTATTGCAGGACGTAATATTAGAGAGGGAAACAATGGTATGTCAGATCCTCGCATCTAAACACGATCTCAAAAGCTGAACAGTAGCTTTCACCACGTTTGATGAAACTGAAATGAGTGGAGGAAGCAAAATCAACACGGTCTGAACCGGCTACAGCCAGTTACTCTTAGTGACAACAACACCCGGTAAACTGAAGTGTTGCTCAAAACATATTACGGTGCCTACATAGAAAACGCTGTTACGTTCTATACGTTCTAAACACGCTATCTAGATAGGGAGCCCACTAGCTTTTGAAACGCAGCCACTATTTGCTAAGCAAGATGTATAACGTAAAAGGAAATGTATAGCGTACATTCACTGTCGAGTCCGGACATACAGTAATTAAAAACATGATAAAGTGATAATTACCTGAGTTCAAAGACAAATATCCATTCCGTAGTACGGCGGTACCGGGAATCGTTAATCGTGCGCTGACGTGCCCATGTTTACATGCACGCGGATGTCTGCAAACCCGGTAATGCGACACTTGTTAACAGAGAACCATCTCTTCACAAGAATTTATAGAGCTAATAGGCTTAAAAATATTACGTCTCTCAGTTATGTGAATATATGTGATTGTTGAAATAAAATAAAATAACATTTAAAGATTAAAATAGCGTTGAGAAGGTCACTTGTTGTAGGAAATAAATTAAGGGCGGGCTTGAATTGTACAGCTCGACTCCGCCTCTATGCGTTTTCTGGAAGCTTATGATTGGTGGAAGAAGTGATTGACGTTCGACTGCGCAACCTGATATGACCACGATGCAGTCAAATTAGTGTAATAAAATAATAAATATTAGGTAAATCATTAAACAGACTTTCTAAAAAAAAAAAAAAAAACGTCTAAAAAAATTAAATAATATTAATAATAATCTAAATCCGCGAATTTTAATCATAGTTACACGTAGGCGCTGTTTGTTACAGGTATTAAAGAGAGATATTATGTTACTGCTATAGTATTTTTATGAGAGTATAACTGCCGAAAATAAATTCACTGCTATCTAATTGGGTATATGATCATTAAACTTGAAAACTTGTCTGAAAGAGGTTAGACGTCATTAACAGGAAATTCGTTTTCTATATATTAATACTAATTCATTTCATGACTGGTGAACCAAAAAAATAAAGCAAATTAAGTTAATGTACTCAAAGAAACAAGGCAAGTAATATTTTAATTAAAATCTAAATTTAAAAGGTTAGAAAGGTCAGATGAACCTTACTGTAAAATAATGATAGACATTGATTTTTCTAGTGACCGTCTTTCAGCAGAACTGGTTGCATAATGGAGTGCCTCAGCAGGACAGAACACAGTCTGGAACTCTGTGTTGCATAACCGAGGTCAGTCAGGCACATGCACAAGTTTAAGAAAATGTTTAGGGTAAAACAGGGTAAGAAAGTTCAGAACAGCATGACATGACTTCATGCAATGTTTAGATAAACCATATCTTCAGTCATAAATTAGTTTTGCTGTGTCCTTGATTTCTTTATGGATTGTTGCAACCCCTGGTAGCTCTTCCTGTTCCTGCATGAGCCATTGAGAGGTAAAATACAATTGGTCTTTTGAAAAGAGGGCTATCAGAGCAGAATGGTGAATGCTGGGTATTTGACGGTGCTTAGCACAACTGAATGGATGAGACTGCAGGATTATAAATATTTAATGAGTCAGTCTCTTTTGCTCTTTTACCATGTTTTAACCCTCCCACTATTTGTCCTCGTCTGTGGATAAGATAATAGACAGATAATGAATAGAGTGTGTGCCTAGAACCGGTTTTAAATGGTGAATTAGTACAGTGCCAATTCCACCCCCAATCCCATACAAAAGAAAGGAATTATAATGAAGCTTTTCGGAATGCAATTAGTGATGTTCTTCTTGCTTATTTTTATGCTTGTAATGAGAAGAAGTGAGAACTCTGAACAACTTATTTGTGTGGTCATGTGTGATAAAGTGTTCTACTTTTTTACATTTCAATATTCTGGGAAATGTGATGAAGTTTTTTTTCTGTCTCAGTAAGCCTTTTCATACAAAGATACTTTTACAGAATACATTTTTGCCTCTATTCAAAAAGTTTTTTTTTAAAAGAAGTCTCTTCTGCTCACCAAGCCTGCATTTATTTGATCCAAAATACAGCAAAAACAGTAAAACTTTGAAATATTTTTACTATTTAAAGTAACTGCTTCCCACTTGAATATATTTTAATATGTAATTTATTCCTGTAACTTTAAAGCTGAATTCTTAGCATCATTACTCCAGTCACATGATCTTTCAGAAATCATTTTAATATTCTGATTTGCTGCTCAGAAAACAATTATTATTAATATTATTATGCTGAAAACAGCTGAGTAGAATTTTTTCAAGCTTCTTTGCTGAATAGAAAGTTTAGTACACTGTAAACACAAACGTTCAAAATACTTAAATACATTAAGTATAATAAACTTGATTTTCAAAAAAAGTTCTACTTACTTAGATATTTTGAGTTCCTGTGACTTTTTTTTTAGTTTTTGAGTTAATAAAACTTATTTGCTTTAATTAATCTGAACTACTTGTTGATGAATGAGGCGCCAGTTAAATGTATAATTTTACTCTACTTATTTTTTAATTGTTTCAACATTAGTGCGAGCCACTGATGTGACTTTTGTGTTTATCAGGATTTATAGAATATATTACTCGACGAAGTTTCAAAGCAGTAGGTGGCGGTAACGAGCTTCAGAAGAAGCTCCCGCCTTGTGAAGGCGCCGGCCGGCGGGAATCGACTCTCTCTGAGGAAAACGCTGACTGAATCTGCAGCAAGTTGGATCTGTGCTCTTAACCTTTCGACGATAATCATCACGGGTCTCAAAGTAAGTCTTTAATATGTATTTTTTAAATGTGTTTTAAGAGGGCTTTTTTTTAAAAAAATGTGGCAGTTTGTAGTCTTTTTTGTGGATTAATTGTATACTTGCCATTGTATAACGTAAACACGGTTATATTCGGTGCAAGGAGGAATACTGCTATGAAATTGTATGCCGTTTTAAAGAGGAAATATGAATTAAACTTACATGACAGTGGTTGTACATCTATTAATGTGCTAACGAATAAACTTAAATACCATGTAGTCGCCTGAAGGTCGTGTTATAAGTGTATGAGAGTGAACGAGTGAACGGTCTTTAGTTGAAAGAGCCATTTGAGGCGAAGCTGCTAGAAAAGAAACGTTTCATATACTCAAATGACGTTAAACGACGTCCATTTTAGTTTATTCCAGTTAATGTATAATGTCTTCTTGTATCGTGTTTATCAGAACAGAAGCGTATAACTTAGCAGCAGCTTCTCTTCTGTTTACGCCATCATTTAGAAGGCGGAAGTTCCATTACTAGAGCCTTGCAGTTTTACTGTACTGCAAGTTACTGCATTACTGTACATTCACAGTAACAGGAGTGACATGTAAAAGTGGCACATACATTTGTAAATTCAATTGAAAATGGTCCGTTTTGATGTTTGATACTGCAAATAGGTATTTCTTTGTTTATTTTTATTTCTATTATTCTATATATTGCATGCTGGTTTGTAGTGCAGATTTAGTTTTACCCTAGATTGCCTGTAGTAGCTATTGAAGTCTCTCACATTAAAAAAAGAAAAAAAAAGTGCCATGTTGTAAAATTGGGATGGATATTTCCGTATGATATTGTGGCAGGTCTACATAGTAATGAACTGTACTGTAAAAATAAGGAATTCAGATTGAAAGTTTTTGATGGAGAATTAAACTTTGACATTTTCTTTTCTTTCAGGTTAGGCACCAGCATGAATTGCCAGTGTAAGTTGTGTTTCGTCTTATTTACTTCCTGATTATACTGCTTTCTGCACGTGTCCTCTCTTGCTGTTGTAAACAACAATGGCATCAGTTCACACATAATTTTCTACAGATTTTCATACAGTACTTGTCAAAAGTATTGAAACGTTATGATTTTTTAATGTTTTTAACAAGTATCTTCTGTTCACCAAGGCTGCAATGAAATGTTGTGAAATGTTATAATTTGGATGAACTATTTTCACTTTAAATATATGTTAAAATGTAATTGATTGCTGTGATCAAAGCTGAATTTTCTGCATCATTACTCCAGTCTTTAGTGTCACATGATCCTTCAGAAATCATTCTAATATACTTATTTTCAGTAATAATGCAGAAGTTTCAGCTTTGCTTCACAGCAATAAATTACTTTTTAAAATGTCTTTTACAAACAGTTTAAACAGTTATTTTTAAAACTCTTTGACACTATTAGTGTTTTTACTGTATTTTTGAGCACATAAATGCAGCCTTCTTTGTGAACATTTACAAATTGTAATGTTTAAAATCTAGACAAGTACTGTATGTCATTATGTGAGTAATGTAGTAAATAATTTTTAGTTTCTTACACCGACCAATTGTTTTGTTTCAGAAGACCTCACTACATCGCCAAGCACCAGTGGACCACCAAGGGTGTTAGTGACCAAGGGATCATGGGTCTTTAATGTTCTACTAAAGAAAGTAAGTTTCTAACTTTTATTTAAGGAACTAGGCTTTTTTTAGGCTTTAAGTTTGTCTTATTGGTTTCTGGATGTTTAAGTTTAATGTACAATGATCATGTACAGTTGTGTTCATAAGTTTACATACCCCTTGTAGAATATGTAAATGTTAGTTTTATAAAAATTTATATATAGTTGTATAAAATTTTATTAGTTTAATCATTTAGTACTGACTTCAATAAGCTATTTCACAAAAAGATGTTTATTTAAACTCCACAGGACCAAATAATGACTGAATTTATAAAAATGATTCCATTCAGAAGTTTATATATGCTTGTATCTTAATACCGTGTGTTGTTTCCTGGATGATCCATGACTGTTTTTATGATAGTTGTTTATGAGTCCTTTGTTTGTCCTGAGCAGTTCAGCTGCCTGCTCTTCTTTAGAAAAATCCTCCAGCTCCTGCACATTATTTGGTTTTCCAGCAGCATCTGCCTACTTTTCAAAAAGTGAATGTATAATTTGAGATCCATCTTTTCCCACTGAGGACAACTGAGGAACTCATACATAACTATTACAAAAGATGAGAACATTCACTGATGTGAATGGTTTACACCACCTGGCTCTTAACTCTTTGTGTTGCCTTCTTAAGTATCAGTAAATGTTTTCACCTTTTGTAATAGTTATGTATGAGTCCCTCAGTTGTCATTGTAAATAGATGGATCTCAAAATCATACAGTCACATTTGGAAAGTGTTCAAATATGTAGAAGATGGTGGAAAACCAAATAATGTGCAGGAGCCGGAGGATTTTTCTCAAGAACAGCAGGCAGACTAACTGCTCAGAGTCAGGACATTAGCTCATTAACAACTATTGCAAAAGATAAAAACAGTCATGAATCATCCAGGAAATGACACACAGTGTTAAGATTCAAGGGTATGTAAACTTCTGAACGGGGTATTTTAAATTAGATATCATTTTGTCTTGTGGAGTATATAAACATCTGTCCTGTCAGTATGGGATTTGTCTGTTTGATTAATATGAAGTGGGCAAATTTTCTTTAAATGTTATGCATAGCAAAGTATTATCATTACATTTGTACTACTTAAACTTCTCAACCCAGCACTTGCTCTAATTCCTAACCTTGCTTTCTGGCCTAAACAAATGTAACATGATTGTACTAAAAGGATTAGTTCACTTCCAGAATCACAACTTACTGATAATTTACTCACCCCTATGTCAGCCAAGATGTTCATGTCTTTCTTTCTTCAGTCAAAAAGAAATTAATGTTTTTGAGGAAAACATCCAGAATTTTTCTCCATACAGTGGACTTTAGTGGTGGTCAGTGGACTGAAGATTAAAAATGCAGTTTAAATGCAGCTTCAAATGGCTCTACACGATTGCAGCTGAGAAATAAGGGTCTTATCTAGTGATCAGACAAGGTGTGGTTAAAGTATACACATATTTATTTATGTTTTTTTAGAAAATTACTGATTGTTTCGTTAGATAAGACCCTTATTCCTCAGCTGGGATTGTGTAGAGACTGAAAGTGCAGTTTGGACCTTCTACCCATTGTCCACCATTAAATCCACTGTACGGAGAAAGATCCTGGAATGTTTTCCTCAAAAACCTTAATTTCTTTTTGACTGAGGAAAGAAAGACATTTACTTTTTGGATGACATGGGGATGAGTAAATTATCAGGTTTTTCTTCAAGTGATTAACATATACTTACCTTTCAGCTGAACCAACAGTATTTAATTGAACAGAAATTAATTATAAAAATGGGTTAAAAAATGTACTTGATTGACTTGAGCAAGCTCTTATCACATTATAGGCCCTTCACATCCACTGCGTTCTCAAAACTCTGGCAGTTTGATAATACCTAGAATATCAAAATCAACCGCGGGCAGCAGATCATTTTCTTATCTAGCGCCCAAACACTGGAACAATCTACCTAACAATGTTCGGGAGGCAGACACACTCTGTCAGTTTAAATCTAGATTAAAGACCCATCTCTTTAACCTGGCCTACACATAACACATTAACACATTAACACATTTCTATGATTCAAATCTGTTAAAGGATTGTTAGGCTGCATTAATTAGGTCAACCGGAGCCGGGAACACTTCCCATAACAGCTGATGTACTCGTTGCATCATAAGAAGAATGGCTTCTACACTAATATTAGTCTGTCTCTGTTTCTACGCTAATATTTCTTTCTACTTCTTATTCCGAGGTCACCATAGCCACCAGATCCAGTCTGTACCCAGCCCACATGGTGGATCAGCATCTTGAGACGACCTCTACGGCCCTAGATGTCAGCGGGGACCACGTCAACTCGATGAGCCCCAGAGGTGGATCATCAGTGAGGACCCAGATGAGTCCTTTGCAATCTGACTTTGCTGCAGCAGGGAACTTTTGCATTATTGACACACTGTTGTCCTATTTAAAACTGTAAAGTTGCTTTAACACAACCTGTTTTGTTAAAAAGCGGTGTATAAATAAATGTGATATATTATACTTGATATAAGTTAGTTGGTTATTCATTTCTGTTTCTCTCTCTCATTTATTCAGGAGGAGTCTGATGAGCCAGAGCTTGAAGATGTTCCGGGGATAGTTTGCCAGATCTCTTCCACCAGCATGCTATTATTACGGCTTCTAGTGAGGGTGCTTTTGCTTAAACCCCTGTAGAACCGGGCCTGGGCTTGGCTAAACGCTCCAAACTGCAACACAGCTGACATCAGGGATTCTCATCTTCTGAATGAGTGACACTTGTCTGCACAATTACTGTCTGCTCTAATTTTTTGGCATTATATATGCACCCAGCCTTATCACTAACAGCAGTTATTGAATGTAATCCTGTAAAAAGAAATAATTTTATAAAATGTTTATATTTTGTACTTTTATTGTTGCTGCTGTCTTTTCCTTTTCAGTTTGAAGCCAGATATCCTTGTACGCATAGCCTTTACAGGTTTGCCTTGATATAACACATTTACTTAACATTTACTTACTTGTTGTTAGTGATGAGGCTGGGCAATTAAGGGCAAAAAAGCTTTTGTTTTAAGAGGTTAAAAAAGTCTTATTTCATTTATTGAGATGTACCAAAGTACATCTACATTTGATATTTGTTAATGAAATGCTTTTGAGTTACATGTACATAATGTTTTTAAGGCAATCGGTTGCCACAAAATTTTTACGTTTTGAGCCACATGATTTTGAGTATTGTGTAATTAAAGTATTTGAGTTAACTGCTACTAAGTAATATTGAGTTAAGTAATACTCACATTTTTATAAGTATCGTTTACTTAATACAATGGCACAAATTATTAAAAACTCATAATAAGTCATAATGACTTAAAATATTTGAGTAGACCCAATGAAAAAAAATTACATTTTTAACTTCTGAGAACAATCGGTTGCCTTAATTTTTTTGAGTTTTGTTAACTTATCGGGGTTTACAGTACAGCATTTATCTGATATAGAAATTGCAGTTATTTCAAGCTGAGTCCAAGGTTTTGAATGGTATATTGTATAATGTTACAAAAAGCTATTTCAGATGAATGCTGATGTTTGGATCTTTCTATTAAATATTGATAATAATAATAATAAAATATGTTTCTTGAACAGCAAATCAGCATATTAGAATGATGATTCTGAAGGATCATGTGACACTGAAGTCTGGAGTGATTATGCTGAAAAATTAGCTTTGATCACAGGAATAAATGACATTTCAAAATATATTCAAATATTCAAAATATATTTTAAATAGTAAAAATATTTCAAAATGTTACTGTTTTTGTTGTACTTTGGATCAAACAAATGCAGGCTTGTTGAGCAGAAGAGACTTCTTTAAAAACAAAAAATTTCAACTGGTAGTGTATTATTAAATATTTCTCTCTTTTTAAATTTGAATGATAATATTAATATGCTTTGTCAATAGTTTTTAAACATTCAATATCATTTTTATCTATTTATGCATTTACTCTTTTTCATACATTAACATTTTATTATTTTTATCATTTCTATTTTAAACAAAGTGCAAGATCTGTCTCTTACTTTAGTAATTATGAGCAATTCAATAGAAATATATATACTTTGTGTTAAACACACAACCTTTTAAAAGATTGAGGTCAGTAAGATTTTATTTCAAAGAAATTAATGCCTTTATTCAGCAAGGATGCATTAAAAGCAACACTGACGACTGGAGTAATGATGCTGAAAATTCAGCATTAAAACACAAGAATAAATTGCATTTTAAAATATATTCAAATATTCAACAATTATATTAAACTAATAATATTTCACAATATTACTACTGTATTTTAACATGAAATAATTGCAGTCTTGGTTAACAAAAACTTCTGACATTTCTAAACAGTGGTTGTGGTTCTAGTATAATAAAAAAAAAATCTCAAAAATCATGTAAATGATTACAGATTGTGAAAAGAACAGCTCCACCTAGTGGAACAATGGGTGTATGGCACTCAATTCATACGCTGCAGTGCCTATCCATTTATGTATAGGTTTGCACATTCATTCATCTTTTTCCTAGAGAAGGTGAGTGTGAAGATGAAGAGTCACCGTTCGTAGCCTTTAAACGATAGTACCTCTAATGTATTCAGAGTTCAGTGGCGTTTCATAGCAGTTTGAGCAGATACTGTGATGATTAATTCAAGGCTTTAGCATTCGCTTGAGACGTCCCTGTGAGAAGAGCTGAAAACCACCTAAATCTTTTAGAAAAAGGAGTCTGATCTTCCACGAATCAGCCCTGAAAGTCCTATCCTGTTATAGCGTAATACCAAGTTTAAAAGTTGTCCCTGTTGTGGTTTCTCATCAAGGTTATACATAATATGAACAACAACTATTTTAAGCAATTCTAATAAAGCGGATTTGCTCTTTTGCAGAGAAATCATTGCAGATCATCATTCTGCAAATCACCAAATTTTCAATTCTGCAAAATGTAAAAGCTGACACAATTACTAGTCTTTTGGATCTCATGACATTTTTATAACCGATAAATGATCGGGCTATTAAAGTATTCTCCAAGTTTCATCAATTCCAACCTCCAACTATGACCAATTTTGAGTTTTTTGAAAATAATAATAATAATACTAATAATAATATGCATTTGTTGTAAATACTATAGACTATATCTATCTATCTATCTATCTATCTCTCTCTCTCTCTCACTCACTCTCACTCTCTCTCTCTCTCTCTATATATATATATAGTTTGCCATTAATTGTAATAATCTAGTGAGATTTTTGTTTGCACAAGGAGTCTGACAACAGCCAGTGCTCCACACTGAGATCTGATCTCACCATCATCCAGTCTGTCTCTGGAATGACATGAAGAAACAGAAAAACTGAGACAGACTAAATGCAGAAGAACTGTGGCAACATCTCCAAGATGTTTCAAGTAACCTACCTGCAAAGTTACCTGAAAAATTATGCACAAGTGCACATAGGGCAAAAGCTACTTTAAACGCAAAGGATGGTCACATCAAATGCTCATTTATTTTATTTAACAGAAGTTCATTGATAAAGAAAATCTGTTTATGACATTGTTTTTGACAGCATCCTCATTTTATGTGCCTAACTGCCTAAAAAATTTAACAGTACTGTAGCTTTGTAGGTATAGGACTCTTAAAGAATCTTGGAGATGTTGCCACAGTTCTTCTGGATTTAGTCTGTCTCCGTTTTTTCTGTTTCTTAAGACAGACTGGATTGAATGATAGAGAGATCAGATCTCTGTTTGCACAAGGAGTCTGACAACAGCCTGTGCTTCATACAAAAATCTCACTGGATTATTATAATTAATGGCAAAATGAATGTTTAGAAATGTAAACTGATATTTCCTATTGACACACTACAGCAAAAGACAGACTTTAACTGACTTTAAACCATTTTTTAGCTGATGAAAATACTAGTGACTTTTGCACAGTACTGTATATATATATATAACAAAATTTATGGTATCTTAAAAATATAAATGTGCATACCTATTTGAATTTATTTTTGTATATAATATTTCCAGTATTTTTTTTATTTATTTTATTTATTTATTTAATATGCATATACTACATATATACATATGAAGAGTTCAGATGCAAAACCAGCTAAAAGCCATCTCGGTCAAAAATGAGAATGATACTGAGTGAATGCTCTCGACACACATTATACGTCCATCAAATACTTTTTCTTCAAACTCGCTAAAATACCAGCATCAGCCCAATCAGAAGTACCGGTACTTACATAGAAACCTGTACATCTGAGCCTGATAAAAATGCATTTTTTAAAGAAAGACGTCAGATGGATTTAGCTGGATCTGCATCTGAACTCTTCATATATCCATCCACTGGGTCAAAAAGTTTGACTCTTTCTCTCATACTTATTTGTAGTATGTTGTGATGTTTTTTCTTGCCCTTTATGTAAAAAAAAAAAAAAAAAAAAAAAAAAAAAAGTAAAACTAATTACTTTATAACCCTTAATCAAACTCTTAATTTGTACAGATCCTGCAAATGGGCTGCCATGCATAATGTCATCGTCAATCAAAGACAGTGACGCTGCCAGTGTGAACAACAGCAAAAGTGTTTTAATGGAAAACAGATGCCATTATAATGGATCTGACATCACTCAGAGGCCATTTGCACTTCAGGGCTGAATGCGGTTTGCTTCATTTGCACATCAGACACTAGATGCTGATGACAAACCTTTATATGTGACCTTCACATTTCAATTATTTTGAGTGGGGCAAACAGAGGAGGCTTCAAACTATATGCATGCAAACAAACAAATGCAACTGGAGGTCCAAACATACACAGAATAACAGAAACAAAAGCATGTTCATTTTGTTCATCCCATGCACATTTTGTCGTAGGTCACGCACACAAAGAATAACCACAAATAATGACATGCAAAAAGGTATTGATGAGAGATCTGATTAAATACAGTTCACATTCATTTACATGAGCAAGTGGTGTGATTCACTCTGAATGCTCCCATTGGCATTTTTAACACTAACTGATGCAGGCTGTTCACTGAATTAGAATTAGACTGGTATTCATGTAATTAAATAACAAGGACAAGCCAGAGGGCTCATTTCAGTCTTAATTTTGATTTGTTTCAAGAGACTAAAGTTGAACGGCCAACTTTAGCAAAGTTATTTATTTTTCTTTCCTGGGTCATTGAGGTTAGACAGCAGGTTTGGTAACTTTATAATAATAATTATGATAATAATAAGCATTTATTGTAAATTACAGTATATGAAAGGGTATAACAGACTTTTAGAAATATAGAAAGTATATATAAATTTGCATACATACATACATACCTCAAAACGTTATGCTTCATCCAGCAGCATGATAATTTCTATGAATTAATTTCTATATCTCACAGGGCTTTCTGAATACTTGATTTTGACTGGTCGTGCATGGTATTCATCAGACAGATATTTCCCAATAGTTCCTGACTCTCATTTCATACAAAAGCATTTGGCACCTTCTAGCATCTCAGTTATCGACTGCAGTTAAAATGGCCTCAGAAGACCTCAATATTAGCCTAATATTATTTCTGTAACCGTTTTCACAGTGTTTGTCTTAGTTTGTACATTGTAATGGACTACTTCTTCTTAGTGTAGACTCTGGGATAATTACAATGACAAAATATTATTTTTAATAAATATAATTAAATCTCAATAATTATCAATATTAATGCTGTCAAATCCATTAATTGCAATTAATCACATCCAAAATAAAAGTTTGTTTACATAATATGTGTGCGTACTGTGTACACTACCAGTCAAAAGTTTTTGAACAGTAAGTTTTTTTTTTTAAAGAAGTCTCTTCTGCTCACCAAGCCTGCATTTATTTGATCCAAAGTACAGCAAAAAAAAAAAAAAGTAAAATTTTGAAATATTTACTATTTAAATTAACCATTTTCTATTTGAATATATTTTAAAATGTATTGTGATTTCAAAGCTGAATTTTTAGCATCATTACTCCAGTCACATGATCCTTCAGAAATCATTCTAATATTCTGATTTACTGCTCAAAAAACATTTATGTTGAAAACAGCTGAGTAGATTTTTTTCAGGTTTCTTTGAATAGAAAGTTCAGAAGAACAGCATTTATCTGAAATTATATTATAAATGTCTTTATCATCACTTTTGATCAATTTAAAGCATCCTTGCTAAATAAAAGTATTAATTTCTATAATTTCTTTCCCGATAAATAAATAAATAAATAAAAATTATACAGACTCCAGCTTTTGAATGGTATTCTGTATAATGTAACGAAAGCTTTTTATTTCAGATAAATGCTGATCTTTGGATCTTTCTATTCATCAAAGAATCCTGAAAAAAAATGTATTCAACTGTTTTGATAATAATAATAAAATCAGTATATTAGAATGATTTCTGAAGGATCTTGTGACACTCAAGACTAGAGTAATGATGCTAAAAATTTAGCTTTGATCACAGGAATAAATAACATTTTAAAATATATTCAAATAGAAAACTGTGATTTTAAATAATAAAAAATGCTTCAAAATTGTACTGTTTTTGCTGTACTTTGGATCCAATAAATGCAGGCTTGGTGAATGCAGGCAGAAACATTAAACATCTTACTGTTCAAAAACTTTTGACTGGTAGTGTATTATTTATATGTATATGTAAATACAGAAACATATATGCAATATATATTTATATATAATATAAATTATGCATAAATATGAATTTATATACATTTAAATATTTCTTAAATATATACAGTTGTGTATTTATATATACAAGTTACACTTTTTACAACAAACAGACATTCACCAAAAAATAACCTGTTTTATAACTGAAACAGACCAAGTTCAATATAAAAGTTCTATATTAAAACACATCACCAATACAAGATAGTTCAACCCTATTATTATGAATGTTGAAAACAGTTATGCTGCTTAATATATCTGTGAAAACTTTTAAGAATTTTGCAACAATAAATAATTGCATAAATGTCTTTCACTCAGCATCCCTGCTGAGTATTAATTAATTAATTAATTAATTATTTTTTAAATCCAATCTTTTGAATAGTAGTGTATTTTTTTTTTACTAATAAATGTCAGTGTCAGAAGCAGTTGTATTAGTTGTTTTTGTAAACTTACAAAGGAATGATGTTTACCTGATGAAAGCAGTCAATCACATCACTGTCGTCAGTCTGAATTCTTGTCCTTTTCTCTACAAGAGATGATGTAAAAACAGCTACAGGGCAGCATCCGGTCAATTTCATTAACATTCATCTTTGAAAGATCTTCGCCCATAAGTCCAGAACTGAAGGGTGCAGTCTAACATATACACAGCAGTAAAAGCTTCAGGTCATGCTGGAACACCAGACTGATGTTTATATCTCCTCAGATCATATTATCCAAATGGGGGATCATGTCCATAGCCTCGAGACATGAGGGATCAGTCTGGTGCGCAGTGTTCAAATGTCAGATCTCAGTTAAACACCTCTGCCACTGCGAGTTCTCATTTGGATCAGGACTGCAGAGGTAATCGGTGATGTCTGATTGATTTCAGATAGGGCACCGGGGCCGGGGACAAACATAACCTCGGAGGGTAATTGATGAATTAAAGGGGATCAGCAGGTCACCTTTGATGTGGAAACTTTTGGATTGGATTTAGTCACTTAATTGGCTGATATTGTCTTGTAAGGCAGACAGTGCTTATCAGCAACTCTCATTTCATCACCCTCTCCCTCGATTCCTGAGTTCATCAGATTATCTGAAAGACTGGAGGCTGAGATTATGAACTGTCTGTAAAATACAGAGCTATTCTCACATTGTTCTCCAGAATGTATTGCTATGCTGCATGTCGAGCAGTTTCCAGGGTTATTATAGTAAAACTAGAACCATTTAAAACATTTTTGTTGCTTAAAATAAAATAAACATTAACTAAAATAAAATATAGCATAAAAAACTTAAACTCATTGTACTTCAGCTAGTTGTCAAGGCAACATTTCACAGTTTCATTTAGGTAAACTTAAAATAACTAATACTGAAGTAAAACACTGTATAGACATTTAAAAATATAAAACATAAAAATATATAAAATGACAAAAGCACACAACAAAATTACTAAAACTAAAATTACAATGAACACAGAAAATATGAAAAAAAAACCTATTCAAAATATTTAATATTAGAATTTTCCATATAAAAGTTTTATCTCATATTTATGTTGATTATATCTTTAAGCATTGACTCAAAATATAGAAAATCGTCTGAAAGAAGAAGCTGAGCAAAGATATTTAGCATTTTATTGCATAAAGTAGTTTATTGAACTTATTATGCTGATAAATTGCCTTGTCAGTGTGCTGATAACATCCTGCAAGCCTGCTGTACATAATAATATTAGTACCTGAATAAAAATGTCAAGGATTCAATTTTTAATGATGGATTGGCACTTAGTCACCTCTGCTGAAAAAGTAATACTACAGGATACTGACCTATCAAGACTTTTGAAAGATTTCTGGATATTCTAACTGTACAATTTAGGCAATATTAAACAGTTTTTTAAGATCTTGATATATATAATGTGGCGTTTAAACAGATGCAAACTATGTATATATACAGTCAAAGTCAAATTTTACATCTTGCAGAATCTGCGAAATGTTAATTATTTTACCAAAATAAGAGGGATCATACAAAATGCATGTTATTTGTTTACCACTGACCTGAATAAGATATTTCACGTAAAGTATATTTACATATAGTCCACAAAAGAGAAAATCGTAGTTGAATTTATTATCCCATTCAAAAGTTTACATACGCTTGATTCTTAACACTGTTTTGTTACCTGAATGATCCACAGCTGTGTTTGTTTATTGATAGTTGTTCATGAGTCCCTTGTTTGTCCTGAACAGCTAAACTGCCCGCTGTTCTTCAGAAAAACCTTCAGGTCCCACAAATTCTTTGGTTTTTCATTCTTTCATTTTTGTGTTTTTGAACCCTTTCCAACAATGACTGTATGATTTTGAGATCCATTTTCACACTGATGACAACTGAAAGACTCATATGCAACTATTACAGAAGGTTCAAACACTCACTGATGCTCCAGAAGGACAAACAATGCATTGAATGGGGGGTGAAAACCTTTTGAATTTGAAGATCAGGGTAAATTAAACTTATTTTGTCTTCTGGGAAACATGTGAGTATTTTCTGTAGCTTCTGAAGGGGAGTACTAAATAAAAATAATATAATATTTAACCAAATAAGAAAAATGAACACATCTTCACTCTGTTCAAAAGTTTTCACCCCCCGGCTCTTAATGCATCGTTTTTATTCTGGAGCATCAGTGAGCATTTGAACTTTCTGTAATACTTGCATATGAGTCTCTCAGTTGTCCTCAGTGTGAAAAGATGGATCTCAAAATCATACAGTCATTGTTGAAAAGGGTTAAAAAAAAAAACAAAACAAAGAATTTGTGGGACCTGTAGGATTTTTCTAACGAGCAGCAGGCAGTTTAACTGATCAGGACTCAGGATCAGGACAAGGGACTCATGAACAATTATCACAAAAGAAAAAAAAAAATACAGCTGTGGATCATTCAAGTAACAACTCGGTATTAAGAATCGTGCATATGTAAACTTTTGAATGGGGTCATTTTTATAAGTTCACCTATTATTTCTCTTGTGGACTATATGTAAACATCTTTTATGTGATCTTATTCAGATCAATACTAAATAAAAGATAAGATGCATTTTGTATGATCCCTCTTATTTTGGTATTTTGCCGATTCTGCAAGGCTGTAACCTTCTGACTTCTGTATATATACAATGTCTGTATATATACATACATACATATGTACATTTTGAAGGTTTTTTTTTGGCAGCAGCATAACTGTCTGGATCCATAACTGCATCTTTTTCTGAGATATGTTTCCTCTTGAAAAACTCTCTATACTGTAATGTTGCTACATGGACCTTTTGTTCCCAAGTGTAAAGTGTCAAAACTTCTATTTAATAAATGCTCCACACACACTATTACAGTCAGCTCATGTCTCCGGATGCTCATATACTGCACCAAAGTAAGTTTGCTGTGTTGGCCTGAATCTGCTGCCTGCGTTTCGGATGAATTATAAAGCGATTTCAGTGGGTAAAAGGAGAATAACTCCTCTAAAGAATAAACTCCTCTACTGAGCACTTCTACTGTCTCCTTCAGTTTCTCTATTGTCGACATTATCTAGTCTGTGTTAATGCTTCAACTCTCACACATATTCCTCTCAGGGGCTTTTATAATGAGAACAAGACTCAAGGCTGTAAAAGCGCAGATGTTTGCAGTCTTTCTCGGCACCTGCCTGTCTCTCTTTGCCATTGTGTATCTGCTTACTGTATGTATTTCTCGGATCAGATGCTGCGGTATTTCAATAAAGTTTTTCACCTGCAAGATAAGCCTAAATCAATTAGTTTCTATTCTTCCTATTCAGCAGCACAACTGTTTTCAGCATCGATATTACTCAAGTAACGTTCTTAATGATCAAATCAGCATATTAGAATGATTTCTAAAGCATCATGTGACACTGAAGACTGGAGTAATGATGCTCAAAATTCAGCTTTGCATCACAGGAATAAATTGCATTCTAGAATACATTCAGAACAGAAAACAGGTATTTTTAATTGCAATAATATTTCATATGTATTATTGTTTCACTGCATTTTTTGATAAAATAAATGCAGCTAGGCAAGCATTAGAGACTTCTTTCAAAACATTGAAATCAGTCAAAATAGGTATCAGTTCTGAAAGTTGTAGCAATTGATTGCTATTCACATCTATGTTTAGATGCATTTAATAAAATATATCAGGGCTGATCTGGCAGGGATACCTGAAGAGGTCCTGATCTACGTTAAAAAGGATGCTATATTTGTGTGTTATGGGACAAGAGAGATAATGCAGTCTCAGACTAACACAAAGAGCAGGTTGCAGTAGCTTCTCATCAGTGAATGCATAAAAGAGCAGCGCTTTCACTGCACACCTGCAGCAGTGCTTGTACTATAACAGATTGCACACCTGTCTATTTTGCACACCATTTCGAAAGAACTAAAATGTTGTTGATATGGTGAGTTTTCTTCAGCCAATATCTCCCTACATCTTTGTTGATGTAGAACCAAGACCCACGAGAAGAAAATGATATGTGTGCCTAATATAAATAAAGCCTGAGGGTGTGATGTTCACATATGAAATATACAATTTGATAATGTGAATCCATGAATAACTTGCTTACTTGTAGCAGTTTGTTGTTCTTAAATCTTAAAGGAGTTAAAACCAATGAATACAGTATTACAGTTGAGGTCAAAAGTTTATATACATCTTGTAGAATCTGCAAAATGTTAATTATTTTACCAAAAATAAGAGGAATGCATGTTTTTTTTTTATTTAGTACTGACCTGAAGAAGATATTTCACATAAAAGACATTTACATGTAGTCCACAAGAGAAAATAAATTGAATTTATAAAAATTACCCTGTTCAAAAGTTTACATACACTTGATTCTTACTACTGTGTTGCTACCTTTTTTTGTGTTATTTGTTAATGAGTCCCTTGTTTGTCCTGAACAGTTAAACTGCCTGCTGTTCTTCAGAAAAACCTTCATGTCCCAAAAATTCTTTGTTTTTTTTCCAGCATTTTGTGTATTTGAACCCTTTCCAACAATGCAGGCTCGGGTAACCCCACTGCTCAAAAAACCTACATTAAACACTTCACTTATAGATAACTATAGACCGATCTCTCTCCTTCCATTCATAGCAAAAACACTTGAACGAGTCGTTTTTAACCAGGTATCGCTGTTTCTCGCGCAGAACAGTTCATTGGATGCTAACCAGTCAGGGTTCAGGAGCGGCCACTCAACTGAAACTGCACTACTGTCAGTCACTGAAGCCTTGCGGATTGCAAAAGCTGATTCCAGATCATCGGTACTCATTTTGCTGGATCTTTCTGCTGCTTTTGACACAGTCAATCATCAGATCCTCCTGTCCACCCTCTCATCACTGGGTATCACAGGGATTCCACTTCACTGGTTTGAATCCTATCTCACAGGTAGGTCTTTCAGGGTGGCCTGGGGAGGGGAGGTATCCAAAGCACATCATCTGGCCACTGGGGTTCCTCAGGGATCAGTTCTTGGACCCCTCCTCTTCTCCATTTACACTGCATCACTGGGGCCCATCATACAGGCACATGGCTTCTCTTACCACTGCTATGCTGATGACATGCAGCTCTATCTTTCATTTCAACCAGATGATCCAACAGTAGCTGCACGGATCTCAGGCTGCTTGGCGGACATCTCTGAGTGGATGAAAGAACATCATCTACAGCTCAACTTGGCAAAGACTGAGCTCCTTATTTTCCCTGCCACTCCGACTCTACAACATGATTTTACCATCAACTTAGGTACTTTAACAATTACCCCATCAAGTTCTGCCAGAAATCTTGGTGTTATCTTTGATGACCAGCTGACTTTCAAAGACCACATTGCTAAAACTGCTCGATCTTGCAGGTTTGCCCTACACAACATCAGAAAGATCAGGCCCTTTCTAACAGAGCAGGCCACACAACTTCTTGTCCAGGCCCTGGTCATCTCCAGGCTGGACTACTGCAATGCTCTTCTAGCTGGTCTTCCCTCATGCACAATCAAACCTTTACAAATGATTCAGAATGCAGCAGCACGACTGGTCTTCAACGAGCCCAAAAGGGCCCATGTCACACCTCTCTTCATCACCCTGCACTGGCTCCCAATTGCAGCTCGCATCAAATTCAAGACACTGATGCTTGCTTATAGAACAACCACAGGCTTGGCGCCCGCCTACCTCCACTCACTGCTACCAATCTACACTCCCTCCAGAACTCTGAGATCCGCCAGTGAGCGACGCCTCATTGTACCATCACAAAGAGGCACAAAATCACTTTCCAGAACTTTCTCTTACACCGTTCCTGGCTGGTGGAATGATCTTCCCACCGCTATCCGGAATGCCAACTCCCTAACAACTTTCAAGCAACTGCTGAAAACCCATCTCTTTCGACACTACTTGACTTAAAAAAAAAAAAAAAAAAAAATCCTTTTCTACTCTTTTCCCTTTCTAGCTTGTACTTAATTGAACAATGCCTGTTATATGGTATTTTGAGCACTTCGTAGGTCGTTTTGCTTCTTTAGGACAAATCGCTTGATGTATTCCCCACCTGTAAGTCGCTTTGGATAAAAGCGTCTGCTAAATGAATAAATGTAAATGTAAATGTAAATGTAAATGACTGTATGATTTTGAGATGCATCTTCTCACACTGAGGACAACTGGCGGACTCATATGCAACTATTACAGAAAGTTCAAACACTCACTGATCCTTCAGAAGAAAAATGATGCATTAAGAGTCGGGGGTGAAAACTTTTGAACAGAATGAAGAAGATGTGTACATTTTTCTTATTTTGTTTAAATATCATATATATATATATATATATATATATATATATATATATATATATATATATTTTTTAGTACTGTCCTTCAGAAGCTACAGAAGATACTTACATGTTTCCCAGAAGACAAAATAAGTTAAATTTACCCTGATCTTCAAATTTAAAAAGTTTTCACCCTCCGGCTCTTAATACATTGTGTTTCCTTCTGGAGCATCAGTGAGTGTTTGAACTCTCTGCAATAGTTGCATATGAGTCCCTCAGTTGTCTTCTGCGTGAAAAGATGAATCTCAAAATCATACAGTCATTGTTGAAAATTGTTCAAATACACAAAAATGCTGAAAAACCAAAGCATTTGTGGGACCTAAAGGATTTTTCTGAAGAACAGCAGGCAGTTTAACTGTTCAGGACAAACGAGGAACTCATGAACAACTATCACTAAACAAAAAAAAACACTGTGGATCATTCAGGTAACAACACAGTATTAAGAATCAAGTGTATGTAAACTTTTAAACGGGGTAATTTTTGTAAATTCAACTATTAATTTCTCTTGTGGACTATATGTAAACATCTTTTATGTGAAATATCTTATTCAGGTCAGTACTAAATACAAAATAAGTATTTTGTATGATCCCTCTTATTTTGGTAAAATAATGAACATTTTGCAGATTCTGCAGTGTGTATGTAAACTTTTGACCTCATGCAAATCTTTTGCATGTGTTGTTCTGCATTAATGTATTATCTATATCAACACACTAGTTTGTATTGAACAGTTTTACTGTTTACTGCACGTTGTTATACTTCTCCTTATTTAGGCTACCTATAGCAGCTAATGAACCGGAAGTCTCATCCATAGACTGACTTCTGCATTGAAGAATAAGGTGAATAGCATTTTAGCATAAGAAAGTGCTACAGGAGCTATTTCTGTGCCATACTGTTTTATAGACTGTGACATATAATATCCGACACATATGCTGTGTGTATGCTGAGAAAGCGCTTTCGAGTTTCATGAGAAAGCTGTCACACAATATATTCACAATACAACCACCTACTCTCAGACCACAAGCAATATTAAATATAAATTCATCAGTATAGCTCGTTTTATGATGCTGAGGATCCAAAAAAGGAGAAGATCAAAGCCACTAAACCTCTCAAAGTGCAGAATCTTTTGCTGGCAACTGCCTTTTGTTTCTGCATGCAAATGACTTTGATTAAAGCCAAACAAACCTGACAATATTCTGGGGACCCATCTGAGCTCGACTCAATTAGTAAATCAGTTAGTATGAACTAGGTACACTTTGCACCCTGCATCTTATTCTCCCTGTTTATCGTGTCTACATATGCGCAGCGATGACTCTTAACTCTTTTTTTGACTGAATAAATAATGAACAGGGATTTCGGCTTTAGAGGCAAGATGTCTGTATAATTCATTGCATTCGAGCTTCACAAGCATGATGGATACGTTGTGTTATCTTTTCCTAAGCGTGCCAGAGGTCCGGATTTCCCCGGGGAGGGAGAGATATGGCAATAAATATGATAAATACCGGGACGCTACAAATATTACTTGCTGCGTGCTCCGGTTTATAACATAAAACAATAATGCATGTTGAAATCCATTAGCATGGTGACAATAGTCAGACGGGGCTATGTAATTTTCACTTATTTATTCATGAGACTCATTATGCTGTCTTTAATTAAAAGACATCTATCAATGCTTCTCAGCAGCAGTTTGATAGTATCATAGCTCAGGCAGATGTCAGGTGCAATGCCAAACAGCAAGTTTAATTTTCGCTTATTTATTAAAAAAAATGTTTAGCTTAACTTCTGAAATTTTGCCTCAAACTCTTTAAGGTATTAGCAGTCATTATCTCAGTCATTTAAACGTTAAACTCAATTGACACTTCGCAAAGACCCGCCCCTCTTAGTTACTGTTGCTATCATTTTCTCACACAGTGAAAAATACATTACGGAGCAAAGAGGGCACTGACAACATTCCGGGACAGAGCAGATTACTTTTGGTATGAAACACAATTTCAGCTTTCAAATGTTGACATTTTGTAAGAAATTCAAACATTAAATACCGTTTTGTGGCTCTTCAATGTGTCGTGACAAGAACGCGGCACTTGAACCGATCATCTCTTCTTCTTTACTAGTATAACACGTAGTAAACAACGAACATCAGAAGGTATCTTGCTTCAACCACGGAAAGACATCACAACACACCATTTTTCAAGTTCAAATCCGCCGACGTAAATCTACTCTCCCATATGGTTTGTCAGACAAAAGTGCAGATTCAGCTTTATGATTGGTCAGATCAACTGTCAATCAAACTCCTGGCGCAAGGTCAGTTCAGATAAACCTAGAAATATAAAGGATGTTAGGTTCGTTACCATACCTGTCAAGTTTTGGATTTGAAAATAAGGGAAATTTTCCCGCGCCCGCCGCGAGCAGTCCCACCACCCCAACCAAGCTCCAGTATCCCTTACATTTTAAGACAGGTGACAAGAAAGCTAAAATCACCACTTGTCAACCACTTATAAACTACAATCGGCTTTATGCACAGCTGCACTACTTCCTGAACTTCAGGCAGCTCCTTTGTTTCCTGTCTGCCATTATTGGACAAACTGATTAATCCAGGTGATCAGTTTGTCCAATAATGGCAGACAGGAAACAAAGGAGCTGGCTGAAGTTCAGGAAGTAGTGCAGCTGTGCATAAAGCCAATGATAGGCCTACCTTTGTTGACATTGACATGCTGTGAACATTCATAGCCTAAATGAAAACACAAAAGGGTATATATGAAGAGCATTTATTTAAAGGCTTATTTGCATATTTTCTGTTCATTTAACATTGCTTATCTTTACATTTACATTTCATTTTCATTCCACATTCTTTTCACATTCACACACTCATTCATTTCATATTGTTTTTTTGTACAGTTTTTCTTTTCATTCCACATAACTTTTCTTTACTCTTTTAGTGACTTATTGTACTCATTTGTTGCAGACTTTGCATTCTTTAAGACTGTTTTGGAAGGATACGTTATATAGGCACGTTTTTTTTTTTTTTTTTAATAACGCAGGTTAAAATACGGGAGATTTACGGGAAAATACTAATACGGGAGGACGGCGGGAAAGAAGGGTAAATTACGGGACTTTCCCGGCCAAAACGGGATACTTGACAGGTATGTTCGTTACATACAACCACACTTTATAATTACAAATGTACTGTATGTGATAAATGTAACAGTAAATGACTAAACTATAATGTAAATAATTATACTTTCTAATAGTAATGTTAGTGACTATGTAAACAAACTTCACTTTTACATGTTGTTTGAACATTAATGTGTGTTGTCAGTGTATGTACAAATCTACCCTATAATGATAAAAATCCATGCAGTGGTTTTTAATTAATCTGTAAAAATAATATCCCCTCTTCCAAATCGAGCCATTCTCAGATGCCTGTCGGTGTGACCGACAGAGGCCGCTTCCACGATAGTTGATTGACATGAGCATCTTACCTCAGATCAGCCGTAACAGTCCGACCTCCATTGTTTTGATGCTGGAGCAGGGATGCAAGTTAGACAAGAATATCTCCTATTGAGCGATTGAGGTGTTGTGTTGCTGGACGTAATAATGAACATAGTGGTCGTTATTTACTCCCGACATCTGAGCTACTAAAGATGCAGTGGATTACATTTGTTTGTGAAGGGAATGCGCCTCCCCATCTACATAAATGCATCTATGTTCACGCAATCTGCAATCACCTTTTCTAATAACGTGCTACTAAGCAGGTTTCACCGCTAAAGGCGCTAAATGGGCTAAAGTAAACAATCTCTCAGAGCAGCACACTCCACAGAGAGTAGAGAGGGGCGGGGCGAGCAGAGCTCATTTGCATTTAAAGAAGCAATCCCTTAGTATGGGATGATTTTTGCAGAGCTCAAGGTGAAAAGGGTGTTGTTTTACACAACCACTGAGAATTTTTAACCAAGTATATTGTACTTTTCATTAAGATCCTAAAAAGTATATCAACTTGTGAAAAATGGGCATCCGATGACCCCTTTAATCAAACACTTTATATATAGGAAGACTGTGCACTCCTATTATTTATGAATGGGAGAAAGTGTAACCCCCAATATAGTGAATAAGCCCCGCCTTCTAAATGAAAGAGCCAATGATTAGTAAAGGCATCGTGTCACTACGGCTGCAGTTAGAAGCTCCGGTTTCTATAGAAACAGGCAGCGTTTGCAAACTCACGCTCATGACTGCGCATGCACATTGGCTGGTCTAGCATCAAAAACAAGCTTTTTGATCCCTACTGGAGCATAAGGAACAACATTTATGAGGCAGTTGTTGTCAGATTTCATTGGCGATTTCAGATATGAAATTTAATCGTAAGCTTGGTGAACAGTTTTGGAGAATTTGATGTTTCTCCATTCAAAGAGATGGAAGCTGCACTTGCACGCCCGAGAGGCATTTTAAATATGCCGGCCAAGTAAAATGAATGGTCTTGAAATGACTTTGGTCTGGAAATGACTTTTGTAACAAAACCAGACGTTTTGTTACACGATCACTAAATAAGACCAAAAAACAACATAAAACACATGTAACTTTTAAAGAACAGATGAATGCTTAAAATTATGTACGACATAAATTATTATCCACCTTTTTTTCCGTAAGAGTGGGCAAGGCCATTTGTAAATTTTATGGGTCTGGCTTCCGGTCTCATCCGCTTCCAGCTATTTTTAGCTGTACAAAATAGCTCATTTTGCTGCTTGATATTGCAAATTGGTGTCTTACCATGTTAGTATGATGTATTATGTTAATTATGAACACAATGGTTTGAAGTGCAAATAGTTTTACTGTTTACTGCACGTTGCTATTCTTCCCGTTATTTCCCTATAGCAGATAATGAACCGGAAGTCTCACCCATTACTTCCGCGTTGAAGAAAAAGGTGGATAGGTTAAAAAAAAAAAAAAAAAAAAAATAAAATAAATATATATATATATATATATATATATATATATATATATATATATATATATATATATATATATATATATATGACTTTAAAACCAATAAGACATTTTATCTAAATCAACTGTGATTTAGTGTTTTGCCTTAAAATATCACTTAAGAATGAAATGTGCATCTTTGAGTGTTGCAATTAATGTTACACTTCTTGTCTGATCCTTAACTGACATGAAAAATGCTACTTACTAACCCTTCTCAGCCGTGATCCAGAAAGCAAGCCACTCCAGGTTTTGACAAGCTAAAATGTGGCCTCTTGTCCTGCTTGAGTGGATGATAAATCAAAGCCTTTCTTTTAACATTCTGCATCCCTGATAAACTCCGACTGCCCCGTGACGGTCCCGTTACCACAGCAACTACAGCATCCCAGGTGCAAACCTTCTGCTGAAACTCTAAGCACCTGTACCAAACATTAGTTTACAGTTTCACAATTCCCTCATGACACACACGATCCATGAATGAAGTGGGCGTTCTAAAGTTGCACAACATTCTGTCCGCTTTCAAAGGAGATTACTTGCAATAATCAGTATTCAGACAGGATGAACAATTAATCGAATGAATAATATTGCACGGCTGGTGCTTGCAGGGATTTAATGGCTTCTTATTGAGCAGTTGGTACATTTTTATTACAACTAAATACACTGTATCACTGGACTGAAATGTATCACATATACTAGAAGGTCACACATAGCCTGTACAAAAGACCATATGACAGCTTGCCCCGGTCTCTTCTATACTGTTTTATGTAACTCAAAAATAAAACTTCTAACTAGAAGGCGATAGCTGAATATGAATAATATGTATATATATATATATGAATATGCTGAATGCTGAATATGAATATATATATATATATATATATATATATATATATATATATATATATATATATATATATAAAAGTGCACCGATATGACAGCCAACTCTTCAATACCATGCATAGGCTAGAGTGGAAGATTAGAAAAATTCATTAAAGTGGGGGTGGTGGGGTCTAATTAAGGTTTCACATTAGTCGTGACGTAAGCAACCCACGAACTCACGAGCACGACCCTGCGTGTCCCACCTCGAGCTCAAAACAGACGCAGCGCGCGCTCCGAGCTGCAGCACGCGGAACGGAGCTCCTCTCTGCTGCTTGACACTGCAAAGAAGAAAATAGCCGTTCCGGATAGCATTAGGAGCAGAAAACATCTGTGTGCATCATGAAGTTTGCGGCTTTGGTCTGCTTGGTTGTTTTCTTCGCTGCGGGTAAGTGAAATACTATCATGTACACAAAGAATAATATTTCAGCACCATGGTCAGCGACAAGGCAGTTTGCTGCGGAATAGTAGATCACGATGGAAATTTTCTTTGAGCGATTTTTGCATGAGTAAAACGTATGGATAATTGGTGATATTGAGATGAATGAGCTTTTGCATTGCATTTTGCACAAATATAATTCAAGGCTTTTACTATCCTAGATGGAGAGTCCATACCAGTTGAGCAGGACAGCCGAAGAGAGGATCTGGTATGTTGTAGCTTCTATACCTGGGGGGGGAAAAACCCCCCAATGCATTAATTGTTGTACTCCTTTTGGTTAAAGCACATACTTTGATTTCAGCTTACCCAGTGTTTAGTTCACATCCTTTCGAAGGCACTGTATAAGAGTGATGATACTCCGCTGGATCCAGAATGCAAAAACATCCTTACACAAGGTACGTTACTTTGTATTGTTCACACTGTGTTGCTTCATTGAATTCTTCTAGCATTACTCTGTTTGATCTTACATCTAAATATCATTTAGACATATAATGTGAGAACAGTCAGACTACATTATCGTCACAGTTTCTAACCTCAGTACATCGTGCTTGGTGGATGAGACAGTTACGGGTCAGTGGTTTCACTCTAAGACTGTGGAATAATAAAAGGATGTATTCATGCAGTGTATAAGCAAATGAAGTGAAAATGATTTAGGAGTCATTTGCATGTGTGTTTTGTGCCCATTTTTTATCTCTACATGAATTTAGGATCAGGTCATTCCTCAGTTGTGAAAAACGAGGAACAGCTGGCTCAAGAGGAGCCTAAAAAGCCAAGAGGAGAGTCTAAAGTCAAGGAGGAGGAACTCATTGAAGATCTTCTCAAAGCTAACAAACGGGAGGAGCTGGATGCCGAACGTAGCCAGGAAGAGTTTCCAAGTTTTGTTAAAAGAAGAATTAAAGACCGGCGTGAGGAAATAGACGACGAACGTAGCCAGGAAGAGTTCCCAAGTTTTATGAAAAGAAGAATCCAAGACAAACGTGATGAATTTGATGATGAACGCAGCCAGGAGGAGTTCCCAAGTTTTATGAAAAGAAGAATCAAA
The DNA here is from genome assembly GCA_036247105.1 of Cirrhinus mrigala. NCBI lineage: Eukaryota > Metazoa > Chordata > Actinopteri > Cypriniformes > Cyprinidae > Cirrhinus > Cirrhinus mrigala. Next base: position 30,377,088 of record CM070026.1, read on the forward strand.
GAAAAGCGTGATGAATTTGATGACGAGCGGAGCCAGGAAGAGTTTCCAAGTTTTATGAAAAGAAGAATCAATGAAAAACGTGATGAAGTGGATGATGAACGAAGTCAGGAGGAGTTCCCAAGTTTCTATAAAAGAGGCAACAAGCATAAACGAGAAGATCCTGATGATGAGAGAAGCCAAGAGGAATTTCCCCAGAAAAGACATTTTTCCATCCTTTACAAGCGTGATAATCCCGATGAGGAACGCAGCCAGGAGGAATTCCCTTTATATGAATACAAAAGGAGTCGTCTTCTGACCAGCAGAGAAAAACGTGAAGAGCCGGACTTTGACAGAAGCCAAGAAGATTTCCCAAGTTACAACCACAAAAGAAACTATGGCAATGGAGAAGAGGAGGATGAAGAGAGTGAGGAAAGAGAGAAGCGGATCTGGAAGCCATCACATAGATACCACCACAAGAAAAAGCACCACAAACGCAGTGAGAATGAAGATTTCGAAGAACCAGACTATGACAGAAGTCAAGAAGACTTCCCAAGCTACAGCCACAAAAGGAGCCATGGGGATGGCAGGCACTACAAACCAAACGAAGACTTGCTGAATGATCAACTTAACGAAGACTTAAAGAGGTCTGAAGAATCAGAAGAGGTAGATGAGGATATTGCAAAACGATACTGGAAGCCAACCCATAGGTACCACCATAAGAAGCACCACAAACGGGACTCATCTGATGATTACGAAGAAAGACCACTGGAAAAAAGGTATGAGGACTCCGAAGAAAGTGATGAAATGGAAAAAAGAATCTGGAAGCCCACACACAGATATCACCACAAAAAGCATCACCACAAACGTGGTGACTCCATAGAGCTTGAGGATGAAGATGAACCCATCTCAGAGAAGACTCCAAGTCTCAATGCTGTCAAGCACCATTCACCTGAAGAGGAAGAAGAAGAGGAAATTGTCCATGAGATTAATGAAAAGAGGCATCCCTTAACCAGCCAAGAGGAGGAAGACGAGCTAAAGAATAGGCACCAGAGTTCAGCAGAGGAGAAGCAGGACAGGGAGGCTGCGTTGAGGTACCTAACAAAGAAGAAGAATGAGTTAGAGGAACGTCTACTTAACAAAGGCGATGTCTATGAGAAGCGCTCCCCATGGATTTACAGAGGATACTACCATCCAGCCTGGTACAAAAGAAGCGACAAGGTGGGTGAAAGTACTGATCAGCACCCCTACCGCAAACTAGAGGAGCTTGCCGAGACTCTCCGGTACAAGAGGGGACTGCGTTCTCAGGAGGAGTCAACTGAGGAGGACAAGGGTGTCCCCCAACAGAAGCTTATCACACCAGAGGAGGTACAGTCTGATTGTTTAATACAAATGACAGTACATTTATTACCAGTATCATCTCTCAAGAGTTACCAGAGGTTACGAGTCTTTCTCATGGTTAACAGTTGTTGGGTCTAAAACCACAAGACCAAGGATAAGCAACGTCAGTCCAGTGGCACTCCAGGACCAACGTTGCCTATCCCTGCACTAGGCCGATGGTTCCCAACCCTGTACCTGGAGCCCCCTTAAGAGTAGAGTCTAAGAAAACAATATGCAAAAATTTTATTCTAAGGGGTACAACAGTATTTCATTGGGGCAGTATCCTTAAAACAGGGGTCACCAAACTTGGTCCTGGAGGGCTGGTGTTCTGCAGAGTTTGGTTCCAGCTTGCCTCAATACACCTGCCTGGAAGTTCCAAGTATACCTACACTGTCAGAAGAAAAGGTACAGTTCTGTCGCTGGGGCGGTACCCTAAGGTACAAAGTAAAAAGGTACTAGGTAATATGTACTTTCAAAGTACTAAAATGTACCTTTAAGGTACTAATATGTACTGTTTAGGGGTAGGTAAGGTACAAAGATGTACCTTTTCACTTTTGTACCTTAGGGTACCACCCCAGCGACAGAACTTTACCTTTTTTTCTGAGAGTGTAATAAGAGCTTGATTACCTGGTTCAGGTGTCTTTGATTTGGGTTGGAGCTAAACTCTGCAGGACACCGGCCTTCCAGGACTGAGTTTAGGCACACTGCCTTAAAAAAAGACATCTCCATACCCCTAAAGGTTCATAGTACTACCATAAGGGTACATGCTACTACTTTAAGGTATTAAAATCTTTTAAGGGTAGAAAAGGTACCAAGTTGTCCCTTTAAGGTTACTGCCCCAGTGACAAGCTGTTGTACCTTACACACAAGGATGCCAAGTTCTGGAATGAGTGTGTCAGAGAAGAGATAAACAATATGTCCACTGTTGGGGAAACTTTAGGAATGGTTTGGGAATCAATGCACTAGGACAGGAGTGCCCAAACTCGGTCCTGGAGGGCCGGTGTCCTGCAGAGTTTAGCTCCAACCCCGGCCAGACACACCTGAACCAGCTAATCAAGCTCTTACTAGGCATACTAGAATCTTCCCGGCAGGTGTGTTGAGGCAAGTTGGAGCTAATCTCTGCAGGACATCGGCCTGCAGGAATGAGTTTGGGCACCCCTGAACTAGGTCTTCAAACCTGCTTCTGGAGACCAACTGTCCAGCTTATTTCCAACCTGCTACAACACACCTGCCTGTGATTTTCAACCAATCCTCAGGTGTTTGATTAGGGCTGGATTTAACTCTGCAGGACAGTAGGACTCCAGAAGCAGGGTCGAAGACCTCTGCACTAGGATTCACAATCTCAATTTAACAAAAGACCCCAATGAGCTGTAAAGTCTACATGTTTTATTTCAAATGGGAATAAAAAGCATTTATTGGCTCAAGTCATTTAGGATTAGACGGATGCATTGCAAGCTAAGTGCGATATCAACACAATCAAGACTTGCTTCGTGGAGTTCTTGAAAACAAGGCCAGATTTTCCGCTTGAAGTAGCTTTTCTACATCTCGGCTTGCTAGACTTCAACATGGATAGGCTGAGTGACTAAGAGAGGACGTGGGTAGATTTTAACTTGCCTTTCAGTTCTTTAGTTCATGCAACTCTAGCTGCACCAAAAAGTAGCAATAACTTCATCATGAATGTCTCTCCGGTGACTACTTAAGGCAAATGTTACAAGGACATCTGAGTTATCCGATATGCCCACAAACTATGAAATTATAAAGCATTTACTTTATGGTGTAGAGGGATAGACTCAGCATGCTAAAAGCTTCATTCTTCATCATGACGGGGATATTGAATAACTAAAGGTACTTCCCTATAACTTTCCTACTGAGAATGTGGAAATGGGATATTTCACTGACTAGAGCAACTAAAATTTCCTTCATTCATAAAGAAACAACCATTCATGGCTAACTGCAATGATTGCGTACACACAGAAAACAACTCTGGGGACTGATTAAGGCATTCGTTTTTAAGCATCACTTAAAAGTTATGAAACATAAGCACTGCATTTACTTCTTGTTCTTTTCTTTCAGTTAAACGAACTTGAGAAACTGGCCTCTGTGGATCAACAGATGAAAGAGGCAACTTAACCATTCCTAGAATGAGCTGAGACATCATCTTCCTGCACTGCCTGATTTGATTTTCCATCAGCTTTGTGTGTGCTTACTTGGGCTGCTTTAGATGAATGCATTATATGTCGTACCTGATTACAACTGCATTAGACTTCTGTTATTAGTGTAAGTCAGTGTTTAATGTAAGAGTCTGAGAAACGAGAGTCTATAAAAGGCAAAACAAGCTTGATAATGTCATGAGAATTATTTGTCTTTATTACATTCTAAAATATTCTAAAATAACATAAACAAAAAACAAAATGCCCATGTACTATTGACTGCAAATTTGACTGCATTTAAGAGCATGCTACTAAAAAATTGCTGTTGTTCTTTATGGCCTTCAACAGAACCTCTCCACTCGTTTGCATTTAATAAAATGTGTAATTATGGGACCAAAGCCGATGAATGTGGTTATCATTTGTGTTTTGATGCTGGAAGCCTTTTGAAAATGATTAAAAACAGATAAACATATGGTTTACTTGTGCAATGATGCATTTTGTGAGCAAAACTTGGATATTCGCCAAGTGCAGAGGATGCCAAAAAACACCGCAAGTTTTCCTTCCTCCACATCTTGCTAAAAAAACAAATAAATAAGGATGAGAGCATTTAGCTCTTAAATGCAAATCTTAAATGCAACAGCAGTAGTTAACGGACTTTGAATAATAAAGTCGTGCAACTCGTAAGAGAATAAAGCACTGCCTGAATGTGTGAGTCCAACACTGATTTGGTTTCTTCTCACTTAAATAAGTTAAACTAAACTAATTGCCTAGGCAGAGTTGTCACATGATGAACTAATCTCATCCAGTTTCAGCCTCTTGGCAGCAGGCTCCTCCGATTTGTGCTGATTTCTAGCTTTGGTAGCGTCTGAAGCCACTGTGGTTCCAGACAGGAGATACCCTCCACCTCCACTCATGAGCAGCACTGGATGAGTCCGGTTGGGCAACACCTGGAACAATTACAGAGAAGTGAATAAGTCAAAGCCTTCTAGGGGTGGGTGGTGTGACCAAAGTCTTATTTCACAGCATGAGTCATCTTATATAATAGTAATTATATTGCAATGTGTCTGTTTTTGAAGGAAATACAACCAAAAAGGAAAATCAAGACACAATAACCAAATTTTAGCATAAAGCAAATTACATACTGAATACATTTTTATTTTTTGATATTTTAAAATTGACATACACTACCATTCAATGTTTTTATGCTCACAAAGGCTGCATTTATTTGAAAAACAGTAACACTGTGAAATATTATTACAATTTAAAACAACTATTTTGTATTTTAATACATTTTAGAATGCAATTTATTCCTGTGATGCAAAGCTGAATTTTCAGCATCATTACTCCAGTCTTCAGTGTCACATGATCCTTCAGAAATCATTCTAATATGTTGATTTGCTGCTCAGGAAACATTTATTATTAATAACAACAGGGTTCGCAGGGATACCGTAAAATGAATTTCTAGAACTTTCAAGGACTTTTCAAGCAGTACTTTTGTGATTTTCCAAGATTTCAATCATTGATCTCAAACAATATCAAACATATCAGACATATCAAACAATGTCTTCTCTTTCAAATTTAAAAAAAAAAAAAAGTGATTTTCTTTGTTTTGTTTTTAGAACTGTACTGCCTTAAAGGATAAGTCCACTTCCAAAACAAAGATTCACATGTAATGTACTCACCCCCTTGTCATTCAAGATGTTCATGTCTTTCTTTCTTCAGTTGTAAAAAAATAATATTTTTTGAGGAAAACATTTCTGCATTTTTCTCCATATAACAGACTGGTATGGTGCCCCGATTTTGAACTTCCAAAATGACAAGATGACAAGGGGGTGAGTACATTATATGTGAATCTTTGTTTTAGAAGTGGACTTCTCCTTTAATTGTTTGAGGTTTTCTACGGTTTAGGGAAAAAAAAAAACCCTGAAAAAGAGATTCCTAAAAACCACTCCGAAATCCTGATCTGAAACAAATGATTCGCCATACACGCTCCAAAGTTCAGATCTAAAGCAAAAGATTCACGAACCTGCTCCAAAGTTCTGATCTAAATCAAATGATATGCGATCCACGCTCCGAAGTCCCGATCAAAAGCAAATGATTTGTGATACGCGATCCGATTGGAGAGCTTCGAGCTTCATCATTTTGTGATGCGATGGTTTAACTGATTCAGAGTTTCGAAAAGCTCCATTTTACCCATTACTATCTTTTTAAAATCATTACAAGCAATGTCAAAATTCTAAAATGAACGGCTCTTTCAATTTGATCTGGCTTTTGCTAGTGAACCACCTGAAATGAATGATCTAAGTAACGAGTTTGAATCAGATTCTAGCATAAACAACAATTGATTTGGTTCATCTGTTCCTCTTTTCGCACCTTCAGTTTTACACAACACTGTCAGTACTACTACTGGCTTAGCTTGCTAATTTTATGACATTAACCGAAAAAAAAAAAAAACAAAACAAAAAAAAAAAATGTAATTGTGTAAATTTTGGGTGAAAAGATATGTGCTTATTGAAAAAAAATTACCACTTATTTCATAGATATACTGCCTTTCAATAATTCAAGCACTTTTCAAGTACCTCTTCAGGAATATTGCTATTTTAAGGGTTTTCCAGGCTTTAAATTTCAAAAAGTCAAATTCAAGTACTTCAAGCACTTTAAGCACCTTGTACACACCCTGCATCAATGTGTAAAAAAACAAAAAAAAAAAACAAAAAGAAAACAAGTAAACATATATTATTATGTTTTATTATAACAATATTTTTGTGGAAATGCATCCTTGATGAATAAAAGTATTTTTAGGACTGATCCCAAACTTTTGAACAGTAACATAAATAAAAAGATTAATATCAAATTCAAGACTGGCATTAGGACAAAAACAACTTATGAAACACCCCATGTAAATGTAGCATGCCAAAAAAAACCCGCAAATATTATAAAATACAAACAACTCTCTGCGTATGGGATGAAGTAAAGAATTACCTGGTAATGCCTGAGCCAGGAATCTGTTAATCTAAGACTGATTGCTCCTCCTTGTTCCCTGAGTTTTGTGTAGCACTCAATCAGCGGCTGCCCAAAAGAGATCAGACAGTAAATATTGCACAAAGCAGTTATTAAAACACTTGACTTAAATTAAATATACAAATCTTTTTTTAAAGTGATGGTACTCCATGATGTATGGTACTTTTTAGGCCTAAATTCTACTTCACCAGACATTTTGACATATTGCTAAATAACATGTTTGGATGAACTGCCTCTTTAACAACACTTGTCAAACGGATCCATTTTACCTCTCTGTACTGGCAGTAGACTACGAACGGTCGTGATGGCGCTACGAACTTCAGCAGACCCATTAACACAGGGCAGGGGTGGAAGCGACTAGCAATCACCAATCTGAAACAAACATTTCAATCAGCATTCACTGGAAGACTATATACAAAACAGCTTAAAAATCTATACAAAATATGACATGACAAGACTCATCAATGTCACCATACATCACTTACATTCCAAGATGCTACAGTCAGTCGAATGTTTTCCTCTTTTGAAATCATATACAAAATGCACACTTAATCATATTACGGACTACCAAGAGATCTGGAATGTTTATGAGTTTTAAATGCATTTAGGGCTGGACAATAGAGTTAAAAATAATAATTTAGCTATATAAAAAAAACACAAACCATACCCATCTGCATTTCTGCCCTCTAACAGAGCAGCAGCTGAAGCTAACTTCTTCCTCTTCTCCTCCAACTTCACCTTCTTCTCCTGAGCCTGTAAGGTTAGAAAGACCAAATATATTACATACGTGTAAAATTTTAGAAAACTCTTACAAAAACAAAACATAAACAAAAACAAACGAAAAAAAAAACCCACTAACTTTTTTCACCCTAACTGGTTAAATTATCCTACTAACAATGTTCAGTCTATACACAGGGATCACACAAGAAGTCTGTTTTTGCTTGTTCTGTTTTCTTCACACATCTCCTTCCACACATTTCACCTCAAGCTGCGCTTCTTTTAAACTTTTTGTCTCCTTGGAAACCAAGCTGACTTTTGAAAACACTCAAAAGGGCAAAACATTTGATCATTGTAAAAATGGCACCAGAAATGAGGAATAGTCATAATTTAGGTACGAAATAACAAAAGAGAATAAAATAAAATAAAATCATAATAACAAAATCTTATTTATTTAAATAAATAAATACTGTTTATTAAGCTGTTTAAATTATTTTTAAAAATATATTTTTAATATTAAATATATTTATACAGTATATTCATATATAATAAATGTATTAATCACAAATCCTGTAAATAAGAGATTCATTGTGCAGTGTAGAGAGCTTCGTTGATTGTAATGAAACTTTGTGAGATTGCGATGAACTAAGATGAGTGACAGCTTTAAACGAGTTTTAAGGGAGATTGTAAATGAGATTGATTTAATAAAATAGTTAACTAAACAAAAAGCTAATATTAAGTGACTTACATTGTCTGACTATATCACTATTGCCTGATTTTGCTCTATTTCGTCATCAAAAATAGTTTGAAATAAGTCACAACTGAGCTGCTGCTTATCTCCATTCAAACACAGCGGTGTTTCGTTTATGAATGAACATGCGATTTTAAACGAATCTAGTGAGTCAGTGATTCAATTTCCCATTCATAAAGACAGTCACTTGCTTTATTCCTAAATTAATCAGCCGTTCAAACAAATCAAATGAATGATTCAGTAATTATATCAGTGACTTGCCGCCACCTACTGACAGTTTTGATTTCATTTTTAAAGTATCTTTTTCAGTTATTTAAATCATTTGATATTTCTGTATTCAAAATTTTATATTCAAAACATTAACCTCAACATTAGTGTATGAATTTGATTGCACGCATGCCAACTCTGAGCCTCATGAAACATAAAAATACACCTACAAGCCACTTTTATGTTCTTCTGTGTAGTACAAATTAATTGGTTAACTCCGATTTCATTTGATTGGTAACTTATTCCTGTTCTACTTGTTCTAATTCTTTCGTTTTGAAATTAGAAATTTTAAAACGTTTAAAAATGTATATAATTTTTTGAAAATTTGACATAAGAGATGACATACTTTTAATAAAGTTAGAAAAATGCCATTACAAAGGAAAAAAACAAAGTTCCCCTGTAAATCATTTTAAGGAGTCAAATATCACATGTTTTCTTCTTTTTTTTTCATTTTTAATATTTATCATAATAAAAAACAATAAAAAAGCGGTTCCAGAAACACCCAACCATGATGCGATATATGCATGTACAAGTCATTGGAAAAATCTTACCCTCTGTTCTCGCAGTCTTTCTCTCTCCACTCTCCTCATTTCTTCTTGCGGGTCGACGGTGACCTCCATGCTCTGAGGTTCTGAGTTCTTCTCCTCAGACACACCTGAGGTTTCCTGAGAGGACTCGGTACGTCCATTCCCGCTGCCATTGGCCTGAGAGTCTGCGTCCTTCTCAGACAGATCCAGGGTTCCTGCTAGCAGAGCGTTAACTTTACATAAAGGGAACTCATGCAGCATCTCATGGAAGTGTGACGGAAAGCCGAAGCTCTCCATGCCGGCTCTCGTTGGGCCTCCACCAGGATACATCTGAACCACTGAGCCATAACCTAAAAAACAGAAACATTTGGATCATCAGCACAGTGTAATAGTGGTTGACTAATACAAGTTTTTTTAAATGTGGGTAACCAAACAGTTGATGGTCACCACTGTCTTCCATACTATTTTATGTCATACAATGGAAATCGCAAACTGTTTGGTTATCCATATTCTTCAAAATAGCTTTTCATGTTAAATAGAAGAAAGAAACTCGTACAGGTTTGGAGCAGCTTTAGGGTGAGTCAATGATTTTTGCATGAACTATTCCTTAAAGGAAAGTGTGATTACCTCCCATTCTCTCCATCACTGAACCCAACACAAGTCCAGCACAGGTCTCAAAAACAATGATTTTACTGCCAGCATGGATGTTACCCAGAGTCAATATCTGAGCCAATGTGTCGTACCGTAGGTGACTAAAAGAGAGCAAAAATATGTACAATATAGTATACATTTAAATTTTTATAAAAACATTATTACAAATTATAACATTTTTCTTTAAAAAAAAAAAAAATACATATTTTATTTGCATGTGATTTTCTGAAGAGTTGTTAATGCTAACTAAATTTTTAATAAATAGAAATAAAGCTGAAATAAAATAATATATAAATAAAAAATATATTAATAGAAATAAAACTAAAATAAAATAACTAAGTTGAAGCGTTAAAATGCTTGAAATGGAATTAATGAATATTGAAATGAATTTAAGCTACAAATAAATATATCTTAAAAACAGAAACTAATAAAAATTACAAAAGCACATACATTTATGAAAACTACCAAAAATAACTGAAAACAACACAAAAAAACCTATATAAATAATAATAATATATAAATAAAAGAATAAATGCAGAACAGTGACAATACAAATATGTTTTCAAGATTATTAATAAGAAATCTTCAAGTAAATTATTAGGTCAAAGGGGTTCAGATGACAAAAAAGTTTGGAAATCCCTGTACTAGTATATATATTGTATATGTAAAGGAAATAAAAGTATACTTAAAAGAATATTTAAGTAAATAATAAATTGTGCAATTGTCAGTTAACTCGTGGGTTCGAATACGAGTAAAAGATCACTTACCATATTTTCCCCGGTTCTCTGCCATGGTACATCATGGCAAGAAGTCGAGTGGATGGCTTCAGGATTGTTATGTCACTCTCGTATCTGTATACATAAAAGCAAAGCACTTGTTAACAATTATGTTTTCCAAGTGACTGATAAAATATGAAATAAAAATGGTTTGAACTCACTTCTTCTTTTTCTTCTTGATGTATTTCTCTTGAGCAAATTCAGTTTTGTCCTTGAATGTTGTACTGTTGTCTATGAGCTGCTGAACAATCTCCTTAAACACACATGAAAGGATATGTAAGCAAAATTTATTTGTAACTACATATGAATACCTAAAAACTTTTATGAATAACAGCACAACAGTTCGGCCGGCTTTTTTCTATACTTTCTAATGTCTTTCCATTCAATACTAAAAACATACCTTTTATACTATTTTTTTTTTTTCCTAGTATTTCTTCCCCTTTCTTTTCTTTTTTAATAAGAGAAGCCCATTTTAAAAAGATATAAGCTGTAACACTGGACTTAAAATATTTGACTAGCGATCCACTAAACAGCAAAAATCCCATAGACTTGCATATTGAAGAAGTGACTTGAGTCAAATTTGGAGACCAGAAAGTACAAAATCTTGTTCAAAATGTTTTGGTTAACATGCATTCCTTAGAAAACTGAACTCAAGTACACACCTGGCCCTTTAACCCTTGCTCTTTCAGTGTTTCAATATCATCTCTGGTCAGTTTCTGAGATCTGCCATCATCCACTATATGTCTGTTATCCTGGCCTGCTTCCTTAGAATCTGTGACAGGAGAAAAGAGAAAAATAATCGCATCTCATCACTGAGAAATAAAACAAATCTACAGATAACAACAGAAATCCATTACCCAAAGAGTCTCCTGTGCGTTTTGCTGCCTTGAGTTTGAGCGAACCGCCGGCTTCGATTTCAAACATGGTCCCATACAGCTGGCCGACTGCTTTGTCCAAGAAGAACCACTGCTTCTCAAAGATCACTTTCCTGAGACACCAAATACACAAAAAGCACTTAACAGGAGCAAAGTGTGAATATTTAACTTTATTTTGTTTTGTCACATTTAACAGATAAGATTATTATTCATTAGCCTGTACATTAATGAATATTCTTCACATTATTTGCCTTAAAAACATACAGGGGTCTTTAGTTAAAATGCAGCGAAAAGTTTTGATAGTTTTTTTTTTTTTCTGTCAGAACAATCTGAGTTAAAAGTTGAGTTTAAAAATTGACATGAAATCTTAATATTTGTCATGTTCTCCTTTTGCAGATACAGAAACATTGCAGAATGCAATACATGTCCTATTCGTTTTAAATACTGATTATGTAAATTAAATGTTTCAAAGCCATAAAATCATTTAGGTTCAAGTTTAATTTAGTTTTTGAAACCCCGACTTTTAATGTGGTCTCACATTTTAGATCCAACTGTATAAAAAAACCTCAAGCTCTCTAGACTAAACTTATAAGGTAGTATTTTGGTTAACTCACTTTTTATTTTCGATCTGCACTGATTTGAAGACATCTCCTCTCTTCAGCACAACATAGTCTCCATAACTGATTCTGCTCTCAGCATCACTGTCATTTACACACTCCGCCATTTACTGCGATCAACGTGGATAAAGATCGACCGGAGAATATTTAGAACCTAGTTTACACTTTATTTAACCCAAAGCAAAAATTGTAATGTTTATGACTACAAACAAAACAGTAATTTCACACAAGCGATGCTTCTTTCCCCACGTGTGTCCTGTCACTTCCTGTTGCGAAAGGCCAGTTAATCAAACGCTGATTTCCAGAGCCACAGGCAGTCAGGAAGATTAGTAGGTCACAGATCTAAGCGATTTTGGTCAGTTAAAAATAACTGACTAAACGTGTGTATTTAATCTATACTCACATTTACTGAAGTGAATTAACTTTACATTAGCTTTATACTAACAAAAACTACTACCATGGTATTGGCGTTTCTACAAACTATATAGCAGTGCAATTTAAGTATCTTTGATGTACTTTTATAGTTAGATTTTATTCTTATATTATCTGTTTCCTGTACATTTTTAGTAATGTGTTGTGTTTTTGCCACTTTTATACCTTTTTTTTTTGTTTGTTTTAAATGTGTTTATATCGTTAAAAAATTAAAAGAATACAGATAAAATAAAAAAAGGAAGTAACGTAAAATATTTCCTCATGGTTTTAGTATTTGTTAACTATAATAACCCTGCTGGGTTGTGACTATGTAGTCAAACCATGAGTCAAACATATGCTGAAGATGATTTTAAATTATAAATCAGACACACGTTTGCCCTTTAGTTTTGAATAATAGGACCGAAAGGGATCCAGCTGAATTATACATACACAAAGAATGTACAGTACATCTACTTTTATGTTGGATATATTCATATTTGATAACCAGTGGCAGTACACAAATGACATCACGTGATAATCGTGACTTCGGAGCGGGTTCGGGAATCATTTGATTCAGATCGGAACTTCGGAGCAGGTTCGTGAATCATTTGCTTTAGATCCAAACACAAACAAGCTTTCTATATGAATTATAAGTATGTTAGTTTTTCTTATATAAAGACTTTAGACGACATGAAACTGTGATCAAAAGTCTATCATAAATGCGGAAATGTTAGTAGTTGGATAGAAGGGTGGTTTTCTCTTTTGTTATTTCCCCACCAATGTCAAAATCAAACCTTCACCCTAGAAAACAGCTGTTAAGTACATCTCAAATATCATAAATTTTCAGTGCTTGATTATGAATTTCAGACAAGTCAAATTGGACCTCATAATGAAAGTGATTAGATTTATTTAGACTATTTTTAGATTCTCCAGTCAACATAACGAAAACAAAATTACATGAAACAAAATACAATTTAGATGAACAATTAAACTGCAAATACATTTTTTTCAGAAAACAAGCCAAAAGCACCTAGATTTTGTTTAAGCATTTAATGTAAACATATTTACATTTGAAAAACTGAACTGTAAAAAGCACTTTGTTAGTACAAAACTTCAAAGAAACCTGCAGTGGGAAACTACCAATTCATTTAAATCCAAACCGCACCATATCCCATATCATCCCATATCTATTACACAAATTCATGTATGGAAATGTATGCTGTAAATTATGTACAATGTTCAGATGCAAAAACAAAACCCATACAGATCTCAAGAGTCATTTCCAAAATATGGATTGAATCATTTGGCTTATTTACTCTCTTGTGCACGAGGCTTCTATAAAATGACTTTTTAAAAAAATGTTAAAAAACACTATGAACTTATTCTTGCTTTTCTAAAGGCTGGAGTTGATTTGAGGTCAGTCTTGTCCTCCCGTGAGCTTGTGGAAGAGTTCTTCATCTAAAGTTTCATTTTGGTCTTTTGAGCGTGTGGAAAGGAAAATGTAGCCTCCGATATACTCGTGAACCACTTTGCAGTCGCAGCTCTGGCAGGAGAACGCAATCGACACACTCTGGTCAAAGTCGATGGTCACCTGTAACAGCAATAACACACTCATAAATCACATGCACTTAACCACCCAACAATTCTAAACCAATGCACTTACACACACACACACACACACACACACAATAATCTCCTCTATAGTTCTCTACTCTAGCTAATCTAGTTAAACTAATAAATCTGGCATTGTGCAAATTGTCTGCAAAAATGTCAATGTAAATATTCACACCAGCCACAAAGGTTACAAGTTTGTTTGAAGTACTTTATTTACCTGTTTAATCTCCCAGTTGACGTTCCATTGTTTTATGTTGGAGAACCTCCAGGTGGTCACCGGCAATCTAGTCGACATGTCAATGCGGATCAGCCTGTTGTAGGAAATTCCCAGGAGCTCATCCTTCTTGCTTCCTTTGAATCTGTGGCACAAAGTCAAAAGATTTTAATCATATTTTACGGTTAAAGAGCTCGAAAACCACATTCTGACTTTGAAGGATGTTACTGAGAGTTACCAGGCACAAATCAGTCTGTTGCTCAGCAAAATTGTCTGACAAAATGACATTATGATAATGCATTATCTAACTGAATTATGCATACATAAAGAATGTGCAGCACATCCACTTTCATGTTGGACATATTCATATTATAGTAACGGTAATCATAACAGCACATAAATTTTTACCCTTATAAATGAAGTACAGTGGCAGTACAGAAATGACATCATGTGATAATCGTAACTTTAAAGTGGGTTTGAGAAACCTTTGATTCAGATCTGGACTTCGGAGCGTGGATCACAAATCATGTATCATGAGATTCATATCGGGACTGAGCGTGGATCACAAATCATTTGATTTAGATTGGAACTTCGGAGTGGGTTTGCGTCTTTGCAAATCATTTTATTCAGATTGGGACTTCAGAGTGCATATTGCAAATAATTTGATTCAGATTAAGACTTCAGAGCGTGTATTGCAAAACATTTCAGGTTAGATCGGAACTTCAGAGCAGGTTTGTGAATTCATTTTAGAACTTCGAAGAGGGGATCACGAATCATTTGATTTAGATCGGGACTTCGGAGCATGGATCGTGAATCATTTGATTTAGTTTAAGACTTCTGAGAGGGTTCGCATCTTCGCAAATCATTTGATTCAGATCGAGACTTTGGAATGCATATTGCGAATCATTTTAGGCTAGGTTCGGAACTTCGAAGCGGGTTCCTGAATCATTATTCATTTTAGAACCTCGAAGCACGGATCGTAAATTATTTGATGCAGATCGGAACTTCGGAGTGGGTTTGGGAATTATTTGATTCAGATTGGGACTTTGGAGGGCAGATTGCGAATCATTTTTTTTTAGAATCGGGACTTCGGAGGGGGTTCACGTCTTCGCAAATCATTTGATTCAGATTAGGAATGAGCGTGGATCGTGAATCATTTGATTTAGATCAGGACTTCCGAGAGGGTTTGCGTCTTCGCAAATCATTTGATTCAGATTGGGACTTCTGAGCATATATCGCGAATCATTTGATTCAGATCGAGACTTTGGAACGCGTATTGCGAATCATTTTAGGCTAGACTGAAACTTCGGAGCGGGTTCCTGAATCATTATTCATTTTAGAACTTCGAAGCACGGATAACAAATTATTTGATGTAGATCGGAACTTCAGAGTGGGTTCGGAAATCATTGGATTCAGATCAGGACTTCGGAGAGGGCTTACATCTTCGCAAATCATTTGATTCAGATTGGGACTGAGCATGGATCGTGAATCATTTGATGTAGATCGGGACTTCCGAGAGGGTTTGCGTCTTCGCAAATCATTTGATTGAGATTGGGACTTCGGAGCACATATCAGAACTTCGGAGTGGGTTTGGGAATAATTTGATTGAGATCGGGACTTTAGAGGGCAGGTCGCGAATCATTTTATTTAGAATGGAAATTCAGAGTGGGTTCAGGAATCCTTTGATTCAAATTGGACTTCAGAGGGGGTTCACGTCTTTGCAAATTATTTGATTCAGATTGGGACTGAGCATGGATCGTGAATCATTTGATTTAGATTGGGACTTCCAAGAGGGTTTGCGTCTTCGCAAATCATTTGATTCAGACTGGGACTTTGTAGCACATATCGCAAATCATTTGATTCAGATCAAGACTTTGGAACACGTATTGCAAATAATTTTAGGCTAGATCGGAACTTCGGAGTGGGTTCTTGAATCATTATTCATTTTGGAACTATAAAGCAGGGATCACGAATCATTTGATTCAGATCGAGACTTCGGAACATGTATTGCGAATCATTTTAGGCTAGATCGCAACTTCAGAGTGGGTTCCTGAATCATTATTCATTTTAGAACTTTGAAGCACGGATCATGAATTATTTGATTTAGATCGGAACTTCGGAGTGGGTTCGGGAATCATTTGATTAAGATCGGGACTTCGAAAAGGTTCACGTCTTCGCAAATCATTTGATTTAGATTGGGACTGAGTGTGGATCGTGAATCATTTTATTTAGATTGGGACTTCCGAGAGGGTTTGCGTCTTCGCAAATCATTTGATTCAGATTGGGACTTTGGAGCACATATCGCGAATCATTCGATTTAGATCGAGACTTTGGAACACGTATTGCGAATCATTTGATTCAGATCGGGACTTCAGAGCGGGTTCGTGAATCTTCATCTTTTAATTTTAATCATATTTCATGGTTGAAAAGCAAAAATTGTCTGACAAAATAATGACTGAAAACTCATATTCAACATGTGTTTGAATGATTCCGTAAGTATATATTTTGTATTTTGTGAATTTTCCATATATTTCATTTCAAGCTGTGAGCAGTTGATTATGAAATTGCCAAAAAGGCAAAAATGGACTTACAAGACTATTTATTCAGGCTATTTTCAGGTTTTGCAGTCAACATACCCAATGAAAACTGAATTACATTAAATAGAAAAAAAATGAATCTTTAAATGGAACAACAGAACGCTATTAAATTTCAATTTTAATTTTTCATAACAGGCCAAATACACCTAGATATTTTGATGATGTGTTTAATAAAAAAAATAAAATCAAATAAAATTGTTATTATATTGGCTGAAAGGCTCATAAAATAAGTCAAATGCAGCTAGACATGTGTTTAATATAAACTTTTGTAACTTTGTTAGTTTACAATGAAACTTATATTTCATGGTTGGGCTCAAAAACCATACACAGGCTTAGAAATTTGGTCTAGGCACAGAATCACTCTGTTGTTCAGTAAAATTACCTGACAATATAGTACTTGATGCCAAATTCGGGCAGGGACTGCCATGCTTGGATAAAACGCATTTTGGCCTCCATGAGGGAAAGCTGGGAAATATTGTGATGGGCCTCCAAGATTCGTGTGGTCAGCTGAAATGAGAAGAATAAATAGGATTTATCTCAGATATCCAATGATGACACGCCATAATAAAAACGCGCAGTTCAAGCCATATCTTGTCCTTTCTCTGTGTGTCGAGATTGTATTTTCACCTGTTTGGTCTTGTACTTCTTCGTGTAGCGGGGAGAAACAAAGCACTCGGCATTCATCTCCATGGACTCTACGTCAGGCGTTGCCTGGCCAGGAGGAGGCGCTAGACTCTTCATCTGCAGGAAGGACTGGATATTCTTCACCTCGGTGCGGTACGAGCTGTAAGCCATCGTCTTTCCCTTGGAGGCCAAAAGACAGGCAGCTTTCCACTTGGCGTACTGCGTTTCCTGTTTTCAGGAGACATTTATTTTAAACAGAAGAAACAAATAAATGCATATGTCTCAAATTGAACATTCATGAAGCTTCTGAACGTAAACTTAAGGAAGAAGAAAACAACTCAGTTTTATTCAGAGTGCCAAACTAAGCAAAAATATGATGCTGATATGGATTTTAATATCTGTATAGCAGACTACCTAAACAAAATGCATCTAAAAATCAGTTTGAGAGAGGCTGTAAAAAGGCTGTTTGGTTAATCAAGTTATCTAAGTTTATTTAGTCCTGTATATATTCATCTTGAAATATTTTTAACAATATCTTACATTTAAGATTAAAAATTTTACAGCAAAAAGACATGTGCACCACAACCTGCATATAAAACATAAATGTAAAACTCACGTTCTCACAGCGGATGTAAACCTCGTTCATTCCATCAGCGGCTGGCAGTAACAGCTTGAGGCCGAACTTCTTCTCAGTGACACTGACATCAGGAATGACCTCACATCCTGTACAATTAATGATGCATTATTACTGATGCACTGGCTGTATTAAAACGAACAATCTTCTCTCTGATTGGCCGCTCACCTCGTAGATGAAGTTGCTCGATGGGTTCTTTATTCGCAGACTCTTTGTTTTTGTAGTAAGAAATGGTGGTGTCCCTAAAAACAAACCAGTACTCCTTATAGGGCTTTAATGTCAATCGCTTGGGCCTGTAAAGCAAAGAAATGAACAGATAAGTAAACAGTGGACTATAGAGTTCTGTTTTGTACATGGAAACATATTTATAAATATGCTATCATTCAGTACCACTGTATGCATCAAATTAACATGGTATTATCATCTGTACCACAGTCCTATCATCACAATATTTTGCAGTAAGGGTTGCCAGATCGTGAATGCTTACAGCATTTTATCTGAGGTCGAGATTTTCGGTAACACTTTACATTAGGATGTCATTTGTTAACTTTAGTTAATGTATTAACATAAACGAACAATGAACAATACATATATAACACTATTAGTCTTTGTTACGGTTAAAAATACAGTTGTTCGTTGCTTGTTCATGTTAGTTCACAGTACATTAATGTTAACAAACACAACTTGAGATTTTAATAATGCATTAGAAAATAACATTAACTAAGATTAATAAATGCTTCTTAGTTCATCATGTTAACTAATGTAGTTAACTAATGTTAACTACACTGCAAATAATGATTTTCCTCCTTAGTATTTTTGTTTTCTAATATAAATATCTTCGAATTCTTGAATCAGGATGCATTTACTTGACAAGTAAAATGACTTAAGATATTATGTCTTGTTTTCTGAAAGAAATATTCAAATTTTGTTAGTTTTTGCTTAAAACAAGCAAAAATATCTTAAATCAAAGGCTAAACAAGATTATTTTTCTTGCCCCACTTGCAGATATTTTTGCTTGTTTTAAGCAAAAACTAGCACAATTTGGGTAATTTTTTCAGAAAACAAGACATAATATCTTCAGTCCTAAATGCGTCCTGATTCAAGAATTTTTAGATATTTATACTAGAAAAAAGACAAAAATACAAATTTTTTGCAGTGTAATGAACCTTACTGTAAAGAGCTAACAGATTTTTGAATAACATAACCTTTACACAACCTTTTTTCTCAAACAAACTATTTTTAATAGATTTTTATTTAATAATTTGCATCATTTTAAAAGAAAAAATCTGTAACAATTTTAAAAAAAGAAAAAAAAAGTTTTTTTCTTTACCAATTTTAATCATCTTAAACTCACCTAAACAATTTAAGTGTATCCTCCAGCTTTGGAATGTCAGTGATGTCTTCCTGAAAAAGTTAAAGAAAAAGTTAATACTCATACAGGTTCGATACTCATTATAATAGTCAATACTCGTTACCAATTAAAATTTGGGGTCAGCAAGATTTTTAAATATTTTTGAAAGAAGTCTCTCATTCTCACCATGGCTGCATTTATTTTATAAAAACTACAGTGCAAACAGTAATATCGTGAAACATTTTTACAATTTAAAATACCTGTTTTCTATTTATATATATTTTTTAAAAATGTAATTTATTCCTGTGATGCAAAGCTGAATTTTCAGCATCATTACTTGAGTCTTTAGCGTCACATGATCCTTCAGAAATCTCTCTAGACATTCTAATATGTGCTGCTTCATATAAGTAATTTTTTGAATTCTTTTGAACCCACTTCGAACTTTTTACTTCCTAAAAGTAAAAAGTAACAAAAACAGCAATTATTTGAAATTGAATTTTATTTTTTACATTATAAAAGTCTCTACTGTCACTTTTGATCAATTTAATGCGTTCTTAGTGATAAAGTAATAATTTCTGTAAAAAAAAAAAAGAAAAAAGAAAAAAAAAGTTACTGACCCCAAAGCTTTGAACGATAGTGTCTAAACTATCTTAAATTTCAGCCAGAAATTCTAATCATAATGTCATAAAATCACTGATACCAGGATCTTATCAGCATTCCGTCCTTCCAAGGTGGATTCTAAGTTTGAGAGCGCAGCCTCGACTTCATCAATCTCTGGTTCATTGGAATTGGTCAGTGGCTCCGTTGACAAGGTCAATTTACAGATGTGATACTAGAAAAGATTAAAGTATTTTACATCTCAAACACCAATTTAGATGTATAACAACAGAAAAGCATAAAACCATAACTGTGGATACTGACATATTTAACATTTTGCTTTTAAATTTAAATAAATGGGTAAAAACAAATGTAAGATTTAGTGAAGAATTATCATGGTGCTCATTAAAGGAGAAGTTCACTTTCAAAACGAAAATATACAGATAATGTACTTACCCCTTGTCATCCAAGATGTTCATGTGTTTCTTTATTCAGTCGTAAAGAAATTATGTTTTGGGCGAAAAACATTTCAGGAATTTTCTCCATATAGTGGACTTCTATGGTGCCTCGAGTTTGAACTTCCAAAATGCAGTTTCAATGCAGCTTCAGTGGGCTCTAAACAATCCCAGCCGAGGAATAAGGGTCTTATCTAGCGAAACGATCAATTATTTTCTGAACTCTGTTTTTTCCAGTTCAATACAGTTAGGGTATGTCGAAAAACTCCCATCTCATTTTCTCCCTCAACTTCAAAATCGTCCTACATTGCAGAAGTACTGACCCAGTGTTTGCAAAGATCAAACACCCTTTACAAAAAAGGTGATGTAGGGTGATTTTGAAGTTGGAGGAGAAAATGAGATGGGGTTTTTTTTGACATACCCTAACAAAGTATAGGTAGACCTAGACAAGACGAGTGTTTGAGGTTAAAAAGTATATAAATTGTCATTTTTTTTAGAAAATAACCGATCATTTCGCTAGATAAGACCCTTCTTCCTCGGCTGGGCCATTAGAAGCTGCATTTAAACTGCATTTTTGAAGTTCAAACTTGGGGACACCATTGAAGTCCATATTATGGAGAAAAATCCTGAAATGTTTTCCTCAAAAACATAATTTCTTTACGACTAATGAAAGAAAGACATGAACATCTTGGATGGCAAGGGGGTGAGTATATTATCTGTAAATTTTTGTTCTGAAAGTTAACTTCTCCTTTAAGAAACAAATCAAGTAGATTACAAACTTTATTATATGCTAACCGCACAAACACCCATTGTGGTTTTCAATGCAGTTACATTAATACTGCTTGAGGCAGGAGTTTAGATTAATGATCTCAGCAGCAAAGAATGTGGAAAACAGGTGGGAAAAATCCCTAAAATATCTGTGCAATGCATAGTTCTGTCATCTGAGAGGCAGTTTGTGAAATACTCAGTCTGGGCTTTTTTGTAACAGATTTACAGACACAGACTCACATGAAGTCCTCACTAGGTTTGGTTTGGTTTATTACCACCATTTCACCTATACATTACCTCACTGTGTAATTGAACTCTACTTTGTGTTAGCTATGGAATGTCACGTCCTTTGTCCTCAAAGTAATTTATCTCATAGCTTCGGGTGAAAAAGTACAGCACTAAAGAACTGACCATAATTCAACACCGTCTATGCTATGTCATGACACTAAATACTACGACACATTAAAGCATACCTGTCAGATGAGTTAATCAGGGTTACAGTTAACTAAAAATTAAACCATAAATGCATCTATAAATTAATGTAAATATTTAAAAAAAAAAATTATTTCAGCTACCTGCCAAGGCAACATTTCTCATTTTCATTTTTCAGTACAACTGAGGAAAAAAAAGATGAAAAACTATACAAAAAACTATTACTGACAAAAACACCCATCAAAATTACTAAAACTTTAACTAAAATCAAAACAGAAATGTTTTTAAAAACGCAGTTCAAAATATTAAAGGAGAAGTCCACTTCCAGAACAAAAATTTACAGATGATGTACTCACCCCCTTGTCATTCAAGATGTTGGTGTCTTTCTTTCTTCAGTCGTTAAGAAATTATGTTTTTTGAGAAAAACATTTCAGGATTTTTCTCCATATTATGGACTGATATGATGCCCCGATTTTAAACTTCCAAAATGCAGTTTAAATGTGGCTTCAAACGATCCCAAATGTGGTTGTAAACGATCCCAGCCATGAAAGAAGGGTCTTATCTAGCATAACAATCGGTTATTTTCATTTAAAAAATACAATTTAAATACTTTTTAATCTCAAACGCTCGTCTTGTCTTGCTGTGCTTGAACTCTGTATATTCTGGTTTAAGACAGTTAGGGTATGTCGAAAAACTCCAATCGTATTTTCTCCCTCAACTTCAAAAAACATTTCAAAATCATCCTACATCATAGAAGTCTACTATAGGGAGAAAAATGCTGAAATGTTTTTCTCAAAAACATAATTTCTTTACAACTGAAGAAAGAAAGACATGAACATCTTGGATGACAAGGAGGTGAGTATATTATCTGTAATTTTTTTGTGTTCTGGAAGTGGACTTCTCCTTTAATAAAAACAATAATAGTATCTCAAAATAAATCTGAAAAACTTTTCTTGCTCTAAGCTCTGGATTGAACTACTGAACAGAAAATCATGGAATAAATTCAGTTTATTTTGTCAACAAGCATCCTGTACCTGCAGGGATGCAAACATGAGCATCTCTTCTTCAGTGCAGTCGATCTCCTCCAGCAGTATTGCCCATCTGGCCTGTTCATACAACTGTGTGATTCTCACAGCATCATACTATGAGAAGAAAACATATTGAGATATTGAGCCATCTAATGTTGTCATTTAAAAACATATAATGTGGTATGTAGGAATTCTGATTTCTCACCTTTGGGTTGAGGTCAAAGAAGCAGTGGTACTTGAATCGCAGCAGGAGTCGGTCGTTTTCCTGAATTCCTTGCTCCATCAGTGAGCGAGAGGAATCCAGCCACCTGCAGTTAAAACACCAAAACACATCTTTAATAAATTAAATATTGTATGTACTCTCAAAAAAGGTACAAAGCTGTCGCTGGGGAGGTACCGTAAGGTACAAAAACAAAACGGTATGTCTTTGTACCTTATTTACCGCTATAAAGGTACATATTAGTACTATAAAACTATGTATTATTACCTAAAGTGTACATAAAAAGGAGGAAAAAAGGAAAGTACCTTTTGAAAAAACACCACCCCAGTTACTGTTTTGTACCTTTTTTTTTTTTTTCTCGAAGTGTACATTTAAAAATAGTAACAGTCTCTTGGCCTAACTATGTCAATAATGTAACAATCAAAGGTGTAACAATACAAATGGTGCACCTGGTCACAGGTGTGTGGCTATTGTAATGGCTTTAAATGGTTTCGAATAAACGTCCAATCAGATTTTCGAACCACAACTACCATAAAAAAATGATATATGAATATAAGATCTATTAAAACGATCATATACTACAATTCAAAAGTTAAAAAAAATGTATACTTTAATTTAGCAAACATTAATCAAATTGATCAAAAGTGACATTTATAATGTTACAAAATATTTCCATTTCAAATAATTGCTGTTCTTTGAATCTAATTATGAAAGAATGATTCTTGGGCAGAAAATCAGCATATTAGAATGCTTTCTGAAGGATCATGTGACACTCGAGACTGGAATAATAATGCTGAAAATTCAGCATTGCATCATAGAAATAAATTACATTTCTAAATATATTTGAATAAAACACAGTTATTTTAAATTGTAATAATATTTCACATTTTTGCTGTTTTTACTGTATTTTTGTGGTCAATTAAATGCAGCTTTGCTGAGCTTAAGAAAATTAAACTTCCATTTTAATGAATTATATGCAGTAATAAACAACATTTAAACAAGAGCTTCACGATTCTGGATAACTTGAGAATTCCAGTTGTTTTTAATAAATTGGAGACCATGATTCTCTCATGATTCTGGAGAAAAAAGATTAGAAAACTAAACAAAATAACGTAATTTACTAGTGGTTCTGACAAAATGTTCATTGCTTAAGTCTTTTAAAAACAAATATTCATTTAAACAAACAAACAAACAAACAAACAAAATTCAATGAAGGACTCAGTGTCTCAATTCATTAAGACTTGTTTTACTATTGGAATCTCCTGAATGAATGATTCAATGACATACTTTTTTTAAACGGGCAGTTGTCGCCACCTCCTGGTGGAAGAGGATAAGCGTTATTATACGTACAAGTGTTAAGATACTTTCATTTTGATTGCTACTGTAGACAATAAGTTTTTATACCCAAACTATAAACTTTTATCCCAGTACTTCTGTTATTTAAATGTCTATAACACAGAAATGATGATTATAATGTGGCTGAAAAGACTGTTTGTGTTGTTGTTTCTGGATCAGCTGCATGAATGCATATTTCAATGTCTTTAACACCTGTTTCACATTGTAAGCGTCAGTAGAGCGTGAGTAGCGAGTTTTGTCGCCGCCCATATCAGTGAATGACAGGTTCACATCGGAAGCATAATGATCGCCGACCCTCTGATTCATTATCATGGGCAGCAACAAAACGTGCTTTTCGCGCTCCACTTACGCCGCATTCACATGGGGCGTCAGCATTAACACTTCTCATTTACTCTGAATGGAGTGACGTCAAGCGTTGCTGAACTGAATTATGGGTCCGTTGCGTCGCGTCATAGGCATTGCTCGCGACAGAAGTTTAAAAATTTTCAACTTTTCAAGTGCCAACGCAGGTGTCAACCAATCAGATCGCCTTATGCAAATATACTAGTGCAGACGCTAGCCAATCCCGTTCGGTGCAGATGCTGGCCAATCAGCACGAAGCTTCAGACACACCCTCCCTGAAGCGTTAACGCTGACGCCCCGTGTGAATGGGGCGTTACACTCAAAATGTGAAACAGTCGTAATAGACACAGCTAAATCGCTGTCATTCAGGAATAAGATCGCGTGGGTTTTTGAATCAAGATCTCGATGTTTTAAGGATTAATAGCGCAGCTCTAATGTAAACACTGCAAAATGTTTTGCGAGGATATCGTCTAGTTCTTACCCAGCATTAATGACTGCTTTATCCTCCATTGTGAGAGGCTTGAAGAGTTTGGCCAGTTCCTCCGGTGGAAGGTTGGGTTGGCAGGCCGCCAAAGGATTCTCGCCGAACCACAGACTGGTGGAAGATGCAGGCGACCCGCTGTCTGGGTCATAGGTCGGAGTCATAGTTTTACTGTACAGACTCAGGGCACCTGTACAAAGCATGAACGTAAACTTGTAAATTATTGTTTAAGACTTAAATGTTTATCTAAACACAGCTGCTTCTGTTATCCAGAAGCAATCGACAATTTTGTATAAGGGGTCATCGGATGCCCACTTTCCACAAGTTAATATGATTCTTTAAGGTCTTAATGAAAAGTCCATAATATACTTTGACTAAAAATTCTCAATGGTGGTGTAAAAAACACACTTTTTACCTTGTCAAAATGAGCTCTGCAAAAATCGTCCCATTCTGAGGGATTGTTCCTTTTAAGGGCAAATGAGCTCCACTTGCCCCGCCCCCTCTTCTCTCCTTGGAGTGACCAGCCATGCTTGGAGAGATTGTGTACTTTAGCGGCATTTAGCGCATTTAGCCGTGAAACTTGCTAACTAGCACGTTATTAGGAAAGGTAATTACAGAAATTCATAAAAACCTCCTTATACTCACTTCTGCTGTAGGTGAAGCTGGATAACTAATGATCTGTGTGAACATAGACGCATTTATGAAGATCGGGAGGCGCATTCCCTTCACAAACAAATGTAATCCACTGCATCTGCAGTGGCTCAGATGTCGGGAGTAAATGACAACCACTATGTTCATTATTACATCCAGCAACACAACACCTCAATCGCTCAATCGGAGATATTCTTGTCTAACTTACATCCCTGCTCCGGCATCAAAACAATGGAGGGCGGACTGTGACAGCTGATCTGAGGTAAGACGCTCATGTCAATCAACTATTGTGGGAGCGGCCTCTGTCGGTGTGACGCAGCACCGACAGGCATCTGAGAATGGCTCGATTTGAAAAAGGGGGTATTATTTTTACAGATTAATTAAAAACCACTGCATGGATTTTTATCATTATAGGGTAGATTTGTACATACACTGCCAACACACATTAATGTTCAAACAACATGTAAAAGTGAACTTGGCATCCGATGACCCCTTTGAAAAAAAAAGTATTTTATATGAATTATATTAAATTAAGTATTTAAAAACATGTACAAAAACATGTAATATTCATTCATGCATTTTTTTTATTTTATTATAAGTTTTTCCTAATGCATAATACTTATGTGCCTTTAGTCTGAAATGAGTCTAAAATGAACTTTATTTACTTATGTAGCTTTTTTTAATTTAGGTGGTATTTTTTAAATTTTGTGAAATAAAATAATGAATGGTAAAAATATATGTTTCATTGTAATAAAAAACAAAACAGCAATAAATACCTCCTGCCATATCCATGTTTAATATCTCATCAAAGGCTGATTCTGTGCCCTTGTCTTTTTTCTTTTTCTTCTTCTGATCATCAGGTGGTTTCAGAAGAGAAAGTTCTTCTGATCTTCTAATGTCTGTTAACAGAGACAGAAAAGATACATAGTTTAGCAAAGAATCAACTAATGTGCAAAAAGAGATCATGAAAAATTGCATTTAATGAATTAAAAAAAAACAACAAAAAAAAAAAGAATTGAAATAGTAAAGAAATACCAATAAATATTCATAAATCCATGAATATATACACTACTAGTCAAAACTTTCTGAGCTGCGCACTGTGAACTTTTTGAACTGTGAGATTTTTTATATTTTTTTAGAGGAGTCTCTTCTGCTCACCAAGCCTGCATTTATTTGATCCAATGCACAGCAAAAACATTAAAATTTTGATTTATTTTTACTATTTAAAATAACGGTTTTCTATTTTAGTTTATTTTAAAATGTAATTTATTCCTGTTATTTTAAAGCTGAATGTTTAACAACATTACTCCAGTCACATGATCCTTCTGAGATCATTCTAATATTCTAATTTGCTGCTCAAAAACAATTATTATTATTATTATTATTATTATTATTATTATTATTATTATTATTATGTTGAAAACAGCTGAGTAATTTTTTTTTCAGGTTTCTTTGATGAATTAAAAGTTCAGAAGAACAGCATTTATCTGAAATAGAAATTTTTTGTAACATTATAAATGTCTTTATTATCACTTCTGATCAATGTAAAGCATCCTTTGCAGCAAATCAACATATTAGAATGATTTCTGAAGGATCATGTGACACTAAAGACTGGAGGAATTATGCTGAAAATTTAGCTTTGATCACAGGAATAAATTCAATTTTAAATTATACTAAAATAGAAAGCAGCTATTTTAAACAGTAAAAATATTTCACAGTATTACTGCCTGGCTTGTGCAGGCTTGGTGAGCAGAAGAAAAAACTTTTGACTGGTAGTGTATAATATTTATAATATTTTGCTAATAGCATTTTTGTTTCATTTGCTACAAAAATATTATATTCATAAAAATGTATAGTATAACAAATATGTTCCTTTGCTCTTGTTCTTACTGAGTGCTTTGCAGATCTCAGCCACGGCTTTGAAGACCACACCAGAGAAGCTAACAGGCAGCCGGATGGTCTTCATGTTGGGCAGCTGGATGCAGAGGGGTTTGTGCTGTGGAGTGTAGCGCAGGTCAGCATCCGCCTGGACTCCATACTTATCCAGAGTCCAGTGGGTCTTCAGCAGCCAGCAGCTCTTCTTTTCCCACCAGATGGCGTGATCGGACCAGTCCTGAGGAGCCTCTGACACACAGACAACCACATATAGTACTGTGAGAACATGAGTCTGAGACAATTCATCTAGGCCTACATGCACACAGAAATTTAGAGTAGAGTTCTGAAAAAAAAAAGGCAAAAACATAAAAAAACAAACAAACAAACAAACAAAACCCTGAAAATATAAAAAAGCTATTTCAAAAATGATTAAATAACACTAAAAGAACAGTTAACTGCACTCTTTAATTTTACTTTGCCCATGGAAGTATAGGACTTTGAGCCACTGCTTTACAGACGAAGTTTATTATTATATTAAAAAAGTGAACAGGAACATATTTATGTGGAGTGGTTTAATTTGTAGTTAAACTACAACCATGACGTTACACCTGAATAAATCAGTTCAAACCAGTTGTCCCTGAGTAATACAAACATGTCTGATGACATCACAATTCCATATAAACCTTGATGATTCCTCTTTTAGTCACATTTCCTTCATCCTTCCGCTGTGATCATCATCTGACTCACTCCTGTAATTACCTACTAAAGAAATCCTGGACTGTCTGTACTGAAATACACCTATTAAGTTGACGATAAACACATTGTTTTCAACCAAATTAATGAATGGCCACAGCCAATAAAAGACCTTCATGGTGAACCATAATATTTAGCAAGTGGGTCATCTGATGAGTGTGTAGAGGGAAGCAGAATGTTTTGCTAACGTCACAGTGAACTTCAGACCCTACGTCTGCAAACAACACCTGAGTTAAAGAACAATAGCTCTGAGCACGAGGCTATATAAAGATACGCAAGGCAAATATGGGTGTACCTGAGCATTTCAACCAGTGTTTACACTCTACAACTGCACTGGGTTTAGGTTTTATCCTAAATATATTCTAAGAATGTTATTCAAATGTTTCCATTAAGTTCTGAAAATGTCATGTCCAATAAATGTTCCATTGTATCAGTTTGCAAACATTATGGGAATGTTACTTTTGAATGTTCTCTGAACATTCTAAATAAGTAGTAACATTTAAAGGTCCACTGAAGTGCTTTGAAACACGCATCGTTATTCTATGTGTTGACATAATTTTGACTGAAATAGGAAGACAGAAAGGGACATATACAACAGTATACAGTATAACCTTTTTTTAAAAGGCCAATAGCATTTTGTTTTTTTAATCACAGCTTGGACCAGAGCCGTTGAGCTGGGTAAAGCAGCATTTGGCAGCGTATGGCAGCCACAATCTCATTCCTATCGCATTATCAATAGTCTGTATTAAATAGCATTCTGTGTAGAATTGAAATAGATCTGATGCATTTTTATTATGCATATAATCTGTGCCATTCACCGTACAGAACATACAAATTCTGTGAAGTGACTGATTTCAGCCGCACATTCAGTGTCTATTTATAGTGTAGGGGGCGGGACGCTTCGGATTCTAGAGAGCATTTGATTGGACAGAAAGTTTTATGAGAAGCTGAAGTGCAGGGTGATGTCATCAAAATCGCTGATCCATATTGGTGGAAATTAGAGACTGTAAGTTTTGAACACTTCTTCTTCTAAATGTGATTTTTTTCACTGTTTTGGACCACAGTAGCTTACAGATATTCTTAAGGCTAACATATTCATACTAAAAGCCATGGGTGATTTCATGGGGACTTTAAAAAACGTTATACGAATGACTAACTAAAACATTTTAGAAGAAAAACATTAACATTCCATGAACGATGTATAAATGTTTTTGTGCTAACATTTTGAGAACATTAATAAACACCAGATAACTATGAACAAATGTTTTATTTATGTTACTGGAATAACATTCGTTCAGAACTTTAAACGAACCATGCTATGTTAGTTACTTGGGTAGATTTTGTTGTTGTTGTTGTCATTGTTTTTAAACAGCGGTTTCCATAAAGTCTGACTGCTGTTTTGGTTTTTTCGACCCATTTAATTCTTACAAAACCTTATTTTGAAGAACTGCACTAGAAACCCCTGTTAAATTCCTGAATTTGAATTTAAGTAGCAAAAAGAATCTGCTACAGAAATGCATATAAAATGGATTGAAATGTAAAGAAATTGAATGCTGTAAATACAGTAATAATACATCATTTTAGTATGAATTACCAATTAGTTTTTTTGTACACACATTTCCAATAATACATGTGTATGTAATTTATATATTTCATAAATAAACTTTCATTTATAGACTATAAAAGAAAAACAATACATTTTTTAACTTACTCAAAATATATTTTTAATAATAATAAAATGTATTTATAATATAATAAAATAATATACTTTTAAATAAAATTATCTGTACACCAAAATTCACTCTGGGATTCACTCTGAAGAGATAAATTTGAATATGACATTTAAATTTAATTCTGAAACTTTACATTTTTTAAGTATAAACGTGCTCCAATCATCTGGGTTTTTTTTTTTACAACTTTGAGAAATATTTGTTTTTTTACAGTATATGGGAAAATGTTTTTATACCACTGAAATCAGTTTAAAGAAATGTCTTCATTAGCTGAGAAAATGTATTGTACATACTATACCAAGATATAAAAAAATAATAAGAATAAATAATAAAAATAAATACATTTGTGGTCACAAAACTCTAAATAAAAGTCCTCTGACATGCTACACATCAATTTACTACAATTTAGTAAATTCCTCTTCCTGTCATTCCGCATCTTTTGTGCCAATTAAAATTCATACTCATGAAATGAAAGGGAGCTGACTTTTAAAGGGTTAGTTTGCTAATAAATTAAAATTCTGTTGTTAATTACTCACCCTCATGTCGTTCTAAACCTGTAAGACCTTTGTTTGTCTTTGGAACACAAATTAAGATCTTTCTGATGAAATCTGAAAGCTCTCTGACCCTCCATATGCAAAATAGTCCATGT
Organism: Cirrhinus mrigala; assembly: GCA_036247105.1. Classification (NCBI taxonomy): domain Eukaryota; kingdom Metazoa; phylum Chordata; class Actinopteri; order Cypriniformes; family Cyprinidae; genus Cirrhinus; species Cirrhinus mrigala. The sequence continues at coordinate 30,407,578 of CM070026.1, forward strand.
GACATCAGCGGTTTAATCACAAATTTATGAAGCTATGAGAATACTTTTTGTTGCACCAAAAAACTTAAATAACAACTTTATTCAACAATTCTTAATTTGTGTTAATCTTAATTTGTGTTCTGAAGACTAACAAAGGTCTTACGGATTTAGAACGACATGAGGGTTAGTAATTAATGACAGAATTTTCATTTTTGGATGAACTATCCCTTTAAATTCACGATCAGTACTGGTTCTTCAACACAGAACTCTGTAAATTACTCACTGATCTTCTCCACAAGTTTGAGCATGAGACCCCCGACGTGAAGATCTCCCTTGACCCGCAATTTGAACTTCATGCCCTCATCTCCTTCACGCTGCTCCACCTGGATGCTGAGCTCCCAGGAATTGTGTCCCAAATCTGTAGCAGTGGCCATGATTCTCCCTGAAATCAAATGCGAACAGTTACTTTAGTTGCATAAACTTAGTCACTATGATAATACTGTGTCCTGAAAACTAGTCTGATCAACTAGCAGTTATTAAAGGAGAAATAAATCTTCAGGTTAGACCATTTTATGATTTTATGTAACTGACTTGAAGAAAAAAAATGATGTCCAAATAAAACAGATGACTTGCTTGCAGGACAAGTCTAAGCATTTTATGCAACAGGCCCAGGCTGCACTTGCATTACACACTCTTACTTAAAGTTCTTTACCGGTATCTATGGTTTAATAAAGAACATTTAACATCCATGGAACCTTTTCAACGCGCATAAGATACTTCATTAATGGAAAATTTGAAGCAAAAGTATAAAATTATTGCGGATTGCGGATTTGGCAACACTGTCTACGAAATTCTGCAAAAAGAGCAGATTGCTTTACGGCAGAAACAAATACACATATACAGCTGTACACTGTTTTATAACAGCGAATTCCACTTACAGTTGGAGTCAAAAGTGTACATACATCTTGCAAAATCTGCAAAATGTTAATTATTTTACCAAAATAAGAGGAATCATACAAAATGCATGTTAGTTTTTATTTAGTACTGACCGGAATAAGATATTTCACATAAAAGATGTGAAATATATAGTCCACAAGACAAAATAGTAGTTGAATTTCCTAAAATGACCCTGTTCAAAAGTTTACATCTGCTTGATTCTTAATACTGTGTTGTTACCTGAATGATCCACAGCTGTGTTTTTTTTTGGTTTAGTGATAGTTGTTCATGAGTCCCTTGTTTGTCCTGAACAGATACACTGCCTGCTGTTCTTCAGAAAAATCCTTCAGGTCCCACAAATTCTTTTGGTTTTGCAGCATTTTGTGTATTTGAACCCTTTCCAACAATGACTGTGTGACTTTTAGATCCATCTTTTCACACTGAGGACAACTGAGGGACTCATATGCAGCTATTACAGAAGGTTCAAATGCTCACTGATACTCCAGAAAGGAAACACAATGCATTAAGAGCCGGGGAGTGAAAACATTTTGAATTTGAAGATCAGGGTAAATTTAACTTATTTTTTCTCCTGGGAAACATGTAAGTATCTTCTGTAGATTCTGAGGGCCAGTGCTAAATGAAAAAAATATGATATTTAGGCAAAATAAGAAAAATGTACACATCTTCATTCTGTTCAAAAGTTTACACCCCTGGCTCGTAATGCATTGTTTTTCCTTCTGAAGCATCAGTGAGCCTTTGAACCTTCAGTAATAGTTGCATACGAGTCCCTCAGTTGTCCTCAGTGTGAAAAGATGGATCTTTTTCAATCATCAGTCATTGTTGGAAAGGGTTAAAATACACCAAAATGCTGAAAAACCAAAGAATTTGTGGGACCTGAAGGATTTTTCTGAAGAACAGCGGGCAATTTAACTGTTCAGCACAAACAAGGGACTCATGAACAACTATCACTTAACAAAAAAACACAGCTGTGGATCATTCAGGTAAGAACACAGTATAAAGACTCAAGTGTATGTACATTTTTGAATGTGGTCATTTTTATAAATTCAGCTACTATTTTCCCTTGTGGACTATAAGTAAACATATTTAATGTGAAATACCTTATTCAGTTCAGTACTAAACAAAAAAATAACATGCATTTTGTATGATCCCTCTCATTTTGGTAAAATAATTAACATTTTGCAGATTCTGCAAGGTGTATAAAAACTTTTGACTTAAACTGTACTTAAATGTATTGAACTCCAAAGTCACAAAAAATACAATTGCTTTAGAGTGTACAGTATGATCCAAGAGAACAAAAAAAGAATGTTAAGCTTTTTTAAATCACAACAGCATTTTGTTGAATGGCTTCATAAAATTTGGAACATGAGCGCACATGAAGTACGGACTGCTTTGTGCTTTTTGGAGCTTGTTGAGAACCTCTGGTCACTATACACACTTGATGACAGAAGTTTATTTTTTGTATAAACTATTCCTTAAATATCTCTAATGACAACACCTCCTTAAAGCAGAGGGAGTGACAGACAGAGAACTAAAGGTACAGGGTGGAGGAGGGATGTGATTACAGAACAAGAGAGAGACTTCAGCTTAAAATTCCTGACAAGCAGAGACAAGACCCGAGGCAGAGCGAGAAGAAACAACAGAACGACTCACACAGACCCGTCATCCTGCTGTCTGCTGGGTCTTACATCAATTAACAACAAAGCCCAGGTTTTAAAAACACAAAAACACAGTCGAGCTCTGCTGTGTAAACTACACACTCTGAGACTTTAAGGGTCTTTTTGTATGACTTAAGATGGGACAGTATGAGTGTTATTTTTAAGTTGCATTTAAGTTCTCAGTAGTATTATTTAAAAATCAGATCTGTCCACGCTGACTAAGAAGTGCGGGGGAGGGCGAGATGTTTGGCTACATCAGAGATAACACACATGCTCTGAACTAACAAGACAAACTATTTATGCAGCCCCAGAGTAAACCTGGTACGTGAGTAGGTTAACATACCCGCAGGCGTAGAAAAAAAAGAATTTACACCTCCCTAGTGTACCAGCCAGATACTTGCATTCCTATATAAACAAGAAGAACATTTCATGAGATAAATCAGCTCATGATTGCATTTGAAGATCACATGCAAAAATTGAATAAGCACTAAAACAGATTTTTTTCCTTATATGCACTACACTTAAAGAGGGCCAAGAAAATAACCTAGGAAAATAACTTTCAAATCAATTAAGATCATATGTAAAAGAGAATACCATTGCAAACAAGCAGAAAAAAATGAGTACTACATAGAAATAATGGAACAATAACAAACCCTATTTATCTCAGAAAAGACCTAAAACTTTTAATTTTGCTAATAGAAAGAGTACAGAATGTATACACAGAAATGTATATTATCCGATGGTATGAAACATTTCTTTAATAGGTATAGCCTATCAAACGTTAGCATCTTTTAAACTTCTTCTAACCAAGTTTGTCCAATAAAAAAAATACCGTAGAGCTAACGAAACAGGAAACCGCTATAACAATCTAATTTGAAAAAAACTATAAGCTAAAGTTAAATAATTCCACTCACCTGAATGCGTCCCCAATGATTTTCCCTTTGGAAAGTGAAACAGATCTTCTGTCCAGGTGTGCGTGCTGGAGGAAACCCCGCCCAGAATCCTACTACGGCTACGGCTGTGGTTATGAATAATTAATTAGGCAATGCAGCGGACTTTGCAAACTCTCCAATGACGAAGGCCTATGTTAATTTCGCGTGTGACGTTGCGCTTTTCGAATTCAACTCTCAGGTTTGTTTTATGAATATTAATACTGGGTTATAAAGGTTAAGAACAATCTTTACCATAGTACCATCTGAAAGTTCGCGCCCGGTGTGTACAGGAAAGGCACGTAACGGAAGTGACTAAACAAGCCCGAACGTACATACCTGAACATTAACTAGGTTGTAATTGTTGCTCAAGCTATTATGACCACATAATGACTAACTTGTGCGTTGTGTTGTGACTGTGAGATTTTTACACCAGTTCTAGCCAACTGTAAAGATTTAAACCGGATTATACAGCCGTGAATAAAGACTAGCCGGTTATGATTAGTGGCTATATGGTTTAATACACAAACTTCAAAAGTACAATATTAAGTTTAGCATAAACCACATGTTATTTGAATTAAATACCCTGAATCCATATTATGAAACATTGAGGTCCAAATTTAGATATTATTTGTATGTTTTCACTCATATTTTCTTAGTAGGTAAATATAACAGTGATGATGAAGTTTGATGCTGATGAACAATAAACTGAATTCAAATGAATAATTTTCAATTATTTAAATGAAAACATTTACCCCCGGTTTTACAGACAAGGCTTAAGCCTAGTCTAAAATTGAAGTCTGAGCTGTTTCAACTGAAAGAAACTTGCACTTACTGATCTTAAAATATATTAGTGCCTTGTTTTGTCTCAAGATGCACTCCAGTGATGTTTTTTTTAAGGGACATTTATGAAAATTACTTAAATGTCCTAATTAAACTAAGGCCTAATCCTGGCTTAGTCTAAGCCTTGTCTGTGAAACCAGGCCTTAGTTTTTTGTTAGAAATTGTGTGCGTTAGTTTATCTGTCCAGCAGAGGTCAGGCTTAGTATACTGGAAATAATAAAACACTTCAGGATTACAGGAAAAGTTTAATTTAACCATTAAAAATAACTGGTATGCTTTGTTTGTTTGTTTTTGTCGAATGCATTCTTTGATGTTCCTTGAAGTAGCATGCACATTCCACAGTATGTGAATATGATAAACATGCACTAAAGTAAACATTACTCATTGATGAGACAGAGACATTGGCACATCTTTTGTCAGTGGGAGGAAACTATTAGTTTATGAGAAACAGACAGGATGCTAACAAAATTTCCAAATGAAAGCATATTATTTATTCCTAAACAATTACAATTTAGGCATGACATCTGAATTAATCCAAAAAAATGCTCTGAAATGTTTCAATGCTGCATTTCTGCAGCGCAACACTAGGTGGCGCTGTACATCTGGTGTTCTGCCAGAAGTTTAGCCACAATTTCAGCTAAAGACTCGCATAGTTTCTGTCTCCCTATGGACATTATTTTATGGTTTGGTAAACCTAACACGGAATGTGGACTTGACCAAAATATCAAATGTCAAGGCTCAGGCTAAAGACCCTGAATATGTGCCGTTAGAGCAGACTCCCGTGGGAGAAGTGTCCTCTTACATTTATGCTAATTCAAACCATGTCCAACGCTTATGATCTTTTGTTTTCCATTTCAAAACGTTGAGACTTGTGTTCAGATTTCTAAAGGAACACCAGCGGGAATATTTCATCACAAAGACGAGGACAGGTGACCCTTTCTCTGAACTTAACCAATTGCACGGTTTATTATAGTTTGATCAGGCATTCAGCGGCATCTGCGTGTCAAATAGAGAGTCTATTGTGTGGATGATTAGATCCTTCCAGTGTTAAAACTCAGGTCGGGTCCGATTGCGATCTAAAACCTAAATCCCTGCTCGGAATCCACAGACGGAGGCCGGTGGGATCAAGCTACGCTCGCGGTGCGCTCTTTCCCTAAGTGGATCAGTCCATTAAGAAAAAAGAAAAGAAAACATTGTTGTTTACATCCTCCGTATGACCTCATTTGACCTCTCCGCTCCAGCATTCCTGCCATAGTTTTGACATTTAAGCGCAAGTACACGAGGCGGACAGGGAAAACAAGGCTTAATCACACCCGAAGGGCGAGCGGGAGATAACAAAACAACTTCTTAACCTGAGAGTTCAGGGAGGTGATGGATGCCACTCCATCTGCACATCAGCCTTTTAATTTTCTCCTCTTGCCTTTTAAAGACGCTCCCTCTTCCTGCGAACCCGGCGGATGATTCTTTGAAAATGTTATTTTAATAATTACGAACGCCGGGAGGGCCTCTCGGCGAGGTGCTTTCGTATGAACTTGAGTTTTGACGCTCAAATAAGTTCCCACAGCTGGATGAAGCACGAGCGCAGAGCCACAGGAAACCGAGAGAGGACAAGAAAAGCTCTGAACCTGTTTGAAGTCTTATTTAGTACCTTACCAGCTAACAGGGAACGTTCTCAAAACTTTGGTTTTGTTCTCAAAACTTTTTTTGCTCATTAGGGAAAATAACGAGAAGAATAACAACGTGCAATAAACAGTAAAACTGTTTGCAATACAAACCAGTGTGTTCGTAATTAAGATAATATGGTAAGACACACCAATTTGCAATATCAGGAACCAAAACCAGCTGTTTTGTACAGCAAAAAATAGCTGGACTTGGATAAGGCCGAAAGCAATACCCATAAAATTTACAAATGGCTTGGCCCACTCTTAGGGGAAGAAAAAGGTGGATAGTTAACTAAAAATAAAATCATTAAAATAAAGTTCGATACTTAAAATAAAATTTAACTGAAATAAAAACTATTTAGATACACAGACATAGATATATATAAACATAAGAAACTAAATAGACATAAAAAACAACTAAAACGTCTAAAAATTATAAAAACGTCCAACAAAACTTTAAAATTTAAATGAAAATAGAATACAAAATATAATAGTACTAAAAAATTAGGCTGGTTCTCCCCAAGTTGTGATTTGTTCACAGCAAAAATTTTCCTCAATAAAAACATTAATTTTTACATCGTTCATGGAACTTTTCTTTCTTAAAACATGTTAGTTGGACGTTTGTCAAAATTTTTTTTTTTAATGTTACTACTTGTTTCAGAATGTTCAGAGAACATTTAAAAGTAACATTATAAAAATGTTTGGAAAATGGTCAAATGGAACGTTCCATTAACGTTCGCATATGCCAGTAAAAATGTTTATAAAACATTTAATATTCTGGCTATTTAAAATGTTATTTGGATGTTTGTCTAACATTTTTTAAATGTTACTACTTGTTTCAGAATGTTCAGAGAACATTTAAAAGTAACATTCTAAAAATGTATGGAAAATGATCAAATGGAACGTTCCATTAATGTTCGCATATGAAAGAAAAAACGTTTATAAAACCTTTAAAATTCAGTTTTTTTAACATTTTATTTGGACGTTTGTCTATCATTTTTTAAATGTTATTACTTGTTTCAGAATGTTCAGAGAACATTTAAAAGTAGCATTCTAAAAATGTTCGCAACATGATCAAATGGAACGTTTCATTAACGTTTGAATATGCAAGAAAAAATGTTTCTAAAACATTTAAAATTCTGGTTATTTTACATTTTATTTGGACGTTTGTCTAACATTTTTTAAATGTTACTTGTTTCAGAATGTTCGTAGAACATTTAAAAATAACATTCTAAAAATGTTTGCAAAATGATAAAAATTGAATGTTCCATTAACATTTGCATATGTAAGAAAAAAACATTTCTAAAACATTTAAAATTCTGGCTATTTAACATTTTATTTGGACGTTTGTCTAAGATTTTTTAAACGTTACTACTTGTTTCAGAATGTTCAGAGAACATTTAAAAGTAACACACATTTTTCAAAAAGTGGAATGTTCCATTAACGTTCACATATGCAAGAAAAAAAAACGTGTCTAAAACATTTAAAATTCTGGCTATTTAACACTTAACAGTTTTATACATTAAGTTTAGCACAAGCAATGTGTTCGAGATGATAACAGATAATTTAAGACAAATGGTTTTAAATGTAAGTTTTTTTATGTTAATGTCAGAATGTTTAGAGAACACTGAAAAGTAACTTTCCCAAAATGTTTTCTTGTTTGCAAGTCACTTTGGATAAAAGTGTCAGCTAATTGATTAAATGTAAACGTAATGTAAAATGTTTCCAAAATGATAAAATGAAATGTTTCCTTAACGTTTGCATATCCAAGAAAAAAAAATTCTGAAACATTCAGAGAAATAATGTTTTTAAAACTTAATGCGAACGTTAGCAAAACATTCACAGAACATGTTTGTGTTAGCTGGGGGTTCAGACCAAAACGGATGGCAACCAATCTCTTTAGACGAGTCTCTCCAAGCTAAAACAGATTTACTGTGGTAAAGACAGCATTGTGCAAATGTAGTGCACAGAGGGCTGACGTTGAGAATTACGGTTTACAGACTCTAAGCAGTGCAGTACTTTCTAGTTAAAACTGATTTATGCCGTCCTGACGTTCCCACACTCATTATTTGTGTACAACTTCAGTTTTACAATGTGCCTCTGCTCTCGATTAGCGATGAACCCCCTCTAGATTTCTTATTTACAGCCACAGATTTAATTCAAGTCAAACATGTCAACATGGCTTAGGAAACAGTTGAGATCACTTGTGTGCATGGATCAGGCTTGGCTAAGTAAATATTACTGGCCTGTAGTGAAAATAAAGCCCGGCTCAGGTTACGATAGAATTAAACGAGCAAATGTTTGCTGTAGTGACGTTGGCATGTGCATACACCGTACAATTATTCCACAGACCTCACCGAGTGAGCTAACTGACTCTATCTCGCACACACAAGCGCAAATTACATAGTACAACCACGCGTATGATGATACATGCTCGGTTACTGGACTGAATTTCAGCTAGACAAGCTTAATATTTAGATTACGGAGCCCTTAAAGCAATAGTTTAACCCAAATGGAAAACTTTCTTTCATCTGTGGAATATAAACAAAGATATTTTGCAGAAGCTGTTCCCTTTTATACCATAAAAGCAAGTGGGGAATTTAAGGCTGTCAAGCTCAAAAAATGTCAAAACAGAAGTATAAAAGTAGTCAGTAATACTTATACATTATATTTCTATACATTCACACGTGTGTATATATATAACACTGCTATTCAAATGTTTGTGATTCAAAATATAGATTTTTCAATTATATGCTCACCAAGGCTGCATTTAATTTGAGCAAAACAGTAATAATGTGAAATATATTTACAATTCAAAATAATGACTTTCTATTAGAATATATTTAAAAATGTAATTTATTTTGTGATGCAAAGCAGATTTTTCAGCATAATGACTCCAATCTTCAGTGTCACATGATCCTTTAGAAATCATTCTAATATGCTGATTTGTAAAAGGTGATACATTTTTCAGATTTCTGTTATGAATAGATAAATCAAAGGCTAAAAGGCTAAAAAGATGTGCAAGGAAGCACAGATGACACAGATGACAAATTACTGCAGTATGGTTTCATATGCATTTTCATGTTACACATCGTTAAATGTTTTACTTACCAATGCATTTTTTTTAATAAATTCAAACTAAAAGTTTGGTGGATACAACTGTGAAGGCATACGCACTAACCACTGGCTTATACTTATAAAAAGTTCCCTCCTGCATATCTGCTTGCTAGTGCTTCAAGCAATAAAAGCCTGTACGTGTGACAGTCTAATTTAGGAAACGGCTACCCACGCTGGATCCAGTCCTGTACGGGGCTGAAACGTTCAACAGTAAAACAATTCTTCACTGCCTCTCTGCAGACCTCTGCCATGTTTCTGAAACCTTACGAAATGAAAGCCAACAGGGGGTAGTGTGCAATCATTCTCCTCCATCTGGCCTGTCCACTTAAATTAGCCGGGCCTTGCATCCAACGGCATCTGTTTCCAATATGGTGCAAGGACGGAAGGGTGGGTGCTTGGCTTTGCAGCGGAAAATACAGCCTACTGTACTTTTAAATAGCCCACGGGAGAAGCGGGACGGATGTGGTCCGTATATCGCCTTATCCCCAGATTCCTTGTTGCTGGACTGCCACTTCTTCGGCTTTGAAAGATGTCAAATGTACAATTAGGAAGGAATTCGTGTAATGCCGTCTGTGCACGTGAGTGCAGCTCTGGTGGCACACGATTCCCATGTCCCACACATACTTTGCTTTAAACACTGCTGCTTGCATTGATTTAAAAGTTCCATAATTCAAACTTTAAATTCAATTTTTGGAGGCAACTGCATGCTTGTCCAACGAACTGGTGGTGAAGCAGTGAAAAAAAAAAAAACACCCTAGACTAGTGACGTTATCTTGACATGGCTACAGATGTGAACGAACAAAGCCTTTATATAGCAGTCATACATCACTTTACGCCTTTGCTCGAACATAAATAATCCTGTTTTTACACATGTGCACATTCTTACGGTGCTAAATCATAAATGCACAGCCTTTTTCCTTTTTAACTTGTTCTTAAAGTGAGGAAAGGCAGTGAAGACAGTCCATACTTCTGGACTGCTTAGACCAGCAGGTTCGAGCCCTCATCCAGTGATGCTCAGACATTTCCTGTCCCACAGCAGTCTGGCTCAAACCGCAGCTTTAGCGAAGCTCTGCGGCAAACATTTCTGACATTATACAGAGACAAACAGTACAAGAGCCACTTGCAAGGATTCTTTCCGGGCACCAAACTTTTCTAATGAGAAAATTTTAAATGCGAAATGCGGCTCAGTTTTATGTGAATTCTGTCATCGTTTACTCACCCTCATGTTTTTCCAAACCCGATAATGTTCTTCTGTGGAGCGCAAAAGCAGATAATTTGGTCATGCAATTACAATGCAATCTAAACGAATGAGGACTTAAAGAAAGGACTTGAAGAAGTGGTTCACCCCAAAATGAAAGTTTGCTGAAAATGTATTCCCTCTCAGGCCATCCGAGATTTGGAGCAGGTTTGGAGAACTTTAACCTTACATCACTTGCTCACCAATGGATCCTTTGCAGTGAACGGGTACTGTCAGAATGAGAGTCCAAACAGCTGATAAAAACATAACAATAAACCTCAAGAAATCCACACCTCTCCAGTCCATCAATTAACACCTTGTGAAGTGAAAAGCTGTATGTTTTTAAGAAATAAATCCATCATTAAGGCATTTTAACTTTAGACCATTGCTTCTGGTCAAAATATTAATTCCTGATCCATAATAATGCTTCCTTCAGTGAAAAAGTCAATCTTCTGTTACATAGAAATTCACTGACTATTTGCTCAGAACTCTATTAGACTGTTTTTGCTTGTAACCAATGCTTAATCTGTGCATATTTTTCTCCTGATTCAAACAAGTTGACTTTTTCACTGGCGAAAGCAATATTATGGACAAAGAAGTCACATTTTGATCATAAGTTTAGAAGGTTAAAATGTCTTAATGATGGATTTTTTTCTTACAAACATGCAGCCTTTCACTTCATGAGATGTTAACTCATGGAGTGGTATGGATTACTGTGATGTTTTTATGAGCTGTTTGGACTCTCATTCTGACGGCACCCATTGGTGAGCAAGTAATGTAATGCTAAAGTTCTCCAAATCATGGATGAAGAAACTCATCTACATCTTGGATGGGCTGAGGGTTAGTAAATTGTCAGCAAATTTTCATTTTGGGATGAACTATTCTTTTAAATGCACCACAAAAATGGTCCATTCAGCTTGCATGCAGGCATTGTGCTAGCAATGCCAAGGTCATTGGTCTAATATGCATGAACAGATAAACTATATACTCTGAATGCATTACATGTTGCTTAGGACATAAGCATCTACTAAATGCATGGATGTAAATATGGCAAATATTCTCAAGTACAGACTGAATTTAAAGTCACTGTTCAGTAATTTGAGAACCATGGATCATTAGTTCATGAAACGGACTTCATTCATGAATGAATCATTCAATTAAAAACACTGGACTCAAAAACTAGATTTACTCATGATGAAAGGCATAAAAAACTACTTTTAGCACCATTTTATGGTGCTTTTATGTCCCTTTTGAAGTTTGAAAGCGCCATTAATTTCATAAAAAAAGCAAACAGTACATTCCACTCAAGAAGGAAAGGCTTTGGAACGACAAACACAAACAAACAACCCAAAAATGACAAAATGCTAATTTTTTGGTTAACTACTCATTATAGTAGCCCAGTAAATAAGCCACCGGATTTGTTTAAACATTTTGACAAATGAGTTAATGTTCAGATGGTTTGTGATTGTTTGTTGTAGTAGTTCGCATATATCTCAACGGCAAGTTAGCGCTAAACAAAAGATTGCTGTGAAAAATGATTTGTTATTGTACACGTCTCGAGGGACGCCACGCACAGAGTGCCACACCGAGTCGTGATCTTAGACCCAATGCTGAAACGGCAAAGCGAGGTGTTGTGTGAAACCATCTGGAAGAGATCTGGCATTTTTCAAAATCCATTTTTGTTTATCCAGAGGCAAAGACACACATACGCAAGGCGGCCATACAGTTTCCAATGCTGAATGAATGAATTCCATTTTTCCATTCACACTCAGAAAGGAGATGCACTGCAAAATCTGATAAGGCTGATGACAAATCAGAAGAATTGCTGACAAGCTCCTGACATTTTTTGGCATGGCTTTCCAGAGCCCTCCATGCATGCTGAAATGTAGATCACTTTGGAAGGCTCCTCTCAGCACACAGATACTCAAGAAATGTGGTAAATAGTTTGTTTTTTTTTGGTAGAATATTCAGTAGGGCTGCAACAACAGCTATAAAAAAGAATAAATATAAAATAAAAAATCTAATTTAATTAATCATCTAGTTAATTTGCTGAAAAAATGTTAAATATGTTAATAAATTGTGCTTACACAATGTGCTGTCACTTGCTTGCCTTAGCAAAAGCCACTAATGCCATATGTTTACATTTAAAGTAAAATTTTCAGTTCACTGTAAAAAGTTTTCACCAGTTTCAACTTAAAAACTTAAGTTCCTTGAAATTTTAAGTTAAATCAACTTAAAACTACAAGTCATTTCAACTCACTACAATACAATGAGTTAAAATGACTTGTACTTTTAAGTTGATTTAACTTAAAATTTTAAGGCACCTTCTGAACTTAAGTTTTTGAGTTGAAACTGGTGAAAACTTTTTACAGTGTTGCAATTTTGAGGTTTCATTGCTTACTGTCAATTTTTGCTTGATGTTTTGACTTGAATTAAAAAACTTAAAACATTTATAAAAGAAGTAAATAAAAAAAAAAAAAACTACAAGAGCCAATCAAAATGTCCCTCTCAATGACTGGTGGAATGAATGCAATGGCTGAATGGAAGACATTCAAGCAAACCAATGAACACCAATGAAAGTTTTTGGAATGAAATGAGCCATAAATTCTCCAGAAACATGATAAAGGACACTTAAGGACAGAAAAATAAAGGACAAATATTTAAAAAAAGAGCAACAAATAACAGTCAACAGTAAACTGTTTAAATTAGCTGCAATGCTTGAGGCAAGAAGTGACAGGAACTAAGATTGATGGATTGTAATTTACTCTTCTATGGTAAATTTGTTTCCAAGCTAGGAATAAAAGTAAATATTTGAATGTCTCGCACACTTTATCGAGTGTCAGTTGAATTTCTGCCATGCCCTGCAAGTTTAGACGTTTCTAGTGCTTTTGGAGTCGGCTGCTTCCTGTTTCTATAGCCATGGTTACAGCCAACTAATCCACAGACATTTGTTACAGTTGCGCGTTTTTGAACTGCAGGTTGCGGAGGGCAGATTTCTCACACATGGAGAAGGAATTCAGACCATTGAAAGATCCCCGTCCCACACTGTTTTGAGATTAAATACTCAGATATATATATTCAAGTGTTCTCCACATGCTTCGGGCCGCCCTATAGCAAGACTCCCCGCATTTTTCAGGCGGATGGCATGCCAAACTCATCTGCGGTCATCTTCAAAAGAGCCAAACGCCTCCGGCAACACCTCCTTTGTGTTTACGCGCCGCCTGAAACATGTTAAAAGGTTTCATTTCTCATTTAGGGCAAGCATCGTTAGCGTAAGCTGTTTGTAAAATATTCACTCTGCCTTATATTTGGCAGTCAAAGGTCAAGAGGATCCATCAGCAGCAACATGAGGATTATCCCGTTGACATTCCAATTTCGGAGTCTTTTCTCTCTGACTCATGGGAGAAAGGTCTTGCTCTCTGTGCTGGCAAGCCAGGCATCAAGGAGCAATTACTGTCGCATTAGGGATCATCATGACATGCTGCTCAAATACACAGAGAAGCTACTGTTTTCATCTGTTCCTTGAATGCACGTCCATCAGGTAGACACATTTAGCCTGCCTAAAGCCCGCCTGGAGAACTTTGAAGTGCGCTCGTGAGGAACGAAACTCACAGGTGTCCTCTAGTTGAACCTATCGCAAACGATTTAGCACCTCTTGGCGCTATTTCACTTCATTATTCACGTACCCTTCCACTGTCCTTTTAAGAAGAAATATGGCTACGCTATATTCCATCGATGGGATGTTATCTTTGGCTGGCGGAGAGGAAATGATTTTATCTTCCCCCTTCGTTACATGCTGAAATATTCACTACAAAGCTTTGGCTAATGATTGCTTCTCAATTACTTTGAATTATCGCGTGACGTTACGCAGTTTGACGGAAACGTTTATAGACGCTTAAGGTTGCTGCCGCTGGAGTCACAAATAAGACGTATGCAATGCAGGATTTATCTGCTTTGCACTTTATAGATGTTGTGCAGAAGTGCAGACATAAGTAATTATCAACTTTTTCATTAAATTATATGCTGAATTTGAAGTTGTGGCTTAATAGTTGTGTTATATATAAAGTTGTGGCTTTGCATTAATCATTTTGTCAGAATATGAAATGATCTGCTTTGCACTTCAAATATGTTGGAGTGATTGCTACAAATCATTTGCTAATGATGTTATCGCAATTACACTGAATTATTATGTTGTATGTTCAGAGTTGCATGGAATTTGCATTTTTGGCAACTGGAATAAGTAATTGTTGACTGTTTCATTAAGATACATGCTGAATTCCTCATTGTAAAGCCTTTTCTAAAATCAATAATCCTAAATTGTGGCTTTGCATTATGTATTTCATCAGAAGCCTAAGAAAATATTGCAGTTACAATATTTGTATACTGCCACATAAAGAAAAAAATCTGCATTATAATAGAATTGCAAGATTTTTATTTATTTATTTTTTTAAATGTGCAAGTAAGATCATTTGCTAATGATTGCTTCTTAGTTATGTTGAATTATCGCATGACGTTACGCAGTTTGTTGGAAACATTTATAGTATCACAAATAAGGATTTATCTGCTTTGCACTTTAAATATGTTGAAGTAATCACTACAAATCATTTGCTAAAGATTTCTTTTCAATTGCACTGAATTATTATGATGCATATGTTGCATGGAGTGCGCACTTTTAGAAGTGCAGAAATAACTTTTTAATTAAATTATATGCTGAATTCCTCATTTTCTAACAATGGCTTCTAAAGAACCCTAAGTTGTGGCTTTGCATTAATCATTTTGTCAGAATATGAAAATTATCTGCTTTGCACTTTAAATACGTTGAAATAATTGCTACAAATTATTTTCTAATGATCTTATTGCAATTACTCTGAATTATTATGTTGCATGTTCAGAGTTGCATGGAATTTGGCTAATGGAATAAGTAATTGTTGAGTTTTTCATTAAAAAACATGCTGAATTTCTCATTGAAAAGCCTTTTCTAAAATCAGTAACCCTAAGTTGTGGCTTTGCATTATGCATTTCATCAGAAACCTTAGAAAATATTACAGTTACAATATTTGTATACTGCCACATAAAGAAAAAAATCTGCATTATAATAGAATTACAAGATTTTATTTTATTTATTTTTTTAAATGTGCAAGTAAGATCATTTGCTAATGATTGCTTCTTAGTTATGTTAAATTATCTCATGACGTTACGCAGTTTGTTGGAAAACATTTATAGTATCACAAATAAGGATTTATCTGCTTTGCACTTTAAATATGTTGAAGTAATCACTACAAATCATTTGCTAAAGATTTCTTCTCAATTGCACTGAATTATTATGTTGCATGGAGTTTGCACTTTTTAGAAGTGCAGAAATAACTTTTTAATTAAATTATATGCTGAATTCCTCATTTTTTAACAATGGCTTCTAAAGAACTCTAAGTTGTGGCTTTGCATTAACCATTTTGTCAGAATATGAAAATATGGAATGTCAACGGGATAATCCTCATGTTGCTGCTGATGGATCCTCTTGACCTTTGACTGCCAAATATAAGGCAGAATGAATATTTTACAAACAGCTTACGCTAACGATGCTTGCCCTAAATGAGAAATGAAACCTTTTAACATATCTGCTTTGCACTTTAAATATGTTGAAATAATTGCTACAAATCATTTTCTAATGATCCTATCACAATTACTCTGAATTATTATGTTGCATGTTCAGAGTTGCATGGAATTTGGCAAATGGAATAAGTAATTGTTGAGTTTTTCATTAAAAAACATGCTGAATTTCTCATGGGAAAGCATTTTCTAAAATCAATAACCCTAAGCTGTGGCTTTGCATTATGCATTTCATCAGAAAATGCTAAAGATTTCTTCTCAATTGCACTTACACATAATGCAAAACAACTGCATATGGTGCATGGAGTTTGCACTTTTAGAAGTGCAGAAATAAGTAATTATTAACTTTTTAATTAAATTATATGCTGAAGTCCTCATTTTCTAACAACGGCTCCTAAGGTGTGGCTTTGCATCAATCATTTTTGTCAGAAACCTATAAAAATGATCTGCTTTGCACTTTAAATATGTTGCAATAATTGCTTAAAATCATTTGCTAATGATTTTATCACAGTTACACAGAATTATGTTGCATGTTTGGAGTTGCATGGAATTCGCATTTTTGGCAGCTGGAATAAGGAATTGTTGACTTTTTCAATAACCCTAAGTTGTGGCTGTATACTGCCACATGAACAAAAAAATGTGCATTATAATAGAATTACAAGCTTTTTTTTTTTTTTTTAAATCACATGATCGGTCAGAAATCATTCTAATATGCTGATTTATTATTAGAACTATCAATGTTGGAAACAGTTGTGCTGTTTTAGTTAAAAAGAACAGCATTTATTCAAAATAGAAATCTTTTCTAACAATCTAAATCTATGCTATCACTTTTTAATAATGTAACACAACCTTTGTGAATAAATTAGTAAGTATTAATTTTGTTTCAAAAAAAGAAAGAATACAAATTTACTGACCCCAAACTTTTGAACGGTAGTGTATATTGTTAGAAAACCTTTCTGTTTTAAATAAATGCTGTTCTTTTTAACCTTTTATTGATCAAAGAATCCTGAAAAAAGTATCACAGGTTCCAAACAAATATTAAGCAGCACAACTGTTTTCAACATTGATAATAAATCAGCATATTAGAATGATTTTTGAAGGATCATGTGACACTTAAGACTGGAGTAACAGCTGATGAAAATTCAGCTTTGCATAAATTATATTTTAAAGTTTATTAAAATAAAAACCATTATTTTATATTGTAATAACATTTTGCAATATTACTGTTTTATTCTATTTTTGATCAAATAAATGCAGCCTTGATGAGCATAAGAGACTTCACTACAAAGCATTTGCCAACATTTGAGCTAACGTATCACATTACAATTTGCATCTGAAATGCCTGCAGACATGATGCAGTTTCCACCACTGGAATCGCAAATAAAAACTTAAGCAACAATGGACTTATCAGCTTTTCCTTTTTTTCTTCAAGTGAAAGAGCATCGGAATTCTTGACATTCCTGTCAGAGCTGGCTCTGGTAATGGATCTCAAGATGGCAGGTCTGTATTGTAGCAGCTCATCTGAGATGTTCTGGGATAGCTCTCGGCTTACAGGAACCTCCCTGAAAATGGCCTCAGGTGCAGGGATTACCGCTCTTCTGTGTGCGGAACAAAACCCAG
Organism: Cirrhinus mrigala; assembly: GCA_036247105.1. NCBI lineage: Eukaryota > Metazoa > Chordata > Actinopteri > Cypriniformes > Cyprinidae > Cirrhinus > Cirrhinus mrigala. Next base: position 30,425,183 of record CM070026.1, read on the forward strand.
GCCGAGTTTCCCCTCTCAGCACCAAATCCCACAATGGGAGTTTACATCATAACCACAAGAAAAAGCGATGTCTCACCAAACAATGCATGTTTATCTGACCCTGGACCTTGCGGGATTGCACACAAAGTGACTTCTTAGACTTTCGTTAGTTGTGGATGCAACGAGAGAGGACTGAGCGATTAGATGATCGTCCTCGGGGTATGATGCGCCAGATCGGTTTTTGTTGAATGAAGAAAGCGAAACGAGCTTTCGCTGCATCACCAACCACCAGAGTTAACGTTTAAAGCTCCTTTAAACATTGAACTTTAAAGTTAGCGATTAAACACATCGATCCGCGATTTCACAGACTCTTTATTCTTCTGCCGCTTTCAGCCTGGGTAATGTTACACAGAAACCGGAACTGGCGAAAGATTTGAGTAATGGTGCTGGAATGGGCTTTTAACCTATACAGCGCTCGCCGTTTAGTCAGTGGTCACTCAGACTGTGATTTTACCACAGCAGGCCTTGAAACCATTTCCGCAAACACATGGCATCAAGGCTGTCTATGGTAACAATTAAGCCTTTAAAGATGCCTGGACACCCTAAAAAAGACAAATTAAAGCCCATCCTTCCTATACACCAACCAGCCCACAATGTCTGGAGCTGGCGACCCCGTCGCAGGGCTTTCATCCCGATCGCTCATCTAGCAGAAATTGATTAAAGGCCCTCTAGATTACTTCCTTTTCACAAAGCTATTATTTTCCAATAACAGGAGTCCAGATTGAAGACTGTTTAACCGTTGTGTCCCTCCGCTCATTCTTATTTGTGTTTTTGTTAGGGGTAAATGAAGCGGCCTCGCTGTTTTTCTCGCTCGTCATCAGGCTCTAATACCGGAGCTGCTCGGGTAACATTAGACGCTTAAACGTCTCTGAGCACCAGACCTGTCACGGCTCTGAGTGAAACCAGTCACCCTCCAGACCTCGGCACAAAGGGCCCGGGTCACAAAAGGTTCTCTGAGAGAGTCTACTGTTGTATTTAAATGCTTTTGAAGTCACAAACAACAGAGTTCATCTGGATAATAGTGGTCCCTCATGACTTTGACCTCTCTGGGACGAGATTCCCCCATGACTGTAAGGCTTCTTTTCTTCCTACCGCTCCACTCATCACCTGCGAGTCATGCTATCCCTTCCGGGGGTCATCGGCAGGGTTAGCGGGGTTAAAGGATCAATGCGATTTCTGCTGCCCTTAACAATGGAAGCAGACTTGCCGTTCGGGGATTAAAAATGTGGAAGTGAAACAGACTAACTAGACTATTAGCACTAGATTAGTCTGACAACAAAGGGAAAAGTTGGCTGCCCAAGAAAAGAACTAAAGAGGATTATAATGGTGAAGCAACATTTCAAGTTCTTGTTATGGTTCTTCCAAACAGGCATGTTAGGAATAGGAATACGTCATGTTTTCTGCTTAAAGGGATAGTTCACTCAAAAATGAAAATTCTGGCTTTATTTGTTCCAAAACTGTATTTCATTCTTTCATCTGTGGAACACAAAAGGTCCGTTCTTGAAGGATATCCTGGCTACTTTTTTTCATTACAGTAGAAGTGAAAGAGGACCTGTGCACTAAAAAAAAAGAAACATCATAAAAGTGGTTGATATGACTTGTACACTGTATTCATATGAAAGTTTGTGAAATTAAGTCATTATTCTTTAAAAGCACTTATAGATAAGTGCTGTCAAATCGATTAATCACGATTAATTGCATTCAAAATAAAAGTTTGGGTTTACATAATATATGTATGTACTGTGTATATTTAAATACATATGTAAACACAAACGTTTATTTTGGATGTGATTAATCGCGATTAATCGATTTGACAGCACACATATATATATAAATATAACAATTTAAAATATTACATTCAATAAATTAAAATATTAAAATTAAACATAATAAATCTATAATAAATGAAAATGACAACAATATGAGACCCTGAACCACAAAACCAGTCATAAGTAGCACGGGTATATTTGTAGCAATATCCAAGAATACATTGCATGGTCAAAATTATTGATTTTTCTTTTATGCCAAAAATCATTAGGATATTAAGTAAAGATCATGTTCCATTAAGATAATTTGTACAATTCCTACTGCAAATATATCAAAACCTAACTTTTGATTAGTAATATACATCGCTAAGAACTTCATTTGGACAACTTTAAACAATATTTTCTCAATATTTAGATTTTTTGCACCCTCAGATTCCAGATTTTCAAATAGTTGTAACTCAAATATTTACCTATCCTTACAAACCAAACATCAACGGAAAGCTTATTTGTTATTTATCAATATAAAAAAAAATTACCCTTATGACTGGTTTTGTGGCCCAGGGTCACATATAAGCTTCACATCTCCCATTGGAAAGTTCATGATTTAATTCAAAATTGTCATTACTCACTCAAAAAAAAAAAAAAAATGTTATCTGTGGTGAATGGACTGAATCAGTGAATCAGTGAATCATTCAAATGAGATTTTCTCAATGAACTGTTCACAAAAGCCATCTGAATGATGCACAAATCAAACTGATTCAGTTCTCAAGTTCAACTCAATGATTCACAATGATTAACAACCCAACGAAGGTCAAGACTGATAATGAGTAATGACTAAATTCTGGTCTCTTTATAACGCAAAGGCATTGTATGACTTTAGGAGAATTGGAATATTGTGCGCAAGCCTTATGGACTACTTATGATTTCAAAAATCCCAATCTGCATTCATTATAATCGCAATGAGATATGGCCAGCATATTATTAAAACACTCCTTTTTATGTTTCACAGAAGAACAAAGTAAATGTTAATTTTTGAGTGCACTAATCCTTAAGAATGAAGTTGAAAAGATAGAAAAACAGATGGCTGTCATAAAAGATGAAGAAAAAGAAGAATGGGACACTTTGATTTTTGAGAGGAACACCAGAAGAACGCTTGGCCTTTCAGAGCGTGCTTGGCAAACAGGATGTTCCACCGCTTTAAATACAGCAGTTATCCAAAACACCTGAAACACCTGCTTTTATCTGGGCTCAGTATCGGAACAGGAACATATTTTCCATTCTTGTTCACTTGTGTATAGCAACTTCAACCCATTCAAGTCTCACTTCGGCAACATGAGACGTCTGACAAAACGACTGCGCATGAAACATCGACCTCAAAAGAGGGGGAAGTCCGCTTGGGGAGAAAAAACAATATGCTTACAAATGGTTTTGCCAAGAAAGCATTACAGTACATACGCACATGCAGGTGGTCCCAGACACGCTACACAAACAGACGCGTTTGATCGGACAGCATCTTCCCTGGTGGCTTTAGTGATTAATCTGATGGTGACTGACTTTTATCTAGAGACACCTCACTGTTTGGAGACAAGTAAGAGCAGGTGCTGTTATGTCTCATGTTGTAGGCCTCTATTCTCCTCAGTTCAAGAGCGCTGTGGAGGATCGTAGGGGTCAAAGAAGATGTTTTGAAAAATAAAAACAATCACACAATTTACCATACTTGTGCGCTTGAGCGTACTAATCACTTCAATGCAATTTCTTCACACTCTTAAAAACAAAGGTTTCAGAAGGGAGTTTTTGCAGCAACGCCTTAGGAGAACTATTCTTGGTTCCTCAAGGAACCTTTCAGTCAATAGTTCATTTTTTTGCCAAACCAAGACATTGCAAGTTCACCAATCACTTAATGTTTGTATGCGTACCAGTTTCTCTAATTGCATGAAGGTATATTCCTTAATCCAGTTAGAGCACATTTTGTTATAAGTTTAACTGATTAGAAGGATACCACCATTGGCGGGAATATTGAGGAGTTTCCAGTTATTAACCAAAACTGTATAAAAGTGTGAGTTACAAGTGAGATGGCACTGATGCATAATGTCTGATGCATATGTGACCCTGTACCGCAAAACCAGTCATAAGGATACATTTTTTATAACTGAGATTCATACAACAGGACAATATTTGGTTAAGATACAACTATTTGAAAATCTGAAATCTGAGGGTGCAAAAAATAAATATATTGAGAAAACCGCCTTTAAAGTTGTCCAAATGAAGTTCTTAGAAATGCATATTACTAATCAAAAATTAAGTTTTGATATATTTATAGTAGAAAATGTATGAAATATCTTCATGGACCATGATCTTTACTTAATATCCTAATGATTTTTGACATTTTGACCCATACAATGTATTTTTGGCTATTGCTACAAATATACACATGCTACTTTTAAGACTGTTTTTTTGTCCAGGGTCACATATGGCATACAAAATTGGAAGCGCTTCAGGAATTTCAAAGTCATCAGCAGGAAACAAAGATGCTGTGATGCCAAACCCTCTCATAGAAGAAGAAAGCCGTCATGTTTACAACTATGACAATGAACGCTTATCAGAATCAACTAAACGCTGCATTTACAAAAGTTCACAGCATAGACGTTTTACAATACGTCCAGGAGTTTTACACACAGGTTTTACTGCTATTGTAGGGACATTTTCATGTCCCTAAACATGACGCGGCACAAAACAAAATGTGATTGGTTGTTTTACCTGTCAGTCGTATGGCCTTTTGGGCGGTCCTTGGCCATTCAAAGCGGTCAAGGTTCCAAGGTTCTTAGGCTGCCAATCTGAAGGTTTGGCAACGTAAGACTACGAGTAAGATGGTCAGATACTCTGCATACATTTCTGCTTTATTGCTTTCACCAATAAAGTCTAATTTTGATATCTAGAACTCTGCGATTTGAATGATTTTTCCACAAAAGAGAAGACTTTCTCCATGACGTTGTCAAAGGTTCTTCTTGGAACCATCAATGCCATTTGAAATTTATATCAATAGCAATAATTCAAACGTACTTCAACGCACAGTTTACTGACTTTTCTTTAACTCCTAACATTTGCATCTAAGGCCCTGTTTACACCTGGTGTTGAGATGCATTTTGGTCAATCAAATCACCTGTTTATACCTATTTTTGACCACTTTCCTGATTTCCTTGAATTGAGGGTCTACCTAGCAGGCACTGGACGTCAATATAACATCATGGATAGACGTTGCATTTTGGTTGAGAATGAAAATCGGGCTGATGTCAGTACTTGACATCCATTTGACGTTGACTTATATTTGAATTTTGGTTACACAACTTAAAACAACAAAGGGCCAGTTTTACTAACAACTTGCGCCAGCACAAACCGCCTTTTGGCATTAAAATTGTACTGTTAGGTTTTACTTAAGGCATGCCGTGAAGAATAAGCACTGAAAAGATGCTAAATTTGCCAGAAGAACACATTATTTGAACATTTAGTTTGCCAAGACATTATTTTTAATTTGCTTCACGAAATAAAAGATGACTTGGAACCCTTAACTAGTAGTCACATAATGCAAACCTTCATTTTTTGGCCTCTGGTTCTTTTCAACGTACTATTGCTTCTTTATTTCCTTATTTGCGACTATGCTAATTTGTGCTGCGCTTGGTATATTGCATTAGTCGATATGTAAATGAGATGTTGCATCTGTGTTCTTTAATTTTGTGCATTGTTAGTAAATCACCCGCAGAATTTTCCCCTCCCATCAGCTCTGTTTTGGAATTGCGCTCTCATGCTAATTTGCCCTGTTTAGTAAAACTGTACCAAAATATCAATGTCAGCTGATGTCGGTATTGGACGTCAAATTAACGTTTGAAATGACATTGAACTTTGGTCACTTGACGTCGCAACTGAAATTTAACCGAATATCAACGTCTTATGACGTTGTATGCCTGGTGGGTATGGGCAGGTTTGTGTACTATATGGTCTTTTTCTGATCTTTCCATCTAATAATTTTAAATGAGCTTGTGAAATTACATATGAATGCAAAAGAAGACATCAGAAAATGATACAGAGAACAGCAGCTTTTATTTCTGCTCTGATAGTCCCAAAACTACGCCAAACACTGTGGGTTTATGTTGAAATCAGGAATGGTCTGAGAACATTGTGCCTTTTACATTTTCTGCCTTTAAAACTAAACTTACGGTTTTAGATGGCAAAGTTTAATGTTTATGAATAAGGTCCGAAGGGAGAGAGGAGGTGTTCAAAAAAAAAACGAAAGCAATACGGTCAAATCTGTTTTGACTACCTTGAAAGTGGACAACCTCAACACATTTCAGACCCCGTTTACACCTATATCTAGGATTGTCCACTTGTGATCAGATTGACAAAACGACATCTGAATACCAGGTGTAAACAGGGCTCAAGATTGGTGGCCAACACAGCAAGCTTTCTGGAGCTTCTGAAGCAGAAGAAGTGACTTGCGTCTCCTGAGCGGACCTTTCATCATCAATTCGAGCGTCAAAAGAACAAGCACGTTTTAACAAGGAACCACAGCGTACTTTTTGACAGAGGGGAACAAAGCTGGCTTTTGTGAGCCTGTTCTGGGAGGCCAGTAGCTCTTGTCATGTACATGTGAAATTAATTACGAGGAAATACTAAAACACTTGGGTGGAAATTGCTTTTCACCAGATGTTCCGCATGTGAGGATCAATTTAGTATTCTTAGCAAAGCGAAATGACTCCATAAGTTCAATTCTGGCCCCTTTGATGAAAGCCAATCTGTCACTCAAGGCACGTAAAAAAGGAGCTGAACTTCTATGCTACTGTTTGTTCCACTTTATGGAGCCTGAGGTAATATGATTACTTAACCAGGTTAGGAAAATAGAATGTTTCGTTCTTAGGTAGAATTTGACATAATGACAAGGGGGCCCAGTCTTTCTCAATGATCCATACACAAACCAAGCAAGAGGGCCTTGGTTCTCAGCAACGGCGGGAACAGGGGCCAAATGAATCAAAGATGAATTACAGCCTTTATATGAGATAACTGTGCGATCTGAGAATTAATTACCCGTCTTATTTACTTTTAAATAGGACTTCTGTCTCCTCTCATTGAGTTTCTCTTCTGTCTTTAGAAAACGCTGCATGGCTCACATCCACGTTAGCTGATCTACAGGCCGTCCTGCAGTGCAGAATATTGAATTAAGGTTGGGAACGCTGACTTTGAGCCAGACTTAGATTTTCATGAATGAAGGCCTGCTAGAGTTCGCTCTGTAATGCTTTATGGGATTTCTGGTTGATTAATAGGGTTGGCACAATGGAGAGAAATGAGGCGCAAATTGCGCACTCCATCTTTTAAAATGATGCGTCTACTCAACTCAATAATCTCAATTGTTTCTCCTAGACTGGACTCTTGCTTAACTACAAACAAGTGTGTTTCATAATGTTATCAGAAATAATTTTTTATTCATCAAATAATTTTTAAAAAGTATCACTTTTTTTTAAATATTAAGCAGCACAACTGTTTTTGAGCAGCAAATCAACACATTAGAATGATTTCTGTAGGATCATGTGACACTAAAGACTGGAGTAATGATGCTGAAAATACAGCTTTGCATCACAGGAATAAATTATAATTTAAAAAAACATTAAAATAGTAAACAGTTATTTTAAATTGTAATAATATTTCACAATATTACAGATTGTACAGTATTTTTGATTAAATGAACGAGTGTTTGAGGCAAGCTGATGATTAAAACAGTAAAACAGCAGGCAAGAGGGCAGCACAGTGAATAAACATTTAAAGTATGTGACTATCACAGTGTTTTTACAGTATAACCATAACATGTGTTTGCTTGAGACCAGTGTAACAGAATCACTTCCCAACCTTGTCTGTCCAAAGTTTTAAACAATCATGACCAGCTAAAAACAATAAGCCTGGATACTTACATTTGATATCTGGTCAAGGATACAAGGGACATAATGTACCAATCTGGCTATGTTTGGAATAGCATACTAGCATACTACTCATAGTATGCAATATGTATCCGATCTATATCCAATACAAATTGCCACTGCATAGTATGCAGTAAGCAGTTTACTAGTATTTATAGTGTTTCTTTACACAGGGAAAAATGCATAACTGACAATCATCCATATTATATCATTTAAGCATTCATATTATACATTCTTTAACAAAGACAGAAAGTGTATGACTGTAAATACAGGATAGCTCCATTGAGGGACAGTGAAATTAATTTCATACAGGCCTATTGTAATCTATTACATACCACAAATGCTCTCCAAAGACATTAAGCTGTGAATAACTTGGAATATTCCTTTAACTTATTTTATTGCTATATTTTTGAGACAGATGCTAAAACATTTCTACAAAAGTGAGCAGGAGTGTGTGGCTATGTTCAGAATAGCATACTACTCATACTACTTTTGCAGTATACAGTATGCACATTTTTTGTATGATTGCAATTCTTAGCTGACTGACTATATACATTTACCAAAATACGAAGTGTACAATAAAGCACACTTCTGAAATACTATATTGCACAATGCAATCCACTTAAATTGAGTTTAAATTGACTTAAATTAAGTCCAGTGGGGAATATTAGTATGCTGACTTATTTGAGTAGATAAAATGTTTTTAAAAATGCAATGTAATTGTTTGCATGCCACAAATGCTATCCATAAACATTAAATCGGAATAAATAATTTGGAATATAGTTTTTTTTCCTATTTTCAAGACAGACGCTGAAACATTTCTAAGCAGGAATGTGTGATTATTTTCAGAATTGCAGTATCCAGTATGCACATTTTCTGTATATGGATGGAATACTGTGTAAAAAGTTTTTATCAGTTTCAATTTAAAAACGTTTGTTCAGCAGCTGCCTTAAAATTTTACATTAAATTAACTTAAAACTACAATAAAGTGAGTTAAAATGACTTGTATATTTAAGTTCATTTAACTTATGAGTTGAAATGGCTTGTAGTTTTAAGTTGATTTAACTCAAAATCTTAAGGCTGCTGCTGAACTGAAGTTTTTAAGTTGAAGCTGGTAAAAACTTTTTACAGTGATATGTGCAATCAAAAAAAACATACTCCACAATGCAATTCACTTAAATTGACTTTCTATTTCTAGTATGATGAATATTTACATCTCTATTTTGACTTTAGACATTTAGAAATGACCATATTTATTTTAAAGTGACATGGTCATGTGACAACATTTTGCACAACAGTTTGAAACATTGCTGCATGTCTACAGTTTCACTGACTATTTTTTAATAGCGTACATATTATTCTACTCAGAATTCAGTACAAAGCAAGTTACTTACTGAACATGGCCTCTTCCTGTTTCCTCTGTAAGGTGGTCTCTGAACATCAGGTGGAAGGGGTACCAGCAGATTCAGGGAGGTCTTCGAACCCGGATCAAAGAGGTGTGTTTTTGAGCATCTGGGGTTTGTTTACGACAATGTTAGTGGCACATCATGGTAATGGAGTGTGTGACGAGAGAGAGAGAGAGAGAGAAAGAGAGAGAGAGTGAGTTAGGGAAAGAGAAAAAGCGAATTACAGACACACTGTTTACCCATGCGGATGAATAGACATCAGCCGCTATTTGATTCTCTGCTGTAATTTAAGGCAGTGTTTGATCCAGCTGATTATTCTCTACACTTTGTGAACCCAGAGCAGTTTTTCACAGAGATAAATAGAGCAAACAGGCAATTAAATCACATGACCCGAGAGGGCTGGAAACTTGCTGCATACTGATTCTTACTTACTTAATGTGAATTCTGTCTTCTTTTTCTGTTTTTCTTCTGTGAAAAGTGCTGGACTCTCTTTTCCATGGAAAAAAGATTTTTTCCACCTACCCTCACCAAGGCTGCATTTATCTGATCAAACATACTGTACAAAAACACAATATTGTGAAATATTGCTACAGTTTTAAAATAATGGTTTTCCATTTGAATATATTTTAAAACGCAATTTATTACTCTGATCCAAAGCTGAATTTTCAGCATCATTACTCCAGTCTTCAGTGTCACATGATCCTTCAGAAATCATTCTAATATGCTGATTTGCTGTTCAAGAAACATTTCTAATTGTTATGAATGCTAAAACCAGTTGCACTAATTCATAGTTTTCCGAAAAAACTGCATTACTTTTAAAATAGAAATATTTTATAACAATATAAATATCTTTACTGTAACTTCTGATGCATTTAATGCATCCTTGCTCAATAAAAGTATTAACTTCTTTCTAACAAAAAAAGGGGTGAACTATATTCTTAATAGGACAGATTTTGGTCTATTATTAGAAGCCAAAGTTTTTAAGGCCCATGACTCAAGTCCCATTCTTTGCTGGGAATGCAACTACATAATATGTGAAAGTATAGACACACTTCCATGAGGCTGATTAAATGAAACTGTTAAATTCCTACAGCCAGTCGCTATGAAAACATCACAATCCAGGGTTATGTCAATATCAGCTTCGATGCAGAAAAAGACAAGCGCAGGCATTTAGATAAGTGTTGATAAGTGCACAATCGCATCTAGCAAAATACACAGTCGAACATGAGGATCCCGTACCGTGCCACAAGAGGCGTGCTCAGTTAAATGTTTACACAGCTGCTCTCAAGATTATTATTATTGTGAAACCACACACTTTTAATGTTGCTGTGTGGATGCCAAGACGTGTCTGCTCTTTACCTCCCTTCTGAGCACTTCCAACTCCTCTCCATACTGCATAGAGCCCAAAGTGACAGATTCATAGGAGATTCGGTGAACGTTCGGCCATTATATCGCACATGTCTCCGGCCGTGTTTTAGAAAGATAAATAAAGAAGTTGTTGCTGATTTTACGAAAGAAAAACGTCTGCCGTCTGCACCTTACTGGGCCCTCTGTTTTTTAAACCTTTCTACAAATACTTGGCATGCTCTAACTGTACAGAGACACTGGTTTTAAAGGGATAGTTCATGCAGAAATCTGGTTAAAAAAAGCCCTGTTTGAGCCCAAAAAAGAAGTTTGTCTGGGCTGTTTTCTTCCATAAAATTAAAGTGGTTGGGTACTAGGGACTGTCAAGCTCTACAACAGACAAAAAAGCAGCATAAAATGCATCCTAAAAGGGATAAAATGGCTAATATATAAGGCACAATTTTCAGTATGAATCTGTTAATGGGATTGATTAGCATACTAGTTGCAATATCTTCTGTAAAGCTATTTTGAAACAACGTACATTTGTGCAAAAACTGACTTGACTTAATATGACTAAAAAAAAAGGTAATCACAACTTTTTATCTCACAATTTATTTATTTTTTTTTTTGCAATTCTGAGAAATAAAGAATGATATAAACTTGCAGTTGGGTGTTATAAAGCCAGATTTGCGAGATATAAACCACAATTCCAAAAAAAAATAAAGTTAGAATTGCGAAATATAAACTTGCAGTTCTGAGAAAGAAAGTCAGAATTGCCTGATATAAACTTGCAATTACGTATTATATAGTCAGATTTGCCAGATACAAACCACAATTCCGATAAATAAAATTAGAATTGCAAGATATAAACTTGCAGTTCTGAGAAATAAAGTCAGAATTGCATGATATAAACTTGCAATTGCGTATTATATAGTCAGATTTGCCAGATATAAACCACAATTCCAATAAATAAAGTTAGAATTGCAAGATATAAACCTGCAGTTCTGAGAAATAAAGTCAGAATTGTGAGATATAAACTATCAATTCTGACTTTTTTTAGATACATTACTTTGTTTTATTTTTTTATTTAGTGGCAGAAACAAACAAAAACAGAATTGTGAAATATAAACTCAAAAAAAATGTGTGAAAAAAGTTTGAATTGTGAAATGCAGTATTGTAATCGTCTTTTTATTTTTATTTCGTGGCAGAAACGGGTTACTGTTTGGTTATTTATAATATTACTTGCCTTGAAAAGTGCTTGACAGCTGTAGTCACCATTCCCTTTCATTGAAAAGAGCAGCTTGGACATCCTGAGGAAAGAAAGAAACAAAATTGGTGAGTAAATAACATAAGTGTATTTTTGGGTGAACTATCCCTTTAAGATCTCAGCTTTGAGTGCCACTAGCTTGATTTTTGTATTTAAGCCCTCTAGCCCAAAAGTGTTGACATGTTTTTGTACCATGAGGGGTGAGCGGAAGGGCAGAAATAGATTTGGACAAAACGGAGCGTTCTAAACTCGGAAATACTTGACAATCATGCCTTTAACAAGTCCATCTGAGGTATGGGACCTACTTGTAAAGATTCGATGTAAATTGTGTATCTTTCCGTGAAATAACACAAGCCTCTCACATGAACTCTCCCCATTTTGTTTGACGTGTACCCAAATGCAGTGTTTAGGTTAGTCTATCTTTGGTATGTGCACTTAAGGTTGCCTCTCAAGTGTAAACCTGCAGGCCAGGAGACACAACCCACCATCAGATGCCTCCAAATATCCCTCTGTGCAGACGTGGTGTCAGTCAGCCGAGCTCAAGTGTCTGTTGAAGACTTTGTCAGAGTCGAGAGGAAAGATTAATGTCTTGTTTTCTCTACTTGTCAGATGATATATGTGGAATAGGTACGAAGTAGGCTGCCCATTTCGAGGTCACGTCTAACCGTAAGCAGCAAATTATATTTGTTGAGGAAAAAAACAGAACACTTGGCTTTTCCTGAGAAACTCCAACGGACGCATTGCGGAACCGCGCGGGCCGCGCATCAGCCACGTCCGCTACTGCGCAGACGCAGTCGCGTTTGCGTTTCAACCGCCACTTTGACGAACGCCGAACGCGGCGGTTCTTTCCGTCGCAGCCTGGCTGATCGGTAGCCGCGTTTTCCGTAATTGACATTTAATTCGCCACTGCATCCATTAATCTAAATGAGCCCCCTCAGGATGGGGGGTTTTTAAAGGTTTCTGCTGCTATGTATAGCCGGAGCTTCTTATGTCTGCGGAGGAGTCTATAAACAGCTGCATGTGCTTAAGCGGAGAAATGTAAATCTTGACACGGGATGTTTATGCAGCCCAAGCTTCTAATCATGCGAACGTATAATTCAGTGACATGTGGTGTCTTTACGAGACCAGTTTGATTCAAAGGGCAGATCCCTGTATTTACCAGTCTCTCTCTGAACCCCGAGCGCGTTATATCTCTCATCTCAACTCTTCAGATCTACTTAAGTTTTCTGTAGTGGTAGGAAACTCTCTAAAGATCTTGGAACAGACTGCCAGAAATTAAAATGAATGATTTTTTTTTTTTTCCCACATGAATTTAATCATTAAAAAACATTATTTACTCACCGTCATGTTGTTCCAACCTCACAGTTGTTGGCATTCAATGACAATTCAATGTGACCAAGTTGATCAACTTCTAAAAAAGGGAAAAAAACCTGCCATGAAAACTTACAAGTACAACTTGTGCGCTATATTGCAAGTCTTCTGAATTCATATTATAGACTGAAACTTGCGTTATTCACTGAAAATGTCAGGTTTGACATTAGTGATTTATAGTGAAGCCCGTTTCTGCCAGTGAATAAAAATAAAACAAGATTAAAACAGTATACAGTATACATCTCACAGTTCTTACTTTTTTCCCACAATTGTGAGTTTACATCTCTCAATTCTGACTTTTTTTTTTCTCAGAATTGCAAGAAAAAAGTCAGAATTATGAGATATAAACCTGAAATTCTAAGAAATAAAGTCAAAATTATGTGATATAAAGTCAGAATCGCTTGATATAAACTTGCAATTGCGTGTTATAAAGTCAGATTTGCGAGATATAAACACAATTCTGAGAAATAAAGTCAGAATTGCATGATATAAACTCACAGTTGTGTGTTATAAAGTCAGAATAGAGATATAAACATGCAGTTCTGATAAAGTAAGAATTGCAAGATACAAACTCAATTGTGACTTTTTTCTAGAATTGCAAGTTTATATCTTGTTTACATCTCACAATTTTGACTTTATAACACAAAATTGTGAGTTTTTCTCTGACGTCAGAACTGCGTGATATAAACTTGCAATCGGAGGTTATAAAGTCAGATTTGTGAGATATAAACTCGCAATTCTGATAAATAAAGAATTGCTTCTTCTGACTTTGTGAGAATTGTGAGTATTTATCTTGTTTACATCTCACAATTCTGACGTTTTTTTCTCTGACGTCAGAATATAAACTTACAGTTCTGAAAAATAAATTCAAAATTGCGAGTTACAAAGTCAGAATTGCGTGATGTAAACTCACAATTGTGTGTTATAAAGTCATAATTGCATAATATAAACTTGCAATTGTGTTATAAAGTCAGATTTGTGAGATATAAACAATTCTGATAAATAAAGTAAGAACTGTGAGATATGAGCTGTCAATCTGACTTTTTTCTAGAATTGCGAGTTTATATCTTGTTTACATCTTGCAATTGACCCTTTGCAAACAGCTTGACTGACATGCGATCTGACCAATCATAACGCTGAATCTGCCATTATGTATGACAAATAATTCAGACAGGAGAGTAGATTAACTTTGGTGGACTTAAACTTGAAAAATTGTGAGTATTGACGTTTTTCTGTGGTTGAAATAAAATACGTTCTGAAGTTCATTCATGTTTGTTTTTTTTTGTGCTTTAAGGAAAGAAAAGACGATCAGTTCACGTGTTGATTGATCTAAAAAGACAATACAGTGATCTGTTACACATTAAAGAGCCACAAAACGGTGTTTATTGTTTGAATTTCTTAAAAAATGGCAACATTTTAAAGCTGAGACTTTATTTCATAATAGAAGTAACCTGCTCTGTCTTGTCTGTCGGCGTGTTGTTTCCTCTTTGCTCTGCAATGTATTTTTCACTGCATGAGAACATGATGTGTAGTGTGAGAGCGGCATTGTTTGTCGGGCATAGCAACAGTAACTAAGGAGGGCGGGTTTTGCGAAGGGTCAATTCTGACCTTATAACACACAATTAGTTTTAGAATTCTCAGAATTCTGAGAAAAAAGTTGTGAGATAATATATCTTGTTTTATTGTTTTATTCTGTGGCAGAAACTGGCTTCCATAGTGATGTTTGGTTACAACACACAGATGACCAAATGTATCATTATTGCCCAACCTGAATCATATTACCAGTATATTGCAAAGCAGTGACAGAAAGGAAGTTTTTCATTAAAAAATTGACTTGGCTTCTGGTCTACTGCTCACACAAAACTACCATATGACTTCAAAAGACTTCAAATGCATCACTTGAGTCATATGGACCACGTTTATTACTTTTATGGTGCTTTTTTGGCCTTGACAGATGTGGTCACTATGAAGTGACGCATAGAAATGGCTGCATAATGATTTGTCAAGAAAATTCTAGTTTTGCGCTCCAATGAAAAGAAATAACATTTAGGTTTAGAAATACATGAAGATGAAATAATGATAGAATTCCATTAAAGGTTTCAAAGAGCGCCGCCTCATGCTGTTCAAGTGTGAAGAGAGCTACAAAACCCTGTTTACTCCAACATTATAAAATTGGCTTCTCTATAAAACATTTAAATGTGATACGTTTTCTTGGAAGTGAGTAAAACTGTGATGAAAGCCTGTGTCTAACCTGCACCTGTTTAATAATTTGCATGAACTTTGCTACAACCTGTCTTCTGTTCTTAGATAAACCGTTACTATCTATTTTAATATTTCTATAATAGCTGTCTTGTCCTAGAAGGATTTCAAGTGCTAAATATAGCACTATATAGTCCAGTAAACCCATCAATATAAGTACAGAGAGTGTATCTATAACTCAGAGAACTTCAGCCTGAAAAGCTAAGTATATATATTTATATCCCAGAACAATAAACAATCACTGGTTTGTTTATATATGTATCAGTAGGATCTTTTTTGAAAGAAATTAATACTTATTCAGCAAAGGGACATTAAGTTGGTCAAAGGTGAAGACATTTGTTACAAAAGTTTTATATTTCAAATGATGTTCTTCTGAACTTTTCAAATTTCAAAAAGCATAAAAATGAAGCAGCACCACTGTTCTCAACACTGATAATAATAACAATGTTTCTTGAGCAGCAAACCAGCATATCAGAATGATTTCTGAAGGATCATGTGACACTGAAGACTGGAGTAATGATTCATTACATTTTAAAATATATATTCTAATAATATTTTGCAATATTGCTGATTTTACTATATTGGTGATAAAGGCATTTATTTTCATTTACCATTTTCATGCATGTATGAATTATTCACAAAAAGACTTTTAGCTTGAAGGCATACAAGATGAAAACAACACTGGCACATTGTCATCTTTGCTTGAAATGACCGGTGGGGTCCTAACCATCATTAAGGCTCATGTTGGTGATCCAGGTCAGATTTTAAGGGAACCAAAGACAAGCACGTCCGATGACCAGTGGAATGTGTAGCGTAACATTCTGCCAAACAACTGTTAGCACAATGTAAGGGGCTCAATCTGCAGAGTCATCTCCATGCCTTTTCCCAGACAGACCCATGGAATGTAGGTGATGACAGAAGCTCCACTGAGCTCCGATGGAGGACAGAGGAGAGACGCTCTGGCACTTTGATGCTCCTTAATGATGGCTGCTCTTCATCGGTTAGCCGGAGCGCTCAATAACATGCTGCTTGATTCATCCATGCAGACAGATGACTGACAAAACCCCATGTTCTACACTCACGGAGGTTTGGGATGGAGTCAAGAGGATTTGTGGGCGGAATTCTCAGATTTCGTTCTGCATGCAGCTTTGTGCATATTGAAATAGCTGTGATGGTTAGGAAACCGAAATTCTTTGACTGTTGTTCTGAGTTTGGGGTTGCCAGGCTTAAATTGTCTGGGATTTATTTAAGGTCAGAAAGAAAGTGACCAACCGGCAGTAAATAAAAAGTCTCAGAGCTGAATGCTCCCTATGCACACACTGTTAAAAAATTATTTTTCAAAGATTAATGGAGTATGTTTTACAAGAAAATACTATTTATAAATTTATAAACTACTTATAAATTTCGCAATTGATTCAATGTGTTACTTTCCCTTTTTTTTAAGTATGTGTCAAATTTACTAGTAATTTATTAGTGAAAATGGCTTCAAAGTATTTTTCAGTGTATTTGTATTGCTAAATAAACCCGAATAAACCATATTTTTATGATAAAATACTTCTAGCTTACTAAGAGAAAGAAGTTTATAGTTTGACTGCTGGGTTTTTACACTTTCAAAATATTGCTTTGTTGTGCCTAAGCAGCTAGACACTGGTTTAACCAATCGTGTGAGTTTGGGGTGGGGCTACCGGTTTTCCGACCAATGGAGGACAAAGGAAAGTTTTGGAATAATTATTCCAATTCCATTTGGTGATCCCTAGCGGCTTAAAAAGTAACAATCAATTAGTTAAATACTCTGTTCAATAAAATATATCTAAATAAATATATTTATACTAGGGCTGTCAAACGATTAATCGTGATTAATCGCATACAAAATAAAAGTTTGCGTTTGCCTAATATATGTGTGTGTGCTGTGTGTAATTATTATGTATATATAAATACAAACACATTCATGCATATATTTAAGAAATATTTACAAGTATATGAATTTATTATATTTTTATTATAATTTATATTATATATAAATAAAAATATTTTCTACATCAATAATATATTACTCTTAAATATATACATTAATTTGTGTGTATTTATACATACATAATAATTACACACTGTATACACACATATACTAGGCAAACTCAAACTTTAATTTTGTATGCGAATAATCACAATTAATCATTTAACAGCCCTAATTTGTACCCATAAACTGATAAACGGATAAAAATGTTTAATAATTAATATTTTTATGATTTATGTCTCTTATGCGCACAATGTTTTTTATTATTAAAACAAATATATTTTTTTAAAAAATATGAAGCAGCACACCTGTTTTTGACACTGATAATGATATAAAAATGATTCTTGAGTAGCAAATCAGAATATTAAAATGATTTCTGAAGGATCATGTGACACTGAAGACTGGAGTAATGATGCTGAAAATTCAACATTGCATCACAGGGATAAATTACATTTTAAAATATGTTACAATTGAAAACAGTTGTTTTAAATTGTAATGATATTTCAGTGTTTTACTGTATTTTATTACAACTAAATGCAGCCATAATCTGGCATCTCCCATTAATCGAAAAACTTTTAGGGTTGCTTCAGCATCAATAAACGTCAACTTTGACTTACCAGACAAATGCAACAACTTCCATCGTGTGGCTCCAAACATAGAAATAATCTTTAAAGTTTGATGCAGAAAAAGTCAGAGGTCGTTGCTCCTCCCAGCCACGGATCAAAGATTCTGCAAAGCCCCTGAAAGCATAAGCACAATATTTCATACAGGTCAATTCTTCATTTGCCATTTAAATGAGTGGCGTTATTCCCAGTAAACAAGCATCAGAGCGGAATTTTCGCCCACGGGCTGCAGCCATTTGGGGAACCAAGCAGATAACTTTGAACAAATAATGAGATGGAATTTAAAAGATAACATTTCATCCAATCAGAGAATAATTAGATCAACCATCAATTCATTAGATAATGACTTTAGGGTTTTTAATGGGGCACTGGGGCAAAATTGAAGCACACAAACACCTCCCTCCACAACAGCAGACCTCGTGGACACAATCTCCTTGCCTGGGTTCAGCCCACACCAGTAGACAATAAGGCAAAGATAAACATTCTTTTCACTCTCCACGGTCCTCTTGTTTTGAGTAATTAAGGCTACTTAACATGCATTGTAAAGTGTTATCCCTGAATCTAAAGCTCCTTTGGCCAACGGAGAGCTTAGAGCACTATGTTCATGACCTACTGTTTAGGCAACAAGGTGAACGTTAGGGGAGCGGCAAATGGGAATAAAAGCATGTAAATGTTTTTTATTGCAACTTTAACAGGCCACATATTCCTTATTAAACTAGCGCTCCCGAAAGCTATCTGTAATCGTTTAAGTGATCATCTGATTTGTGCACTGAGCTCACTTTTACTGGCCGGGACTGGTAGAGACCAGTATCACCTGAGGAATGGAATGCATCAGTGTATTTTAATTGCTAAGTGGATGATCCAGGGATTATCCCTCATAAGATGTTATTGTCTTGGAAGCACACAAAGATATCTTTTGATCTCAATGGGGTTTAATCTACTGCTGTCTCTCCCATCTCAATGGCCCAGTTGCTTTTGTCAAAACAAACTTGCCATCAACACATAATTGAAATGAATACCTGTAACCAATGAGGGGTTTTCATATGCGGATTCCTTCTACATACGTGCTGTTGAGTAAGCAGACGTCCGCGGATTTGTCTAATAGTAACGGTTTCAGTCTGACGGTCCTCGGTCATGACATCTGACATCCACAGTATGTTTATTCCCCACTTGTTTGCCTCTGTGGAGCAAAAAACAGTTTTTATAGCATATAAATAAACTCTTGGATTAAACATATAAACATCTACCTTATTAAAAGGATTTTAAACACTGCTTCTCTCTCTGCTTTCTTGTTCTGAGTCTGGATTCAGAAGAGGAGGTCACTTTTAAACCCCCTGCTCTGAGAGAGCAAAGGGCACTGCATTTGCAAACTCTTGTTAATGAGCATAATCCAGTCGTAAAACAAGATTTAATCCAGCCATTAACACATCTTGATCAATGATAACCAGGGATTTGGCTTCTTCACGAATGACATGGCTCATCGTCACAATATGGGTTAATATCATGTCATACTTCAAAAGGCATTAGCCTTTTTATAATATAGCATGTTACCTGTGGATTTAAGAGAAAACTAGAACTTATTTTATTTATTTAGACACCTCGCCAATCGATACACTCAGATCATTGTTATTCAAATAGCGAAGACACGCTTCACCAGAGCCTTGTCTGCTCGGGATCTAACTGTGATTCACACCTTGATGGTGTGAACTGGTTGTAATGTAAGTTTTGTTTTTGGTAGATAGATAGATGTATTTATATATAATATATAGTAAAATGTAGTAGTAAAATATGTTTTACACTATTTTACAGTACAATTACACATTTTATGTTAACACAGGGAGGGCCAGGAACTTCCAGGGGGCTGTAAAGGGGTGCTATCTTGTTTTTTTTTTCTGTTGCCTTAGGCAATATTTTCTATAACGCTGCTTTTAAAAAATAAAATAAAATGCACAGAATTTAAAAAAATTAAAATTTAACTGAAAAAAATCTTTTTAGGTTTATATATCTAACTGTACTTAGTGAGTAAAATACATTTGTCAAAACACTGTCAATGTGAAAGAAATAAAATAATATTTTCCAGACAATATTTTAAGAAATTCTTATGGTTTAAAAGTAAATTTTTTATTTATTTATTTATTTATTTATTTTTTTTTACATCACATTTACTATATTTGCACATTATAAATGGCTTTTTATACATACACATATGCATGCCTTTATCAAGGGGAATCATCATATTTGAGAGTGTTTTGACATCATTAAGTTTAATAGATCAAAATGTCTGTAAATGATAAAGTAATGTATGCTTTTACACCATTTTCTCATAACAAAGGGGTTTTAAATCTGGGGACCGGGGACTCCCAGGGGGCCGTAAAGGGGTGCTATCTTGTATTTTTGTAGCCGGTGAACACTATCTCCCTCGGGCAATAGTTTCTGTAAAGCTTCAGTGGAGAAAAAAAGTGAGAAGTAAGAAATACATATTAAAGTCTATAAAAATTGAACAGATTTTTTTCTTCAGCTTTATAAATCTAAAAGAATATTCGTTGTCAATTTGAAACAAAATAAATTGTTTACAGGCAGTATATTGCAATTTCTCTACATCATGTTTACTATTTTACAACATCTGTACATTATAAATGTCTCTTTATACGTGACAATATACTGTGGTATAGTAACGGGACCATTATATTTGTGAGCATTTGGCATCATAAAGTTTGAAATCCCCATTTCAAAATGTAATGCACCATACTTTAGTAAGGTAATTTCGTGTTTACACGTTTAAACCGAAACCTATTTACATTCCTTTCCCGTTAAAATTACTAACATGTTTACACTGTAGAACACATAAAATATGCGCAAGGACAAATTCGATCAATCAGCACGCAACTGTGGGCATGTTCAAACGTTTGAATGGAGAGAACGCGGCGCGTTTCAATGGACTTGAATGATGACAGTCATTGTGACATCACCAGACAACAAAAAGACTCGCACTCGCGGAGCGAAGCGCTCCAATCAATGGCACAGACGCGGCGCATGCTGCACGCAGAGATGAGTCTCCAAGCAGCCTCCAAAAACTTCTGCTGATCTGAGTTTTCTAAGCTAAAAATGACAAATCCAGGACTTGGCGAACTCGCGCTGTCACTTTTGGAATTGCTGCTTTCTTTGACCTAAGCGTTTGCGCACTTCATTAGAGTTTAGTACAGTCTAGTTTGAAGTGTTGCTCAAGTATGAACAAGAAGAGGCGACCTGCGTTGCGGCGACTCTCTGTCGTGGGATAAAGAAATCGCTTGTGGATTAAAACACGAATTCATGAGGAACTTAAGAGACGACGGGAACGCAGACCGGCCACAGCGCTTCCTCCTTCGGTAACGCTACAACTTCTTTCTTTAGTATTACGTTTTGCAAACAGTGTTTTAAAACCAGCGTTGACATTTCTATACCTCAGCGTGTTGTATATCACCTAACAGAAGTGCATACATGTAGTCCGTGAGGTCAGAAGGTATGCGCAAATGAAAGGAAAACACTTCTCTGCTTCCTTATCATCAGATCTCTTTGTCGTCTTTGTTGCTTGAGTTGTTTTTGCGTAAGATCTACCACCTGTAGCCTCACAACTCTGCCTCTCCCTCAGCGAAGCGTCTTTTGCTAGACATTCAGTCCTTTTGAAGACTTTCCTTTCATGATCTAAAGGCAGACCCCCACCCAGACACTGCTCTCTTATCTCTCTTTAATTGCAGACTCCATGTCTGCTGTCTTCATGTCTCCCTTCTTTCGATTTCTTTTGATTCACTCTTTCCTGTTTCATCCCATTTGTCTGACATCCTCTTTGGAGTCTTGCGCTTTCACTGTAGATCAATCTCTTATTATAGCCTGCGGCGGGGATATTATTCTTAATCTTTTTGCATGCGTGTGCGTTCATCGCCTCAAAGACATCTCCAAAAGATCTAGATATGTCTGTGGTTTGAGGCAGCCGCAGGTTGAGTGTGGCTAGGGATCTTTTCCATGCATATAAGTGGTTGGGGCTCTGGGCTGCTATTCAAAAGTGTTTTAGGATTTAAAGGAACAGGTATTCCATAATAACCAAACCTTAAACTTCTATGAGTGATTAGAGGTTGGAACCTATCTACGGGTGATCTATGAACCATTGTGGCATTGAGCAAGCACTTAACACCAGATTGCTCCAGGGGACTGTAGCTACAAGAAATGTAATGTATATTTTTTAAAAACGATGTTCTTTAATGGTTCTTTGAAGGACCTGAGGTGCAGCAAACAATAAACTTATATAGAATACTTTTTTACTGTTCAAGTTCTTATGATGCTACATTACAGGTTCTTAAGATTCTTCAAAGCAGATGGTTTAGTATAAAAAAAGTTCATTGTGGAACCTAAAAAGGTTCTCCTTTGACATAATGCTGTAAAACTGTCTTTTAAACCATGAAAATGATTCTAAGAAGAATGTTCTTTGCTGAACCCAAGATTTGTAAAAAAATGTGTAAATTTGACTAATTCGCATGTGCTCTTTACAGGAACTGACTGATCATGGTCGCCGTGGTCCGTGCTCTCACGGTGCTGTTGCTCGGTCAGGTGTTGCTGGGAGGTGCCGCTGGACTCATTCCCGAGATCGACCGACGGAAATACAGTGATTCGGGGAGACAAACGCCGGAGAGATCCGATATTAACTTCCTGAAAGAGTTCGAGCTACGGCTGCTCAACATGTTTGGACTGAAGCGAAGACCCACGCCGAGCAAATCGGCGGTGGTCCCTCAGTACATGCTGGACTTGTATTATATGCACTCTGAAAACGATGACCCGAACATCCGGCGCCCGAGGAGCACTATGGGAAAGCACGTGGAGCGGGCGGCCAGCAGAGCAAACACAATAAGAAGTTTTCATCACGAAGGTGAGGCCAGATGTTGGTTGTGAATAGTTGTTCCTGAATTTTAAAATGTAAAAATTCAAATTTGAAAATTCAAATTTTCAAAAGAGCATTTCTTAGAACATTCTAAAATTCCAAGCAATGATGTGACGCAACCATTTGGAAACTATACTGACATTCCACAAACAGCTCTCACTATTATTAAAGAAGCGCAAAAATGCATCCTAACGCTGACTTTACTGCAAATAATTGATAGTGTCTGAGTGCACTTACAGTAGTTTTCTAGACAAGGTGTGGGGTTCATGCGCTAGTTATTTTCCAAGAATCCACAGATTACAGTAACAAGCCTTATGAGGAAATCCAGGATGGTAGTTTAGCTGTTCTCCATCAACTTCTGTCCTTGATGTTTCCGAGGCATCAATGGGGGGGCTTGTTTCTTTCGTACAGATATTGTGCGTGTGTGTTTAGCTTCGCTCAACTCTTTATCACATGCCCGAGTAATTCTAGCCTAACTGTTTGAGCCATTCGGGGGATTGTGGGTGGCCTTGTTGAATGGTCAGATTTGAATTCACTAGAAACAGAATCTGTTTTTTTCTTGTAATGAAATCAAGCCGAGTGTGATCAGGTGGCATGTCAATTAAGTCTCTTTTAGGCGTGTTATCTGATTTAAACAATCGTGAAACATGCCCTCTCTTGCTCTGGAAGATTTGAGCCTATGAAAGTCACTGGCCTTGTTCATGGAAGTCTTCATGCTGGAGTCTGTTTAGAGGTCACCATAAACTATAGCATACAATTTAGAAACATTTCACTTTAGTCTCATGGCAACACAGGAAAAATCACGCTAACTCGCTGTACTGTGGTAAAGAGAGGGGGAGGGATTCATACGAGAGTCATTACAGGCTGTTTAGGCGGCCCTGTAAAATGGCACAGATTCGGATGGATGACATCCAGTGGTCGAGCCGACACACTGCAAACAAGGGATGCTTTTTGTGTGCTTGTGTTGAAACAAACAATTTAAGTGTTTGCATTCAATGCCTTCCTTGTTTACTCCAAATGAGACTTTTCTCGTGCCCTCTATAGTAAATTGAACAACTCCTCTGCCTCAGGCTTCTCTCATTGTTTTAATTTGGTGAACTTGGTGGTTGAGGACCCGACTGGATTTTTATTACATCCCTCGAAGAGGTTTCGACGTAATATTATGTAATCGTTTTTGAAGTTCCTTCCAATAAGGCACCGCTGAAATAACTCGGATTTGACGTCGAGATCCTCAGCCGAGATACGCAGTCAGTTTTCAAGGCGAATGTACGACTTGTACGATTTGCTGTTTTGGCATAACGTACAAACAGAAATTAGGAATGTCAATACACTCATAACTGTGGCTGACTGCTTTCGGCAAGCCCCGACATGTTCGCAGTCACTCCCCCTCAAGACGGATTGACTGGGAGAAAAAGGAAAAGGTGAAGAAAGACAGACAGAACGAGGGAAAGAAAGAGCCGGGCTTTCCCACATCAAATAAAGCGTGCTTATCTTCTGTAGGCTCTTTGTGATTATGAAGCAGATAGGTTGGATTATTGGGAATGGAATTTCCAAAACGCCTCTTTTCAAAAGAGATTAAGCAAGCTCTTTGGTCTGAGAGCGTTTTATTTTAGGGCATTGAGTCGTAGGAGTAGCTGTTCCTTCGCTGATTGCAACCTTTATTCAATAAAGACTTGGAAACAAGAGAATGTTGTCACTCCACAGCCACACAAACAGCCTCACGCTCGCAGCTAGCCTTTCATTTTAACACCTGGTTCTACCATATAATCTCTCACTCAGGCCAGACAAGAAAATGCTGAGTGGAAAATCCTATTTAAAGTCAAAGCAAAAATGTCAGGTTTCAGCCTGAAGTGCTTCACAATCCAACGGTATTCTTTTGTTGTAGCCCAATTTGTTGACACGATCCTAACGCACTCTTTCTTCTGTCCTTCCAGAGGCTTTCGAGGCACTGTCCAGCCTGAAAGGAAAAACAACGCAGCAGTTTTTCTTCAACCTTACCTCCGTTCCCGTCGAGGAGCTCATCACGGCCGCGGAGCTGCGCATTTTCAGGGACCAGGTTCTCGGCGAAGCCGGTGCAGGTGGTTTCCACCGTATTAACATTTACGAGGTGTTCAGGCCAGCGTTGGCCGCCTCCAAAGAGCCTCTAACCAGACTTCTCGACACCCGTTTGGTGCAGGACTCTCACACGCGCTGGGAGAGCTTCGACGTGGGTTCGGCCGTGGCTCGCTGGGCCCGCGAATCCCAGCACAACCACGGGCTCCTGGTGGAGGTGCTCCATCCCGAGGAGTCGGAAGGATCCGAGGAGGTCGAGACGAACCGTAGGAGGCACGTCAGGGTCAGCCGCTCCCTTCATGCGGATGAGGACTCGTGGGCGCAAGCCCGACCCCTGCTGGTGACCTACAGCCACGATGGACAGGGCTCCGCCGTCCTGCATTCGAACCGAGAGAAGCGGCAGGCGCAGCAGACGCGGCAAAGGACGAAGCAGCGCAGGAAACAGCACCCGCGCACGAACTGCAGGCGGCACGCTCTCTACGTGGACTTCAGCGACGTGGGCTGGAATGAGTGGATCGTGGCGCCGCCCGGCTACCACGCTTTCTACTGCCACGGCGAGTGTCCCTTCCCGCTGTCGGACCACCTGAACTCCACCAATCACGCCATCGTCCAGACGCTGGTGAACTCTGTCAATTCCAATATTCCTAAAGCTTGCTGCGTCCCGACGGAGCTCAGTCCCATTTCGCTGCTGTACCTGGACGAGTACGAGAAAGTCATTCTTAAAAACTACCAGGACATGGTGGTGGAGGGCTGCGGGTGCCGATGAGAGCTACATCTCCCCAATGAAGACTTTTATTTATACAAAAGAACGTTCAAAGAGCTATTTTGGAGGAAGAAAAGAAATATATATGAATATATTTATGTTGACTGAAAAAACAAACAAACGGGAAAATAAATATTTTAATGAGAGTGCTTGCTTTTTCCAGTGGCTTTGAAGATGTTTCTGTCCCATGTACATTTCAAATGAGTGCAATTGCACATGAAGTATAATGCTCAGATTTTTATGATGTATTTATTGCATAACCACTTTATTTGTAAATGATGTGTATTTATCATGAAAAAATATATGATCTTCATTCAGTGTGCATCTGGGAATACATTATTTGAAACCAAAAAATAAACCATGAATGATGAAGTTCTCTTTAAAAGTCGTGATATAACAAACACACTGTTACTTATGCAAAACGTGGTCAGATTTGGGTTTTTTAGTCCAGAACAAAAAATTTAATGCGCTCACCCCGTTGTCATCCAATATGCTTGTGTCTTTCTTTCTTCAGTCGTGAAGAAATTGTTTTTTGAGGAAAACATTTCAGGAATTATCTCCATATAGTGGAGTTCAATGTTGCCCGTGAGTTTGAACTTCCAAAATGTAGTTTCAATGCAGCTTCAAAGGGCTCTAAACGATCCCAGCCAAGGAATAAGGGTCTTATCTAGTGAAACAATCAGTCATTTTCCAAAAAAAAAAAGAAATGTATATACTTTTTAACCTCAAATGCTGGTCTAGCTCAACGTGTATTCTATGCATTCTGGGTCAATACAGTTAAGGTATGTCGAAAAACTCCCATCTCATTTTCTCCTCTAACTTCAAAATCGTCCTACTTCGCTGTAGAAGTACCGACCTAGTGTTTACAAAGTGAACATGCAAAGAAGGTCAAATGTTCTTTTAAAAAAAAAAAAAAAAAGCGATGTATGCTGATTTTGAAGTTGGAGGAGAAAATGAGATGGGAGTTTTTCCGACATATACTAACGGGACTGCACAGAGTATGCATGCGCATGGCAGAGCTAGATAAGACAAGCATTTAAGGTTAAAAACTATATACATTTTTTTGACAGATCGTTTCGCTACATAAGACCCATTTTTCTCGGCTAGGATCGTTTAGAGCCTTTTCAAGCTGCGTTGAAACTGCATTTTGGAATTTCAAACTCGTGGGCACCATAGAAGTCCACTATATGGAGATAATTCCTGAAATGTTTTCCTCAATAAACAATTTCTTCACAACCGAGGAAAAAAAGACATGAACATCTTGAACAACAACGGGGTGAGTATATTATCTGTAAATTTTTGTTCTGGAAGTAAACTATTCATTTAAAGGAGAAGTCCAATTCCAAAACAAAGATTCACATATAATGTACTCACCCCCTTGTCATCCAAGATGTTCATGTCTTTCTTTCTTCAGTCATAAAGAAATTGTTTTTTGAGGAAAACATTTCTGCATTTTTCTCCATATAAAGGACTGGTATGCTGCCCCGACAGATCAAACAATCCCAGCCAAGGAAGATCGGTCTTATCTAGCGAAACGATCGGTTATTTTCATTAAAAAAATACAATTTAAATACTTTTTAATCTCAAACGCTCGTCTTGCCTTTCTCTCCCTGAACTCTGTGTATTCTGTCTCAAGACATTTAGGGTATGTTGAAAAACTCCAATCGTATTTTCTTCCTCAACTTCAAAAATCATTTCAAAATCATCCTACATCGCTGCGGGAAGTTCCGACCCAGTCTTTGCAAAGTGAACATGCAAAGAAGATCAAACACCCTTAACAAAAAAAGTAAAACTTTTTTTTTAGGACGATTTCACAGTTGAGGGAGAACATGAGATGGGAGTTTTTCGACATACTCCAACTGTCATGAACCGGAACAAAAACAGTCCAGGCAGAGTAAGACAAGACGAGCGTTTGGCATTAAAAGTATATAAATTGTATTATTTTTATGAAAATAACCGATCGTTATGGTAGATAAGACCCTTCTTTCATGGCTGGGATCATTTATAACCGCATTTGGGATCGTTTGAAGCCGCAATTAAACTGCCTTTTGGAAGTTCAAAATCGGGGCACCATATCAGTCCATTATATGGAGAAAAATCCTGAAATGTTTTCCTCAAAAAACATAATTTCTTTACAACTAAAGAAAGAAAGACATGAACATCTTGGATGACAAGGGGTTAGTACATTATATGTGAATCTTTGTTTTGGAAGTGGACTTCTCTTTTAAGGCCCGTTCACATCAAAGACAATAACTATGAAGTCTTCAAAAAAAATCATTGTAGCCTTAAAGGGATAGTTCACCCAAAAATGAAAACTCTGTTATTAATTACTCACCCTCATGTCGTTCCAAACCAGTAAGACCTTCGTTCATCTTCAGAACTCAAATTAAGATATGTTTGATGAAATCCGAGAGTTTTCTGATCCTGCATAGACAGCAACGCAACTACCACGTTCAAGGCCTAGAAAGGTAGTAAGGACATAGTCGGTGTGACAATCAGTGGTTGAACTGTAATGTTATAAAGCTGCGATAATACTTTTTGTGCACAAAGTAACAAGCATCATGGTACTCTCATGAACACACAGTGAAGACTAACATGAAAGAGAAGAAATTGTTGAATGAAGTTATTTCTGTTTCCTTTGTGCACAAAGAGCATTCTCATAGCTTTGTAAAATTACGGTTGAACCACTGATGTCACATGGACTATTTTATCAATGTCCTTTCTACCTTTCTGGGTTTTGAACGTGGTAGTTGTGTTGCTGTCTATGCATGGTCAGAAAGCTTTCAGATTTCTTCAAAAATATCTTAATTTGTGTTCCAAAGATGAACGAAGGTCTTACAGGTTTGGAAAGACATGAGGGTGAGTAATTATTGACAAAAATGGACATTTTTGGATAAACTATCCCTTTAAGAATTGAGTAGGTACAAAATCAGAGACATGCCAGAAACGAGCATGCCATATAAAATGTCCTCCAAAAGTCTGAAGGCAATATCAGTATAACTATGTTTATTTTCTTGATGACTTTCTATTTATAAGGTACCATACAAATTATGAAGAAATATTTAGTATTAAATAATAATGGGTAACACTTTATTTTGGTAGTCTACTTTAGACCTTCTACTGACTATAAGTAACTTTGTAACTACTTGTCAACTACCAGTCATTAGAGTATTAGTAGACTAGTAACTTTGCAAGTACACGTCAATGTACTCTAACCTAACAGTCAGAGTTTGTTGGTATGTAGTTATAAATTAACGAGGGTTAGTTGACACGTAATTGCAAAGGTACTTACGGTTAGTAGTATGTCAAAAGTGGACTATCGAAATAAAGTGTAACCAAAAATAAATTAAAAGCATAGAAAATGCATCTGCATCTCTAAATGGATTTTAATTGGTTTGTTGTGTACTAAACTTAGCTATCAGTCAGCTAGCTATGAAGATGTGTTGACCTGATAATCTTCAAAAAAACAAACCTAGGCAGAGTTGAATCCAATAATGAGATTCAACAGGCAGCTGCTGTGATGTGTATAAATTAGCATTATGATGTCATCGAATAGGAAATCCTTATTGCTGGTTTTCAGTTATAATTGCAAGTTATGCCAAAAAATGCATTCTGATTTTGTCCAAATCTACTTTGTTTAGAGTCTTTCTAAGCTCTGGGAAGGCACTGTATAATCTCAAGAGAAACATACAAGAAAATGTATTTTTACATTTTGTTTAATAAGCACGCATGGTCATATTAGTGGATTTTTTGGCGCTGTCAACTTTGGTGAAGTAAACCCCAAAACATTTCCACAAAGTTGTTATTTTAGTTTTAAATAGATTTACCATTGACATCCACTGGATGGTTTGTCCAACGTTGGATCAATCTGGAACACATCAGAAGCGCAGATGTAATTATGTGCGATCAAGTGTCATTCTGTAATGCAGTTGTAGGAAACTACTGCACTGGTACTCTAGACATGATTCACATCTCATCTAAATTGAAATATTCATACAGAAACATTGAGATGTCTTTTCAAAATAATAAATCACAGTGACCCCGGAGCTCACTGAGGGCCGAGCCGCTTTGATTTGAAGCATAATGATGTGTGTTTGGCTATTTCTTTCCAATCTGAAGTTTACCCAAAAGTTTTCTATTTCTTGCTACGTTACTTTGTCATTGTATAGACCAAACCGCAGCGCTGGTATGGAAAAACTCAACAGCCTTTGTGGTTTCTATTCACCAGATATTCACTCAACCCCAGAAGGAACTGTTTTCCTTTAAAAACCCCAGAATGAATGCTTTTAATGAAAATTACATTTCATGCAACGGTAAAAGCTGACGTCCTCCATACCGAGTGCTCATAGAGTAGGGAAACATTCTCAGGGAGTGTTAGATTTAATGGTTTGTCTTTAAAGAGTCCATAAAGCTTTAATTGAGTTGTATGGCAATACAACTCCCCTGCCATGTTTCACATTTAACATGCATTTCCCCTCGTCCCTCCTGTTCTGTCAGCCTGCGAGCTCCGACCCTTTGACTTCTTACTACCCAAGTGATCAGGGGAATACTACAGCAGGGTCAGGGTCACTGCTGAGAGCCGTAAAACATTTCATTCCTTACATTTGCCAAACAACTACATCAGTGGCATACTATGCTATGGTTTCACATGGATGTACCTCAGCCGGGTCAGTCCTACTATGAAGTCATTTTTTATGCCCCCATTATTTGTCCAGTAGATGAGATAAAATATAAAATTAAAATAAATTCAATATTAACATTAATATTAACATAATATTAACATCAATATTAACATAAATATATATATATATATATATATATATATATATATATATATATAAATATATATATAATACTAACTTTTCATTTCCACAGCCTTTTTAAAATGATATATATTTGAATCTGACTAGATTAACTAAAATTATGTTAAAATATAACATTTTCGGTTTCACAGAAAAATGACAGAAGAGATGTATTTTTATATTTAAATATATATATATAAATTAATACATTACTAAACTTTTTATGCATTTTACATGAAAAACATTACTAAAATAATATTATAAAATATCACTTTTTCACAAATTATATGTATGTAAAATTTCATAATTTGAATTAAAGCAACACTCCACTTTTTTTTGAAATAGGCTCATTTTCCAACTCCCCTAGAGTTATACAGATGTGTTTTACCGTTTTTGAATCCATTCAGCCGATCGCTGGGTCTGGCGGTAGCACTTTTAGCATAGCTTGCCTGAAAGTGACCGGCACTAAGTTTGTATAGATGCAGAGTTGCAGCAGCCGGCAGAGTTGACGACTGCGTAATATCATTGCGCCTGCTGCACCCATGGTACGGCAGCAAAATTCCTTGATTATTACGCCGGAATGAGAGTATAGTTCCTAGTCATATCGGCCTATAAAATCGCAACTTTTCATTTTCCGCCAGTCTTAGTACACGATGCAACTACAGAAGAGTCAAGTTTTAAATAGGAAAAATATCGAACCTCTTTAGTCATTTTATAGTGAGATGCTAACGGTCTAATCGGATTCAATGATTTGTGCTAAGCTATGCTAAAAGTGCTACTGCTAGATCCGGCGATCGGCTGAATGGATTCAAAAACGGTAAAACACATCTGTATAACTCCAGGGGATTTGGAAAATGAACCTATTTTCAAAAAAAGTGGAGTGTTCCTTTAATATTTCACAAATACAAACTTTTCAGTTCCACAACCTTTTTAAAATTGTATATATTTCAAAGACTTGATATAGACATTTTAAATTATTCATTTTCCACAAATTCTATTTCAATACGTAAACAATTTTAAATGCAATATTTCACAAATAGAAACTTTTCACTTCCACAGCCTTTTTAAAATTATATATATTTCAAAAATTCAATATGTGTAGGGAGCATACATATACATGCATACATACATCACAAATAGAAACTTTTCACTTCCACAGCCTTTTTAAAATTATATATATTTCAAAAAGTTAATATATTATTTTTATTAGTGATTGCATGATTTTTCCCCCTTTTTTACTATTTGAATTTAAAAATTTAAATGTAAATTTGAATTTTAAATTGCATAGTTCAAAAGTTACTGTACAGCAGATGAGGCTGTCATTCGCAATGAAGTTGCTTTACAGAAGACGCTGAAACTACTAGTTGTGCTCCACTGTTTTTAATTATTCATTTATGTCTAAAATGAAAATCTGCCTTTAAAAATTGCAGTATGAAGTCAGAGTCTTCGAGTTCAACTTTACAATGACATATTGAGTAAAGATGCACCTTAGCGAATAGAACAGTCCGTTCGGCCAATTTTCTTTTTAAAGCATCAAAAAAGGTTGGGAAATACAACCATATGGCTTTGCGAGCATCAGTCTGGGCATCGGTTGGGAGGGATTCAGTTTGGCAAGGAACAGTAATTTGATTTGTCTCACTGAGTGCAAACCACACCGAAAGTATCTGTAGTTCCTCTGACCAGATTCATGCAGCATCAGAATCCGATTTCCAGATTTCTGGCGGTCGGCGTTTGGAAACTATGCAGCGTGTACCTTTGATGAGGGGAACCCGACCGAGCTGGAATACGAGTGCTGGCTGCATGCCAGAGGGACGCTGAAGTTCGGACAGGGTCTGCGGCGGATCGGAAGGCCTTTGTTATCCCACAGCGGCAGGCTAATTTGAGAGAAGGTTCACTACGCCTTTCTGTGAAGATGACGTCCAGCACACTTGGAAACGGAGAGTCTGCGGAGCAGCTCAAAACACATCAAAAAGCCACGCATCCACATGTTGCTGAAAGAGGAAAGAAACAGACAGAAATGACTTTTCCAGAGTGACCGACAAACCCAGAAATGATGGGTCTAATTCTTACGTCCCTTTAAAGAACACATTATTCTATTACATTATTAGATTTTATTGTGTGTGTGTGTGTGTGTGTGAGCGGGGAGGGGGTTGTTTTTTTGGAAAACGGGACGGAATAGAGGCCCTATGTGTGTATATGAAGGCCAGGCCAGCTAAATGTTAGGAAATGACTCAGTTGTATTTATGAAGTCTTCTGTTTGTTTGTGCTTTTTCCACTTCGGCTCCTGGAAAAGCAGATTATTTGCACATCAACCGGTGAACCCGGCACAAAATCTTTGAGATGGATTCATTGCTACAGGCCGAGGGTGAACAGAGCCAAAGCTTTTCTTGCTTCGGTTAAGCTGACCAGAAGTGTCACTGGAAAATCTTGTTGCCACCTGTATTTTCCCTCAGAAACCTCTGAGAATCATTTTTTATAGTTAGCGGTGTTTGCTAAGGCCAGCGTCACTTCTGTTGCTCATACTTACGGTCAGAAATGAACAAACCCCTAACCCTGAGGATTAAAGACAGACATTTATGATTCCTCTAATCGTGCGGTTTATTGACAAACTTTCAATCTGATGTACGATATTGGCTTGGAATATGATAAAATGGGTATTAAAAAGATCTATTAGACTTACATTGAAAGAATCTGGCACCCACAACACTCAGCGTTGCATGGGCAAACACTACTCACATTTTCTTACAAAAGTATAAAAATCCAGGATGAACTTAAATCATATAATATAAATATAATATATAATTTGTGACTTTGGACCACAAAACCATTTGTAGCAATAGCCAACAATACATTGTATGGGTCAAAATTATGGATTTTTCTTTTATGCCAAAAATTATTAGGATATTAAGTAAAGATCATGTTCCATGAAGATATTTTGTAAATTTTCTACTGTAAATATATCAAAACTTAATTTTTGATTAGTAATATGCATTGCTAAGAACTTCATTTGGACAACTTTAAAGGCGATTTTCTCAATATTTAGATTTTTTTGCACCCTCAGATTCCAAATTTTCAAATTGTTGTATCTTGGACAAATATTGTCTTATCCTAACAAACCACAAATCAACAGAAAGCGTATTTATTCAGCTTTCAGAAGATGTATAAGACTCGATTTAAAAAAAAAAACTGACCCTTATATATATATACTGTGGCATGTGGAAGTTTGGGAACCCCTTGCAGAATCTGTGAAAATGTGAATAATTTTAACAAAATAAGAGAGATCATACAAAATGCATGTTATTTTTTATTTAGTACTGTCCAGAGTAAGATATTTTACATCAAAGATGTTTACATATAGTCCACAAGACAAAGAATAGCTGAAATTATTAAAAGAACCCCCTTCAACAGTTTGGGAACCCTTGGTTCTTAATACTGTGTGTGGTTACCTGGATGATGTACGACTGTTTTTTGTTTAGTGATAGTTGTTCATGAGTCCCTTGTTTGTTAAACTGCCCGCTGTTCTTCAGAAAAATGCTTCAGGTCCCACAGTTTATTTGGGTTTTCAGCATTTTGTGTATTTGAACTCTTTCCAACAATGACTGTATGATTTTGAGATCCATCTTTACACACTGAGGACAACTCAGTACACACAGGGACTCAAGCACAACTATTAAAAAAGGTTTAAACATTCACTGATGCTCCAGAAGGGAACATGATGCATTAAGAGCCGGGGGGTGAAAACTTTTGAACAGGATGAAGATGTCCAAAATTTTCTTATTTTGTTGAAATATCATTTTTTTTCCATTTAGTACTATCCTTCTGAGGCAACAGAAGATGTTTCCAGGAAGACAAATTAAGTACAATTTACCTTGACCTTCAAATTCAAAACGTTTTCACCCCCTGGCTCTTAATACATCGTGTTTCCTTCTGGAGCATCAGAGAATGTTAAACCTTTTCTTAATAGTTGTGTTTGAGTCCCTCCACTGTCCTCAGTGTGAAAAGACGGATCTCAAAATCATAGAGTAACTGCTGTAAAGGGTTCAAATATGCAAAAGATGCTGGAAAACTGAAGAATCTGCAAGACCTGGAAGATTTTTTTCTGAAGAACAGCGGCCAGTTAAATTGTTTAGGACAAACAATGGACTCAAGAACAACCATCTCAAAACAAAAAAACAGTCATTGATCATCCAGGTATACACAGTATAGCTAAGGGTTCCCAAACTTTTGTAGGGGTTATTTTAATAATTGCAGCTATTTTTTTGGTCTTGTGGACTATATATAAACATCTTTTGTGTAGAATATCTTACTCGGGACAGTACAACAATATAACATGCATCCTGTATGATCTCTCTTATTTTGTTAAAATTATTCACATTTTCACAGATTCTGCAAGGGGTTCCCAAACTTTTGCATGCCACTGTATATATATAAGAAGTAAGAAATAAAGTTTGCAAATACAGCTTCCAAGCAATCTCCATTGCTTTTTAATTCATTTAAAAAAAAAAAAAAAAAAAAGAAAAAAAGTAGAAAAGTAGAAAAAAAAAATTCATTTTTTTTTTTTGGAAAAAAAAAGAGAAAAAAAGAATAATGAAGGCCAGAATAATGCTGCTTCCAACTAGAACATTTGTTTTCTAATTTGTTTATTTGTTCAAATGAAGGGAGTTTATGGTTTATGAGTAAACCAAGGAAAATAAATAACTTAATTCAAAAGGAAAACAGGTTTTCATACCCCATTGACAGATATTTGTTCTTGTTTTAATCATGAACTCACTTAATTTTGCACTTCAAGTAAATACTGATTTAAGGATGTTTAGACATTTATATTGGAAAACAAAAACACTGATATTAATTTGTTGCAGTGCATGCAACATTTAACGGCATGACTTTTTAAAGGCTTTAAACTGCAGAAGGGCCAATTAAGACGTTTTAAACCCTGCAGAAACCCTGCCTGACACAAATTAAACCCAAAGAAATGTTCAAGATTTGTTGCATGAACAAATTTGAATGAGTTAAATTGAACAAGCAACAAAAAATCCCTTTATGAGTGGGTTTTCTGTCTGGCAGTACGATGCAATGCACAAACATGTGTTTGTCTTTAGAATGCATAAATAAATTGCTACTAAAATTGTTTTTATATGTCCCAAACCCATGCACCATTTGTTGTGCACACTAATGACCATGGCATCCACTCAGAATAGTCAAGTCATTTTGCTTTGCACCAACACACAAACCCACAAGCAAACACACAAGCACACACACACACACGCACATACACCCACAGAACAGGTGCCTCAGACCGAGTGAGTCAGAACCCTCTCGTGGCCTCATGTCAGATCCACTGTTTGCTCTGATTCAGCGCCAGCACACTACGACTCATACCTTGAACTATTTGTTGTTGGGACGCAGGCCTCTTTCCCCTCACAGTAAACCACATCGCTCATGTTCCCCGGAGACCCGCTGTAGTAAACTTTGGTCATTTTTCTTGACATTTATTGGCTGATGGTAACCATGGCAGTACAGTGACTTGGTGTACGAAAGCATTTTGATGTTTCTCATAAAAGCTTTGCGTGGAGGATGTTTCAGTTTGGAACACTCTAGTGAGCAAGCATGTAAACAGATGGTCAAAGGAGATATTTGGGGTGTTTGTTTCTGAAGGGCAGCTGTAGCGCAGCGCTAAACGCGGTTGGTGGTCTATCTGTTCTCTATCTTTACAAGAATTTTGGTGATGCATGCACTTAGGTAGGGCCCTGTTTGGATGGCTCAACTAATGGACAAGTCTAAGTGGATCGCACGAAGACACAACCAGGTCACATTTCAGCCCAAAACAAGACGAATAAAATATTTAGGTTATGTTTTCTATGTCTAAATCTTTTTATTTCTATTAGATATACGCTACCATTCAAAAATTGGGGTTAGTAATTTAAAGAAATTAATACTTTCACTCAGAAAAGATGCATTAAGTTGATCAAAAGTAACAATTAAAAAGATTAACAGTTGGCATTGTTATAAAAAATTCGATTTCAAATAAATGCTGGTTCTATTCATCAAAGATTCCTAAAAATGTATCATTGTTTCCACAAAACAATTAAGCAGCACAACTGTTTTAAACAATAATAAGAAATATTAGAATGATTTCTGAAGGATCATATGACACTAAAGACTGGAGTAATGATGCTGAAAATTTAGCTTTGAATCATATGAATAAATTGCATCTTAAAATATAATCAAATAGAAAACAATTATATTAAATTGTAATAATATTTCTGTAATAATGTTTTTACTGTATTTTGGATTAAGAAAAGTCATATTGGTGAGCGTAGGAGACTTTAAAAAAATTATTAAAAAATGATTAAAATCTACAATCAGTTTTTTATTTATTTATTTTTTTATTATATTACTTTCCTTAATACAGTTGTTCTTCCCATTTTTAATGAATGAGAATTAGATTATTTTGCATTACATTACCATTAAAATATTAATGCACCTAAAAATAGGCCTCATTTTCTTTATGCAAATTTCATTTGATTTCAGGGTGAAATATGACATGGGCAATTCTTGGATTTCTTGCAATTCTTAATACCTCTAAGGCACTATGGTTTCCACATCATGGTTTCCACAAAATATATTAAATAGGACAGCTGTTTTTAACTAAATAAGAAATGTTTCTTAAGTAGAAATCAACAGATTAAATTGATTTCTGAAGGATCATGTGACTAGAGTAATGATGCTGAAAATTCAGCTTTGAATCACATGAATAAATTACATCTTAAAATATAATCAAATAGAAAACAATTATTTTAAATTGTAATAATATTTCACATGATTACTGCTTTTACTATATTTTTGATCAAATAAATATCGCCTTGGTGAGTATAATGAACTTAAAAAAAAAGTAAAAAAAAATTGATCAAAATCTACAATCAGTTTTATATACGTAGTAATAATAATTTATTATATTATGATTATTATTATTATGTTTTAATATATTGGTTTCATTAATACAGTTGTTTCCCCCTTTTTTCAATAAGTAAAAGATTATTTTTCATTATAGAACCATTATAATATAAATGCACATAAAAATAGGCCTCATTTTCTTAATGTAAGTTTCGTTTGATTTTAGGGTGCAATATGACATAGGCATTTCTTAAAATTCTTAATACCTCTGAGGCACTTTGGTTTCCACAAAATTATATTAAACAGCTGTTTTTAACAATAATGAACAGCAAATCAGCATATTAGAATGATTTCTGAAGGATCATGACATTAAAGACTAGAGTAATGATGCTGAAAAATCAGCTTTGCATCACAGAAATAAATTACATCTTAAAATATAATCAAATACAAAACAATTTTTTTTAAATTGTAATAATATTTCACATTATTACTGTTTTTATTACATTTTTTATCGAATAAATTTCACATTTGTGAGTATAAGAGACTTTAAAACAATCACTAAAAATCATCAAAATCTACAATCAGTTATATATATGTAGCTTTTTTATTTATTATTATTATTATCATCATTATGTTTTATTATATTGCTTTCATTAATACAGTTGTTTCCCCCTTTTTTCATAAATGAGAAGAATATTTTGCATTACATTACCATTATAATATTAGTGCACCTAAAATTAGGCCTCATTTTCTTTCTGCAAATTTCATTTGATTTTAGGGTGAAATGTAACGGATATATCTTGGATTTCTTAAAATTCTTTGTACCTCTGAGGCACTTTGGTTTCCACATCATGGTTTCCACAAAATTATATTAAACAGCTGTTATCAACAATAATAATAAATGTTTTTGAACAGCAAATCAGCATATTACAATGATTTCTGAAAGATCATGTGACACTGAAGACTGGAGTAATGATGCTGAAAAATCAGCTTTGCATCACAGAAATAAATTACATCTTAAAATATAATAAAATAGAAAACAGTTATTTCAAATTGTAATAATATCTCACATTATTACAGTTTTTACTGTATTTTTGATCAAATAAATGGTGAGTATAAACTAAAAAATAATTTAAAATAAATAAAATAAATCTTCAAATTCTACAATCAGTTATATATATTATTTAACAAGATTATTTTGCATTACAGTACTATTATAATATTAACACACCTAAAAATAGGCCTTATTTTCTTTTTGCAAATTTCATTTGATTTTTGGATTTCTTGCAATTCCTAATACCTCTGGTTTACTATTAAAGAGAGGAATGCACAGTGCGGCAAACAACAGGCACCTTGTATCTGAATCAGACCTTAAGAATGTGACCCGCTCCAGAGAAAAACCAGCAGATGATTGAGAACAAATAAAAAAAAACATTAGCAGTTCACCTGCAAATGCTAAAGCTTGACGGATTATAAGATTACTACAGTAATCCTATAGCTCGCTGTACACTTGCGATCCCGATTCCATCACAGATGTTAGCATCCCAGCAGCAGATGGCATTGATCTTTCACATTAAGCTCTCCTCCGGCTCCGAACCCAGCTGATTCGGTGGCTTCGCCGTACATATGGAACGGCTGACATACAATACGCTATATTGCTGAAAAAATGTTTTTGAAGATTTTTTTGGATACATCTGCTGCAGTTTTTCTCTGCAAATGAGTTACAGTCAAGGACTGCATCAACGTCATGTTGATTCTCTCTCGAAAGTAAACGCGTTCAGTGTATACTCAGACTAATCAGGCTAGTTTGTGTTGAAAAAGACGCACACACCTCGCCGTTGGTGGCCTGACTGCAAAGCCTAGTCTTGAACCTGCTGCTTAGAATGGATTAACATAGGGTTGCAACCAGCTGCAGGGCCTTGGAGGGCGGGCAGGGTTTGCTACCCTGGGTGGTATGGCGTTAATTCCCTCCTCACACGTTTCCCATTAGTGTAACAGGCTACATATGAAGCACCAGGCATCGCTGGTCAGGGACACACGGCATCCCAGCCCAGCCTGATTCATGGCACCAGTCAGTGTCGATCAGTTTGAGCCCAGCACTACCATGAGCTTTAGAGAATGAGTAATGTCATGCCATACCAACCAATTAGCATGACGCTTCTAGTTCGGACGTCATCTGGAAGTTGACTGGATGGAAATGAGTAACATGAGCGGTAAATACTATCTTTACTGCCAGTCTTAGAGAAATGGGTGACTGTAAAGTTTAATTGCGCTGATTCCGACTTGCAGTTCTCCACTAAATATTTAGGCCTAAATGACTTATGTAACTGAAAGTTGAAATTTGTAATGTTTTTTTAAAGAAGGCTTTTCTGCTCTTTAAGGCTGTGTATATTTGATCAAAAATACAGAAAAAACGGTAATATTGTGAAATATTACTGCAATTTAAAATAGTGGTTTTCTATTTTAATATACTTAAAATAGAATATATTTCTGTGATGCAAAGCTGAATTTTCAGCATCATTACTCCAGTCTTTAGTGTCACATGATCCTTCAGAAATCATTTTAATATGCTGATTTATTATCAATGTTGGAAACATAGTTTTTTTGGAACCTGTGATATATATTTTTAGAATTTTTTGATGAATAAAAGTCAAAAAGAAGAGCATTTATTTAAAATAGAAATCTTTTGTAACAATATACACTACTGTTAAAAGGTTTTTTGTTTTTTTAAATAAACTTTAATTCCTTCAAAAATCCTGAATAAAGTATCACAGATTCCAAAAAATATAAAAAATATAATATATTAAATTAACATATTAGGATCATTTCTGAAGGATCAGGTGACACTGAAGACTGGAGTAATGGTTGATGAAAATTCAGCTTTGTATCACAGAAATAAATTGTATTTTAAAGTATATATTAAAATAGACTGTTAATAAACGTATTTTAAATTGCAATAATATTTATAATATAAATATTATTATATATATATGTACGTATTATTATATACACATGTACGTATGTGTTCCAAACATGCAATTCAATGACATAAATCATTTTTCTAATCAATGCAATTAAAGATTACAATCCTTTTGACCTTTATGACCTTTGAATTGCATAAAATTTCTGTCAATTTTGATCTGAAACTGTTTTAACATCAACATCCTGAAAATAAACTTAATGTGATGCACATTTGTCAGACATATAAATGAAGTGGGCATTTCTGCACGGCATAACTATTTGCATCTATTTGATTTTATTTAAATAATAATATTTTCAAAATGTACTGAAACAGCTCAATTAAATTAATTCGGTTCCACAGTATGAATATGTTAAATATGGTAAGATGTGTAACAAGCAATCTTCAAATAGTTAAAATCTAAGAGATTTTAGAATGTATTGATGATAAATATACAAACATGGTTATTGTGTATTAAAAACTTGTTTATTTCATTAGTTCTCTTAGAGAAATCTTACCTGTTTCTTTTATGCATGACTGACAAATATGCATTACATTATGTCTATCAGTGTGTTTGTTGACAATGATACTCTGTTGATACTCTGTAATCCAAGTGCAATATCCAATTCAAGCACATAAATCTTAAATTTAGGCCTAAATATTTGTTTTTAATGCATGCCATCTCCTTAAGAGCTTAAGCTCTTAAAACTTCTGTATCCAACCGCCTACATTACATGTGGCTGCGATGAGGTAGACTTAACCGTGTGTGTGTGTAT
Source organism: Cirrhinus mrigala (assembly GCA_036247105.1). Classification (NCBI taxonomy): domain Eukaryota; kingdom Metazoa; phylum Chordata; class Actinopteri; order Cypriniformes; family Cyprinidae; genus Cirrhinus; species Cirrhinus mrigala. The sequence goes on from CM070026.1 coordinate 30,466,387, forward strand.
GTGTGTGTCCAGAAGAGATGGATTGCCTTATGCCTGCCTCACCTCAGCTCACTTCCTGTGAGTCACTTCCTGTCCCAGGCCCAGAATCCCGCTGTCCTCTGGCTGATGTCATGGCAGTTTTCCACTCCAGCCTATGGAACATAAACATCTGGCCATAAGATCATAAAGCGGAGACGAGTGCCAGCGCTCTGCTTCAGCCCACCCCATCAGTGACTGCATCCTAGCACATTATAGTCAAAAACTGATTTATTACCAAAAGTAAAGCTCGTTTCGTGTGCAACATTTCATGCTTGCGCTCTTTTCATGCTCTCGTGTTTCAAAAGTCACTCTTAAAAATAAAGGTTCTTTATTTGGCGTTGATGATTCCAAAAAGAACTTTTAACATCCATGGAACCAAAAACATTCTATATTGAAAACTCCATTTTGGAATATTCATTTTTAAGCATCATTCTAGCACTTGGTTCATTAATTTTCTTGGCATACCTTCCTGATAAAGACGGCATAATTCATTCCAACGCATTGCGCTCAGGCTCGACGTCTCCAAGTCGACACCTCTACGTTCGCAAGGAGGGCAGGAAATGCCGAAGAGCGGTCGTCAGGCAAAGAGGAGGAAAGTATCAGCGGGTCAAAGGTCGGAGGTGAAAGCAAAAGGGCAATGGGCATATTTCAGCATTCATTTCCCCCCTAATTCATCCTTTCGGTGCATCGCTTTTTTCGTGTCTCCTCTTTCATTCGGTTCCGCCCCATTTGTCCCCGTCGGCCGCCTGTTGACAGCAGCGCAGCACTAATAGTCTGCTGTGGGAAAGTTAGTGCGGGGCATTACGAACACCAGAATCTATTCGACAGAACGGTTGAAAGATCACATATCCGTACAGATGTGTGAGAGAACGGGACGGGAATGTTTGGTTAGGGCCAAGCGTTGGCTCTCAGTTTTTTCTCTCAGTCCCTCTCTGGCTCAAAACACATTCTCAAGCTCTTTTTGAGCCATCTTGTGTTTGGCTGGTTTGTCAAAAGCAAGTTTTTAAAGAAACAAAAGGGGAATGAATTCTGTAAATGCACACCACAGGTACAGTAAGATGAGGGAAGATGCCATGTGTACTTACTGCTAAACTGTAATGAATTTGGAGATGATTAGATGATTTCATCCATTATTCAACATTATTCAAGCGGAAAAATGGGATTATTTATGGGGGAAAATGCATCATTTAGGAACATTTGCTAATTTTGTTATGTCACAAAAATCATGAAATGGGGTAGAAACAATCCATAAAACATACATTATTTATTTATGTATTTTATATATTTAATTGATCAATACCATATTTTGTTTACTAAAGCAATGAAGTAAATGTATGTATGTTGACAATTTATTGAAAGATTAAAAAATGACAAAAACTGACAAAAATTGAATAATGAATTACATTATAATTCCCCGAAACAGTAAATACAGTATTTTTTCTTCCACTTTTTTTTTTTTAAATATTTGAATCAGATTGAAATTTCATATTTCTCATTTTGATTGTAATTTTAAAGTTTTAGAAGTTTTTCTATTTTTTTTTGTTTGAATTAAAAAAAAAAAAGTATATATTTTAAGTTCAGTTAACATTTATTTGTTCATTTATTTTATATTATTATTATCATATTATTTTATATTTATTTTATATATATATATATATATATATATATATATATATATATATATATATATTATATGACACATTATAATTAAAAATTACATTATAATTAAATTAACTATAATTAAATGTAATTAAATTAAATTATAATTAAAAAAAAACTTTAAATTTTTTACTTAAAAATTAAATTAAATAACTAACCAAATAAATAGATAGTGGGCTACACTTTGGAGAATCGAGAGACTGACGAACAAACGAACGGACAAATAAACAAATAAATATAATAGCTTTATACACAAACATATATGTGACCCAACAATACATTGTATGGGTCGAAATTATTGATTTTTCTTTTATGCCAAAATCATTAGGATATTAGGTAAAGATCATGTTCCATGAAGATATTTTGTAAATTTTCTACCGTAAATATATCAAAACCTAATTTTACATTAATAATATGCATTGCTACAAACTTAATTTGGACAACTTTAAATGCGATTTTCTCAATATTTAGATTTTTTTGCACCCTTAGATTCCAGATTTTCAAATAGTTGTATCTTGGCCAATTATTGTCTTATTTATTCAGCTTTCAGATGATGTATAAATCTCAATAATAAAAAAAAAGACACTTTTTTGTGCTCAAGGGTCACATATGTTCAGATAAAATGTCACAAAATTTCATCTTCATGTGAAAATTCAAAATTACAGACAGCATAATCATTCGATAGATGCTTTGAGATGAGATCTGGCTCATTTTCAACTTTTAAAAAAGGAAACACGGAGAACATCTTAGCCCATCTTACCCTACCCACCCTTTAGAGGCCTCTTCATAGATGGCATGAGATAAGAACTAAATAAACAAAAAGCTGAAAATGCTTCCTTTTAGTCATCATTTCTAGGCAGGACACTTCGATACCTTTTTCTGGCCATGCATAACGGACCGTACCAGGACATCCCATAATTCTTTCAGTAAAACGGTTGTGCAACATTCTCCGAGACAGTTTTACTAACATCTCCCCAAATATTTACATGGGAGTGAAGAGGCTGCGCATGGCACAGGAGAGCATTAATCATATAGCTGGACTGAAGCGCTCTATAAGAGTGCAGCGTATTTGCAGAGTTTGTAAACATCGCCGAGCGTCTCAGCGAAAGCCAATGCCATCGGCGTTCGAACACAGCGTGTTTGTTGACTGCGATATAAAATAGTGCTGTGGGGTTTTGGGTTTCCAGAGAGGGAGCTGGGCTTGAGTATATTGAGTCCATGTGGGAAAGACGGTTTTAATCGGAGCGTTACCCACATTTCTTCCTGTTTCTAATTTGGAGCTGCGGTGGTTTTTGTCCCCTGGCCAGCAGCCTCTCATCCACCGAGTGTCCATTTCCTCTGAAGTGAATAGTAGCAGGTGTGTTGGCACGGCTTGAGGAGAACAAACTCCCTCTTTTTCTCCGTCTGCCCTGCATTTGTCTTCCTTTCAAAGTTAGAACATCCTGTAACAACACTGTTTAAGATAAAACTAAACAGGGAAACAAGCACGCAGATGCAAGATGTCATAAAAGCGTCCCCGTGTCGCATCTACGCCCATCTCCTCCACCTCTTCCTCGCATGACTTCAGAGCTGGAGAGCTGAACCCACCCACTGTGATGCACCACGAAAAACAAGCACGGATGTCATCTCCGGGGAAAAGGGGCGACCTGTGATTGGCAGAGAGGGGAAGAGAAAGTCAAAATCTGTTCGAGCTCATTAGGTCCAGTGAAAGCAAACGCATGACCTTGTTCGATCACAGGAGATGTGCTGTCAGGACACTCGGATCGCCATTAACCTCGGCGACCCCGCCTGTAACTTCCGCAGCTCCTCGTTTTCGGCCTAATGAAGGTTTGCTTTTAAGGGGACTCGTCGCTTGCCTTGATCTCTGCTCGCAGTTGGCGCAGATGAAACAAGTCTGATCTGGTCGTTGCACCATCAATTTATCCTGAAGGCATAAACAGATATGTTTACATGCACTAAAATGTAAAAAAAAATTCTGTTTTATATTCATAAATGTATTTAGATATTATTTTTAGGGCAGTCAAATGATTAAATGTGATCAATCGCATACAAAATAAAAGTTTGCCTTATATATGTGTAATTATTATGTATATATAAAAACACAAAATAATGTATATATTTAAGAGAAATATGTTATTTATGTACAAAATATTTGTATTTATTTATATAGAATATAAATGATATAAAAATTATGATAAATACATATACTTGTAAATATTTCGTAAATGTATACATGAATGTGTTTGTATTCATATATACTTAATAATTACATACAGTACACACACATACATTAGGCAAACTCAAACTTTTATTTTGTATGCGATTAATTGCGATTAATCATTTGACAGCCCTACATGCATTAAAAAAAAATAAAAATAAAAAAAGACTCACCACGTTCAGAACTGGTGGAAGCCACTGCAATAATGTCACTGAAGTCACATAATTCCTGTTTTTGCCTTGATGACATATCTAAAAACAAAGCTGAAATATTTGTCAGAAGAGCTTTTTGTTCATTTATTTATTTATTGCAAATTTTTAGTAAATTTTAGTCTCATCCACTGACCAATTCACAGTGAAGGGTGCTTTCTAAAACACTCGTTCATGTCATGAAACTCAGAATCTTCGAAAAAGTGATTTGGAGCTTGTACAAAACTTCCAAAATCACATAATTTCAGTAAACAAGGTTTCGTTATGTCATAACTGTTTCAAAACATTCTGAAAGTTTTTATCTGATCTCAGATTTTTTATAGATTTTTAACTTTATTTAATTTTTAATGACACATTTTTATAATAAAAAAGGAAGAATTGTGAATAGTCTCATATTGGCCTGATTAGCCAAGCTCTCCAAAAATAAAATGAAAAAGCCCTACAATTCAATACAGTAACACATAATATAGACACTTCATATTTAATGTTATTAGATGCTTTGTTAAAAGGAACCTGCGGTATTAAAGGGTTACTCTACCCCAAAATGAAAATTTTGTTATTAATCACTTACCCCTATGTTGTTCCAAACCAATAAAAGCTTTGTTTGTCTTTGGAACACAATTTAAGATATTTTGGATGAAAACTGGGATGCTTGTGACTGTGCCATTGACTGCCAAGTAAATACTACTGTCAAGACCCAGAAAAGTATGAAAGACATCGCCAAAATAGTCCATCTGCCATCAGTGGTTCAATCTGAATTTTATGAAGCTACGAAAACACGCAAAGAAAATAAAAATAATGACTTTTTTTGACAATTCGTCTCATCTATGTCACCATAGTGCCATTTTGGAGAGTATCCGCTGGACGCAAACTGTATACGCTGTTTTCGTTCATTGATGGCAGATGGACTATTTTGACAATGTCTTTCATACTTTTCTGGGTCTTGACAGTGGTATTTACTTGGCAGTCAATGGGACAGTCAAAAGCCTCCCAGTTTTCACCCAAAATATCTTAAACTGTGTTCCAAAGACGAACGAAGCTTTTACTGGTTTGGAACGACATGGGGGTAAGTGATTAATGACAAAATTTTCATTTTGGGGTGAAGTAACCCTTTAAGACTTGTATGGCTTAATATAACAAATGATGTCTCTTACTGAAATATGTAGTAGAAACCCCATTAAAAAATTATGTTTTAATAAATCCACATCTTTTTATACATATTTTGAACTATGGGGGATGCCATTATTGACTCTACCTGTTGCTAATTTTACTGCAACACAACTTTGAAAATAAAATACTGATACGATGACCACATAGTGCAGCTTTTTGTTGTAATTTTCAGTCTAAATTAAACAAGAGAAGCAATGTAAGTGTTCAGTGTTTTCCTAGCGAAAAGACGAGGAGAAAAGAATGGGAAGATGCTTGTGGACGAATAAAACTTCTTAAAGACCTGCGTCTTTGTGCTCTTCAATTCATGACAAGGTCTGTATGATCCATGTTTTCCTATTTGCTCAAGGTTTGAGCAGGACATACATGTTGCCTCAATGATGAATCGCAAAGGTTAATACGCCCATTCATGCAACACAATATTAAGCAGAAAATTCATGAAAGAATTATGCTTTTTTTAAAAAAAAAAGATTCCCATTGGTTTATTCATATTTTGGACTGTGGGGTTGCCATTATTTCGATGATGTGAAATGGTTGCACCCGGTGAGCTATTGGCGCTACATGTTGGTAATTTTACAGTGACACAACTTGGAATACACAACTCAGAAAATAAAATACTGATACAATGCCACATTGTACAGCTTTTGGTTGTACTTTTTTAGTCGAATGGCAACGAGAAATGCAAGTCTTCACTGCTTTCCTAGTGATAAGAAGAGGAGAAAAGAATGGGAAGGTGCCTGTGGATGAATAAATCTTCCTAAAGACTGGCATCTTTGTTCTGTCCACTTTAGCCCTAATGGTTTTGAGGCTTTTAGTAGACCACAGCTACTGAAAGAACTTACAAACGGCAGAGACAAGAAAAGCTAGATGCCATCCTGGCAGAATGTAAACATGCCGACGTTTGTCATGACGCCGCAGCCTCTGAAGGTGTTTCTCAGTATGGATTTCACTCGATATCCGGGAGCGTTTAGACTTCTTGTGGAGGAAATTGATGCTGCAGCATTTGGTTTAAGCCTAAACTTATATCCATTGCCATCTGTAACCAGTGTTGCTCAATGAGTGCAATCAATTCATGTAATGGCGCCCCATAGTCCAAAATATGTATAAAACAATGTGGATTTTTAAATAATGGAAATCTTTCATGGGTTTTCTACTACATATTTCAGTAATAGACATCATTTACGTTTTGATTCCGAGATGTGGAATCGTGGAATCCAGTCATAAAAATAGAATTTTACTGAATGACGCGGAATGTCACGGAATTTGTCAAAGTTTGAATGAATTAATCAAAAAGAGGTGATTACACTTAAATCAAACAGCAATATGGACTAGTATCTGTAAATATTACACTGCAAAAATACCATTTAAATGTGAACCCTGCATGTTCTGCATGTTTTTGTTTTAATGAATGGAGCAGATGAGCGGTTTTGTTTACTACACACACTGATACACTCGCGGCGAATATCAGCATTTGACCGTTCCATTTTAGGAAAACTAGCGTCATATACACACAGAAATGTAAAGGTAGACACGGCAACCTGTCAAAATAAAAGTCCAGTTTAACTTTAAGACACTGTGCCAGAAATATATTACTACTATTACTACTACTACTACTAAAATGAAACAAACATTATTTTTTAGGGTATAATCACACAACATTTCTTCCATGTTTTAATTTTAATAGTAAATTCCCCTTTTTTGCAAAAAAAAAAAAAGTTTGCATAAATTTCAATAATTAAAAGATAAATGAAATTAATGGTTTATGCCTTCATTTGATAACCAGAACATTTTAAATACACAACACAGAATTTCTGAGGGTAAAAAAAAACCTTGCATAAGGCTATTTTAAGAATAAATTTGAATAAATTAAGTATGCATTCAAATAATTAGACATTCTAAAACACAGAATTTGATAACAATAAAACATATGGTGAGAAAAAATAAAACATTTCATAGGGCCCTAAACATGTCATTTTTGTTAAACCTTTGATGTGAAATTGTATAAGTTTCATGATTTTAATTAATTAGACATGCTCTTTGATTAATAAAATTTAATTTAACCATTAAAAAGGAGTTGATTAAAAATTAAAACAGAAAAAATAAAACGGATTTCATAAGGCCCTACAAGCCTTAATAGCTGGGGTTCCCTTTGAAAGCATTTAATACACTTTCAAACTTTTAACATTTTTTAACGTCTTTATGCACGTTTTAATTGCATTTACCCCATTTTTGAACACAACTGAGGAAATAGTCAGATTCATCAGCATTAGTTTCTTATTTTTTTTTTTAGGTTGCATTCAATCCATTCAGATCAACTGAGGTATTTTCATGAAGGGTTTTCAGTCCGATTGAGTCATCAACCCGATTATTTGGTTGCATGTAAATGTAGCTAGAGAAAGTAATGACTTCCAAGCCTGTATTTATGGTCCGTATGATCCATGTTTTCCTATTTGCTCAGGGTTTTGAGTAGGACATACACGTTGCCTCGATGATGAATCGCAAAGGTTAACACGCCCACCCGTGCAACAGAAACAACAACAACAAACCGGTTGTTTCCCATGAACCGTGACCTACCTCCACACTTGGACCAGAAGTGATTTAATCTCAGCGTGATTAGTGGGCCGCGTTATTCAAAAATCAGATAAAGCGTTCATTTTGCATGTGAAAACCGCATCCAGTTGGGCTGTAAACATCAGCCAGAAATCTTTTCATCTCTGAGAGGTTCCAGGTTTTTCCTTAATGTGGTGGAGCTTATATCAATAGAGGATACAGTCCCACATTAATCTTCACGCTGTGAGTTTCACAGCTTTGAAATACGAGCCACAACCATGAAGGGAACATTGTTGTGAGCTGTGTTTCAGGTGCATCCTAAGTCGGGCAGCTTAAACGCATTTTCTAGACTTTCAATGAATGTTTTTTATTTCACTTTGGCCTAATTCGCTTCCTCCACATGTGAACTCGCACAACTGTGCCGGAGCGTGTAATGCCTTGAGGTCTCTTCAAATGACTCCCTGCTGTTAAATAAAAAAGAAGAAGAAGAAGTTAAAATTAGTACATATTAAGTCATAATTATGAGATACAAAGTCAAAATTATGAGATAAAAAGACAATGAGATAAAAGGTCATAATTACGACATACTAGGTCATAAGAGTAAACTGAAATTATGATATACCAACTCACAATTCTGAGATAAAAAGGCAGTTTTAACATAAAAAGTCATAATTATGGCATACTTAGTCATAAAATAAGTCAATTTTTTTTGGCACACTAAGTTAAAATTATGACAAAAGGTCATCAAGACGACAAACTAACTTAAATAAGATCAATTGAAATAACACATTCACCCGGTTTCACAGACAGGCCTTATGTCAAGGCTGTTTTAACTGAAATAAACTTGCATTGACTGATATTAAAATATGTCAGCAGCAACATTGTTTTGTCTTAAGATGCACACCAGTGGTGTTTTTTTCTAAAGCATGTTTATAAAAACTACAAAATGTCCTAATTAAAATATGGCCTAATCTTGGCTTAACCTAAGCCCTGTCTGTGAAACTGGGCCATTGAGGACAATTATGACATAAAACCAATAAAAATGTAATAATTATGACATACTAATTTGTAAAATAAGTCAAAATTATGGTATACTTGTCAGAATTTTGACATATAAGTTAGTATTATGAGATAAGACAATTATGACATGAAGTCTTAATTGTGACATGATAAGTCATAATTCTGAAAAAGTAAAAAATATTGACACAAAAAGATCATTATGAGACAAAGGTTATAATTATGACATGCTAAATTAAATAATATAAGTTGAAAATATTACATACTAAGTCAAAATTATGAGATAAAAATACAATTGTGACAAAAAAAAAATCACAATTATGACTTAAGTAATAATAAGCTGACATTATGACATACTAATTATGAGATTATGAGACAATTATGACATAAAAACTCATAAATATGATATACTAAATCCTAAAATAAGTCAAAATTATGGTATACTAAGACATAATTTTGACAGAAGTCAACAATGTGAGATAAGACAATTATGACATACTAAGTTGAATAATATAAGTTGAAATTACATACCAAGTCATAATTCTGAAATAAAAAGTAAAAATTCTAAGATAAAAAGACAATTATGACAAAATCACAATTATAAGCCATATTAAATCAACATTATGACATACTAAGTCACAATTATGAGATAGACAATTATGACATAAATAGTCAGAATTATGACATACTAAGTCATAAAATAAGTTGAAATTATGGTATACAAAGTCATAATTTTGACATAGAAGTCAATATTATCAGATAAGATAATTATGACATGAAAAGTCTGAAAAAGTCAAAATTTTGACATAAGAGTTATAAAAAAGGGTCATAATTGACAGACTAAGTTGAATAATATAAGTTGAAGTTACTACATACTAAGTCAAGTCAAAATTATGAAATAAAAAGACAATTATGACAAAATCACAACTGTAAGTCATTAAGTAGACATTATGACATACTAGTCACAATTATGAGATAGACAATTATGACATAAAAGTCAATTATGACATACTAAGTCATAAAATAAATACATTTTGGGTCATAATTCTAAAAAGAAAGTCAAAATTGACAGTAGAAAATGATTACAGTATTAAGTATTATGACAAAATTTTAAGTCATTAAAAAAACTGACTTTTTATCTCATATTTTTGACTTTTTATATCATGAATACGATTTACCACAGCATTATTATTATTATTTTTTTCATGTTTAATTTTTGAAAGCAACATCTGAGACAAAGTTGAGACTTCAATGAGACATTAAAAAAAGCATCACCAACTGTATTTCCCTTGAGACACCCATTTCTCCTCAGTTTATCCACTCAATGGAAACATACATTATGAGGATGCTGTCGAAATGCTTGACATCCGTTTGACGTGAACTTTACGGTCTGTTCAAATGACTCCCTGCTGTTAGATGTTCGCTACACCCGATCGGACAGGCATGTCCTGACTCGGTGTCGGCTTTGATCTCGGATCAAATCGGAGTGAGTAGCTGTCCGCCTAATTGTATCACATTATCTCGTCATTGTTCTCTGCATCCTTCTGCAAGGAGAGCTTGCCGAAAGCTCATCATAGGGCCTCTATTAACCTCTGACCCCCGTTCCCTGTGTACGGACCCGGTTGCTCCTCACACCCAACCCTGGGCCCATTAACACGTCGCTGCGGCCCAGGAAAAAACTATTTTGACGGGCTGTAATTGCTGCTAAGTGACGGTAGACAAAAGCTGCCTTTGTGCAGGTCGGGATTTCCTTCGGATGGGATGCGAGACCCCCGACGGGCTCGACTCCACGCCCATCTCGCGGCGGGACCCGTTTGAAAGTGTGAGATAATGAGGGGTGGTTTTTGTTGGAGGACGGCGCCCAATTACATGCTCCAAATCGAGAGCGGCGAGCGCTGATTAGGCGATGCATTCCCTTTCTCCGAGCCTCCGGAGCGACCTCCCTCAGGCTCGGGTGCGTAATGAGTTTACGTTAGCTACAAAAGGTCAGGGGCCATTAAAGGTCGTGGCATTTCCTTTAAGGCAGCACACTGTGCAACAGGTGCTGCCATGAGGTCATTGTGACTCAGGCTGCCAGTGAGGAGAAAACCAACGACCCAACCCGTTTGCAAACTTCCAGAAACAAGGTTGTGTTTGTTATGATGGCGTGTCGAGCCAAATTGATTTCGTGCTACCTTCCTCCAGGACACTTCTTGAGAAACCGGCAGGAACGAAGCAGATCTGTTCAAACACAGCTAAATATATGCATGTGTTGGTTTTGTTTTGCGGCTCAGGCTAAATTAAATTCTGAGGTAGAGCTCTGTTCCCTGAGGCTCCGAAGGTACGGGATACAGGATACATTCAGTTAGAAAACGTCCTTCTAGGCTTATTTTTGACTGAAAACTCTCATCTCACAGAATCCATCGTTACGTGATTCTGTTACGTGTATAACTTGGACTTTGTGAAAATAGCAATTTGTGCCAATTGTATTTTATAATGTGCAAAAAGTGCACAGGCTTAAGAAAAAAAAATTGTGTTCATTGTGTCTCCTACATGCATTAAGTAAAGTTTAAATCATTTAAAAGTAATTTTGCATGCTAGAGTTTCAGAAGAGATCTCATACTATGATCAGATTTATTTTAATATGAGCTCAAGTATTTCTTATTAAATATTACCAAGGCCAAATGATCAGATCAAATGCTATTTGCATTAATTTTACAATTTACATTATGAAAGCCCATTTTCTTCATTTTATTAGATAAAAAGCCATAATTATGACCTAAAAAGTCATATATGGCAGTCATAATCATGAGATGGAAAGTCAAATATTTAATGTCATGTTTTCTACTTTTTATGTCATAATTAAGTCATAGTCAGTATTATGATATACTGAGTCATAATTATGACATACTTAGGTCAAAATTGACATTATGAAATTCCAGTCTCATAATTTTGACAGTTTGGGCTGGTTTCACAGACAGCGCTTAGACTAATCCAGGATTAGGCCATTAGGTCAATTAGGACATTAAAGCAATTTTTTATAACCATGCCTTAGAAAAAACATTGCTGGTGTGCATCTTGAGATAAAACAAAGGCACTAACATATTTCAAGATCAGTCAGTGCAAGTTTCTTTCATCTGAGACAACTCAGACTTACATTTTAGTCTGGGACTAGGTTTAATGGGCGATGTATGTCAGAAACGGGCTTCCATAGTATGCTACTCTTTGTTTCTATTTTTATTTCTTAGGAGAAACATCTGAGACAAAGTTGAGACTTAAATGAGACATAACTGAGAACTCCATTAAGTTTTCTGAGCAATGAAAATCTCACCAATAATGTTTTCCTCTGGGAAGCCTTTTCTCACCAGTTTAGCCACTCATTGGAAATGTATGTTATGAGGATGGAGTCTCCCATCGAAATGCTGTCATGCATGTATTTTTAGGTCTGACGTCAGTCAAAGCGTCGAAGAGGCATGGGAGACTTTTAATACAAGTCTCTCAGTCTGTCATTATGAAACTGGAAACCACCTATCAGAGGCAGAGTGACTGATGTGGGGAATGCTGGTCCTGTCCGCTCGTTTCCTTTTGCCAGTCATTTCCAAAACTATACACACAGCTATAGCGATGGGTGGCCAGTGGCGACGTCATCACACTTTCTAGACCTATCAGAGACAGAAATGGTGTACATGAAAAAAAAATTCATGTAAATAAGAGGGGAAAAAAAAGATTTAATGGATTGTGAAGCTTACCTAAAAGATGAGTAACCTCAGTTAATCTGTGGTGTGTGGCATATATTTCATTGATTCATTTTTCATCATCCATTACGTTAACAATATACAAGTGTTAGCTACTACTTTTAACGCCCACTAAGTGCTAGTCTGAATCAGTGACTCTAATCACTATACATTTATATGTATGCATAAGCAGACACTATCTAAAGCAACTTACACACCGCAAAAAAAGGCTTGTCTTACTTAGCATTTTTGTCTTATTTCTAGTCAAAATATCTAAAAATTCTTAAATTAAGATGCATTTACTAGATAAGCAAAACAACATTAGATATTTAGTCTTGTTTCCAGGGGTAAAAAACTAAATTAAGTTAATTTTGCTTAAAATAAGTAAAATTATCTGCCAGTGGCGTAAGTAAAACACTCGTTTTAAGAATATTTTATTTACCCCACTGGCAGATAATTTTACTTGTTTCCAGTGGTAAAAAACTAAACAAAGTTCATTTTGCTTAAAACAAAACTAAATAGCTTATGTTATTTTGCTTATCTAGTAAATACGTCTTGATTTAAGAATTTTTAGATATTTTGACTAGAAACAAGAAACAAATACTAAGTAAGATAAGCTTTTTTTTTTTGCAGTGCATTGCATTCAAGGTAAACATTTTTTTTATCAGTGCATGCATTTCTTGGGAATCAAAACCATTACACTGCCGCTGACAGCGCCATGCTTTACTGTTTGTGCAACAAAAATGCCTGAAAGTTATATGAAAGGTTTTTGCGCTTTTTAAATAATAAACAAAGTAAAAGCAGTGAATTTGCAAGTTGGTGCATTAAAAAAAAACTGTGAACTGTGCAGGTGAGCAAATCAAAAGGGTAATGTGCATTAAGCAATTTCTCTTTGAAACGTAGGCTTTATTCAAGTTGTGAAAAACTGCCTACAAAATGTATCTTTGTTTCAAGTTGAATCTAATGAAAAACTAGTTGCGCATAAAAGAATTGCGAGCAGCTGCTTAAGGCATCATTCGCAGAAAACTATGGTTTCCAATGTTAGGACGCTGTATGTAATCTGTCTGCCGCATTCAGTATGGAACTTCTGTAATAGCCTAGATTTTGCTCAGTTTTGACTAAATGTGTAGTTACTGCGTTTTGCCTTTGTGGGGCAGTATGCATGTACAGGGAGAAAAAAAGGCATTTTTAGATGTTAATTACATTGTAGTGTTGCAATGAAATAGTTGACTACAACAAGAGAACATCTCAGCATGTGGTCATATTTTCCACAAATTCAAGTCTATAATAAAAGTAAGCTAAACTATGTTGCAGCAAAGTTATCTAATTACATTTGGGGCAATAGAAATGAGCAGAAGTTTACAAGAAACTTACGAAAATATAAACTGAATCTGAATAAAATTCCTCTGAGAAAAACTGAGAAACTGAGAAAAAAAAAATCTTTGGCTTCTTTTTTAATACACTGCTTTTTTTTTACTGTTTTGTTGTTTTCTCCTCTTTCTTTCACTGATCTGCACTTACAAATTTGCTTCCAGAGTTTTTCATCATTCTCAGAAGTTTAGGCTTCTGAAGTTTGCATTTACGTACCTGAGATTTCGTTCGCCATTCTGGCACAAATCTCTTGTAGGGGCGGAGCTAGCAGTGGTGTCTTTTCATTGGCTACTGAGTTTTTGAATCACAGCTTCTTGACTTGGAAGGGAAGACGTCAGTGTTGCACCTGTGTGGATGTGAACTTCTGTGAGCGGCTTCCTATTTAATTTTAGTGATATGAAGTTAGGAGTTTTGTATTTATCTGCTGCTACTAATCTGTTGACATAAGCTTTTAGAAGCGCGATCAAATGCGAGAGAATTAAAGAATTTTAGATACACGACGTGGAGGCAAAGAAACACCCAACACGAAGTACAGATCAGCAAAAGAAAGAGGAGAAAAGAGCTAGCAAAACATGCAGTGTATTAAAACGAATTAAAAAAAATGTTTTTTTTCAATTACAAAGACATTTTATTCAGTTTCAATTTATATTTTTGTAAGTTTTTTAAAAAAGTTACATTCATTTGTATTGGCACAAAAGAAATTCCATATAAATTTGTAATGAGCATGTTGCCAAATCTGCATTGGGGAATTTTTCGCGCATGCAAAATTCCTATTGAAATAACTAGATGTCATCTGTGAAAATGTGCAAAACAACGGCAAATGTGACCACACCTTAATTTATAATATCCACATCAGTTTACATCTCTACGTTCATCTCTAAAATGAAAAAAATAGTGTACGATTTACTTTGAAACAACTTTCACTCAGGAATTGTTAGTAAGTTTCACAAATAATTACAAAGAAATGGAATTAAAAGTGAAATTTTGAAGTAGAAAGACTGAAATAGTACTTTCGTGTGAAATGTACTCCAATTATCTTTACTTACAACTTACAAAAAAATAGAAATGACAGTGTATTGTCCTTTTTCCACAGGAACCTAAAGAGAAAACATCTGAGACAGTTATAAGTGAACATAAATGAGAACTTTATTACATCTAAGCTATTAAAGATCAACCCTTGAGCAATAAAAGACACTATGAACAGCTGAGATCTTTTGTAAGACTCAGCGTTGTCCTTCAAAAGCAGCCCAGATCGCTCTCTTCCCACAGTCCAGTAACCTCTCCCAGCCCAGTCCTCATGTGACTTTGTGGATGAACACCTGCACAACACAGTAAGATTGTTGGGCAATTAGAGGCCTCTGACCTTTTCAAAGGGAGGAGAACCAGGCCCTGGTTTGGCCCTGTCAGGAGTGGTATCACCCTACTCAATAGGCCTGTTTCTGGCCTTGCTTGCTTACTGTTCCATGAAATGTGCCTGTGGAACAGTGCAAACCTCACTGAAACAGACTGGACACTGTTAGACAACAGTGCTGCCTTTGTGTGGAATTGTCAAAGCTGGCCCTTTCCTGATGGTCCTCCCTTTCTTCTGTGCCTCAGCTGTGAGCAAACAAAGCAAGCTCCAAGGCCATGCGCTTCTACGCAGCCGGCCATGTTGGAATGCCTGTCAATTACTAGAAGTGTTGGCATTTTTGTCTCAATGTGGTTTTATTTCGCTTTGGGCAGCGAGAATGTAAGTCGTGCGGATTCCGACGAGGTCATTATTTTGTGGCCGAATAGAATGCTGTAGGAATGACGTATTTTTGTAAGCCAAAATCCAGAAACGAGTTTGCATTTTAGCACCTTTTGTGCAATCAACTCAAAGTCAGTGGGTTTGGAATTGACTAAATGCCTGAAATAAAGTCTGTGGTGAATGTAAGTTCAAGATATCTTGTATAACATCAGCAATGCAAATTTTGTATCATTCATGCATCCCTGGGAATCTAATTCAATCAAACCATGCTCTTCTGTTAGAACAACAGGAATGCCTAAATACAAGAGTTTGCATTTCATAAAATATAGAATAATTTTTTTTCTGCATTTCTTAAAAGATTAGTTTATTTCCAGAATAAAATGTCCTGATAATTACTTACCTCCATGTCATCCAAGATGTTCATGTCTTTCTTTCTTCAGTCGAAAAGAAATGAAGGTTTTTGAGAAAAACATTCCAGAATTTTTCTGCATATAGTGGACTTCAATGGGGGCCAGTGGGTTGAAGGTCCAAATTGCGGTTTCAATGCAGCTTCAAAGGGCTCTACACAATCCCAGCCAAGGAATAAGTGTCTTATGTAGTGAAACGACTGGTCATTTTCTTAAAAAAAAATAAAAATACTAATTTATATACTTTATATATTCACAAGCTTGACTTACGCATTATGCATTAGATATTCACACTGGAAAGGTCACACGTGACAAAAGTATCGACCCAGTATTTACAAAGAAAGCCAAACACTCGAACGATTTTTTTTTAAAGAAGTTTTTTGCCTTTTTGAACAGGAGTACACAGACGAAGAACTAACCGCGCATGATTTCTCTAACATAATTAGGTAATGCTTGAAGTCACAGATGTGCATCGCAGAGCTACAGCAAAATGAGCATTTGTGGTTAAAAAGTATATAAATTGTTGTTTTTTTAGACAATAACCAATCGTTTTGCTACATAAGACCCCTATTCCACAGGGATCGTGTAGAGCCCTTTAAAGGAGAAATTCACTTCCAGAACAAAAATTGTGACCATGGACCACAGAACCAGTCAGAAGGGTCAATTTTTCAAAATTGAGATTTATACATTTGAAAGCTGAATAAATAAGCTTTCCATCGATATATGGTGTTTTAGGATAGAACAATATTTGGCAGAGATACAACCATTTCAATATATGGAATCTAAGTGTGCAAAAAAAATCAAAATACTGAGAAAATCGCCTTCAAAGTTGTCCAAATGAAGTTCTTAAAAATGCATATTACTTATAAAAAATTAAGTTCTGATATATTTACAGTAGGAATTTTACAAAATATCTTCATGGAACATGATCTTTACTTAATTTCCTAATGATTTTTGGCATAAAAGAAAAATCAATAATTTTGACCCATACAATGTATTTTTGGCTATTGCTACAAATATACCCCAGCGACTTAAGACTGGTTTTGTGGTCCAGGGTCACAATTTACAGTCAGTTGATACACTTCAGTCGATAAGAAATTATGTTTCTTGAGGAAAACATTTCAGGAATGTTCTCCATATAGTGGACTTCAATGGTGCCCAAAAGTTTGAACTTTCAAAATGCAATTTAAATGCAGCTTCAAATGGCTCTAAACGATCCCAGCCAAGGAAGAAGGGTCTTATCTAGTGAAACGATCTGCCATTTTCAAAATAAATTGACAGTTTATATACTTTTAAACCTCAAATGCTCGTCTATGATGCACATGCGTAGTCTGTGTAATCTGGGTCAACGGACTACTTGCACAACTACTTCTGCGTTCTACTCATTACGGCTCGGAATTTTCTGGTTATCGTTCAGCGCACCTACATACAGAAAGTTTCTCATGAGAACGCAGATTATTACTACATTTTAGTAATTAAAACAATTAATCGTATTCTTTGCATTAACATGAATTATCTTCAACCTCCTGAAATGTTCCTATAAATATATTTTCCTACCATAAGTGCATTCTGAATAATAAATATAAATAAATATATTTCCTCACTAACCTGTTTCTCATGAACAGTATTTTTCTTTTACTGATCATATTTCGCACCTGTTGAATGTACAGTTTTAAATGAGTTTGACTGATAAACACACTTACGAAAATTAACCATGGTTTTACTATAGTAAAAGTGCCATGTTTTTTTCCATTTTCACCATTTGTATAACAACACTACTTACTACAAATAGCCTACCATCGTTAAATGGTCAGTGTAATAAAACCCAAGTTAATTTGTGGTTATATGGTTTAACTTCCATTGCAATTTTTGGTTTTATTTTTAGTGAAACCATGGGTAATTTGTTTGTGCGTGCTGTTGCTCTTATTCCGAGCCCCTACTGCTTATTCCATTGTTTAAAATGGCTGAATGAATTTGCCGTAAATGCCTTATTTTTAACGACGTTAAACACTTAAATAATTTTTAACAGTAACACGTTGACAGTGCGACTACTTTGAATATTCATATTTTGGCATTCACATACAGTGAAATGATGACAGAATAGTAACTCACAAAGTGTCTCACAAATACTGCAGCGTCGCCTTTAGGCCACTAGTGTAGAGCACTGACACCCTGTGGTGAAACAATCACGTCTGATTCCCAGCCACCGCTTTCTCAGAACGGTTTATGTTGGATTAAAGCTTAACATTCCATTGAGTTTGGAAAATTCTGTAGACAGTAATCATCAGAATATGTTTCTCCTGTCTCTGAAAATTTTGAAATCATCCCGCGAACTCTCATTTTATTAGGCGTTTAAGTCAACTAGATGATTACAGCACACTGAAAATGTACATAACCGGAAATAACTGAGCCATAACGTTTCAAAACAGAAGTGCGTCACAAGGCTCAGTGCAAGTAGTCCATACAGTTATGGGTATGCTGAAATACTCCCATCTCGTTTTCTTTTTCAACGTCAAAATTGTCCTACATCGCTGTTTTACCTTTTTTTGTATAGGGCGTTTGATCTTCTTTTCACGTTCACTTTGTAAACACTGGGTTGGTACGTCTGCAGCAATGTAGGATGATTTTGAAGTTGGGGAAGAAAATGAAATTTTCGACATACCCTAACTGTATTGACCATATTGAACCGGAAAAAAACTTTCACGCAGACTTAGACGAGCGTTTGAGGTTAAAAAGTATATAAATTGTTTATTTGTTTCGAAAATGACAGATCGTTTTGCTAGATAAGACCCTTCTTCCTTGGGTGGGATCATTTAGAGCCATTTGAAGCTGCATTTAAACTGCATTTTGGAAGTTCAAACTTGGGGGCACCATTGAAGTCCATTATATGGAGATAATTCCTGCATTTTTTTAGTCCCAAAAAACAATTTTTTTATCGACTGAAGAAAGAAAGACACCAACATCTTGGATAATAAAGGGGTGAGTAAATTATCAGTAAATTGTTCTGGAAGTGAACTTCTCCTTTAAATCTGCATTGAAACTGCAATTTGGACCTTCAACTCGCTGATCCCCATTGAAGTCCACTATATGGAGTAAAATCCTGGGATGTTTTCCTCAAAAACCTTAATTTCGTTTTGACTGAAGAAAGAAAGACATGAACATCTTGGATGACATGGGAGCAAATAAATTATCAGGAATTTTTTATTCTGGAAGTGAACTAATCCTTTAACAAATGAATTGAAGGCAATGAGTTTTCAAGTTGGTGTTTTAAAAAAATTGAAAAAAAGCAAAAGGATAAGTGTTATTCAAGCTGCAAAACTGCAAAAAGATATGTATTTTTAGCATTTCTGGTTCAGTCATTCTGAAGTCAATGGTTTAAAGTTAAGCGCCTGACATAAAATATATGTTCAACACAGGCTCAGGATATTTTTACATTTTATTCTACAACATAAAATATATCAGTAATACACCCTTGAGGATTTTTTACAGCTTTTAATGGTCTTGAAAAAGGCGGTTGCTAACAAGAGGCTAAATGGGACTGCAGAGGTTGTTGAGGACATTAAACAACATCACGCCGATCAGGTAAACTCATCTGCTCACTAGTCGCTTTTACAGCCTCGCTGTGTTCAAAATCACACTCTCGCATGCGATACTCAAACTTTCAAGGAAAATGTTTCATGCAAACTGGGTTAGTTCATTTACAGCCTAAATTTAGCTTTTTACTTTTGTCGAAGTATGTAGGCTTCATTTGTGAAGATTATAATGATAAACAAAATGTGTTGTCATTTTCTGCACTAATCCTAAAGCTAATGAAAAAGTGCCATTACATTAACGCTGCAGGCAAAATATAACACAGGAACAGGGTACCACACACGTGCATTTGCAGATCCGGTGTGCGATATGTTACAGCAACTCTGCAAAAACGTTATCTGTTATGTTCATTGCAGGAAACGTTTCAAGAGCCAAACGACCCAAAGGAGATGCTAAAGCGACCAGCGCAAGACTTTATTCCACATTTACTCCCAATTTGCTCCTAGCTGGTCTACTGTAACTTAATTGCTTTTCCTTTCTAACAGCTTTTATGTTTTGTCACCTGTATCAGACCATCACAAAAGCATAACAACATGCTTGTTCAGTCTGCAGTTCTCACCGTAACCATACATGGGCCACTGGCAAAAAAACTGAGCAAAATGTAGATGAAATCTAAAGACGTCTGGAGTAAAGAACCCGAATGAACTACCCGAGGTGCTCCGGACCCAACAGCTCACTCCCAAGGCAAAGATAGATTTAGGGAAGCGTTTATTTAGGCAGATTGGTTTTGCGACTGAGGGATTTTTTCCTGTCCAAATGAAAACCAGTAGCACTCGGTTTGAAGCCTCCATTCACTTTGCATAATGGTTCCCAAGGTTGCTCTTTTTTATTTCTTGGCTTTCCGTGCCAGTATAATTCAATTTCTCAATCCAAGCCAAATATTTGCAGTGTGGCCTACATTTCCACACTGAGCTGCGTGCAGGTTGGCGGCATGGGCACTTATGCATTCCTCTGACACACAGAGTTATGGGCTGAAGAGATGACTGACAGCTGAGCTTTGCCATACACCTTGCTCTGATAACGTGCTGTTGTAACCTTCTTGTAAAACCTAGTTCTTGTCTTTCGTGAATGACTTGTGTTGCACTCTCTGAATTTAACAGAAAAGTGCTTTTAGGGAAATAGTCCACCCAAAAGTATACATTTTACTCACCCCCATGTTGCTCCAAATGCTGGATTTGTTTTGATAGATAGATAGATAGATAGATAGATAATGAATATCTATATGAATGAATTAATGTTTTTGAACAAATCAGTTGATGCTTTCATAACAGTTGCTTTTTTAACAAATTGGTTAAGTGAATGACTCAGTGACTCACTCGTAAAGCAATTCATGAATCAGCGTTGTTAAATGACTCACTCGTAAAAACTGTCACTTCTCACCACCTACTGATGTAACAATGTAATCTGGAGAAAGAATAACAAAAAGTTTTATTTGCATAAATAAAGTTTAAAATGTATAAATATAGATTGGTTAAGTGAATGACTTGCTCATAAAGAGATGAATGAATCAGTGTTGTTGAATGAATTGCCTCTGTGACTCACTTAAAAAAAAAACTGTCTGTCACTTTTTAACATGTACTGCTGTAACAACAACTGGATAAAGAATTAAAAATATTATGCGTATATAAATTAAAAAAAAAAAATAACTTCTATGTATACCTATATCTATCTATCTATCTATCTATCTATATATACAGCTGAGGTCAAAAGCAAAAGTTTCATATATATATATATATATATATATATATATAGTACTGACCTGAATAAGATATTTCACATGATAGATGTTTACATATAGTCCACAAAAGAAAATAATAGTTGAATTTATAAAAATGACCCAGATTAAAAGTTTACATCTCCTTGATTCTTAATACTGTGTTTTTACCTGAATGATCCACAGCTGTGTTTTTTTGTTTAGTGATAGTTGTTCATGAGTATTGTTTGTCCTGAACAGTTAAACTGCCTGCTGTTCTTCAGAAAAATCCTTCAGGTCCCACAAATGCTTTGGTTTTTCAGCATTTTTGTGTATTTGAACCCTTTCCAACAATGACTGAATGATTTTGAGATCCATCTTTTCACACTGAGGACAACTGAGGGACTCATATGCAACTATTACAGAAGGTTCAAATGCTCAGTGTTGGTCCAGAAAGAAAAACGATGTATTAAGAGCCAGGGGATGAAAACTTTTGAACAGAATGGAGATGTGTACATTTTTCTTATTTTGCCTAAATATCATATTTTTTCACTTAATACTGCCCCTCAGAGGCTACAGGAGATACTTACATGTTTCCCTGAAGACAAAAAAAGTTAAATTTACCCTGATCTTCAAATTCAAAATGTTTTCACCCCCAGCTCTTAATGCACTGTGTTTCCTTCTGGAGCATCAGTGAGTGTTTGAACTTTCTGTAACAGTTGCATATGAGTCCCTCAGTTGTCCTCAGTATGAAAAGATGGATCTCAAAATCATACAGTCATTGTTGGAAAGGGCTCAAATGCACAAAAATGCTGAAAAAACAAAGAATTTCTGGGACCTGAAGAATTTTTCTAAAGAACAGCGGGCAGTTTAACTGTTCAGGACAAAAAAAGGGACTTATGAACAACTAGCACTAAACAAAGGCAACAACACAGTATAAAGAATCAAGGGGATGTAAACTTTTGAACAGAGTCATGTTTATAAATTCAACTATTATTTTCTCCTGTGGACTATATGTAAACATCTTTTAAGTAAAATCTCTTATTCAGGTCCGTACTATTAAATCAACAATAACATGCATTTTGTATGATCCCTCTTATTTTGGTAAAATAAAAAAACATTTTTTAATGATTCTAAAAGGGGGATGTAAACTTTTGACCCCAACTGTATACACACACACAAACACAAAACTGTATATATATGCATTACAAAGGTATTCATTATGTACATTGTAGTGCATTATATCTTCTCAGAAATAACTGTAACCAAAGTTAAAATGCATTAGAATATTTTAAGATTTGTTTGTCAAGTGTTTTAATGCATTATACTTTCTTAAGGTGCAACAATAAAAAGATAAGTATTATAATGTATTATAACTGTAGTTACAATTACTCATGAAATCATACAATGCATTATAAGGTGCATTAGATGGCATAATTAATGGATTAAAACTACTTTTATAATATTTTATATAAAAGCTTTAAATGGATAGTACTTGCATCGTACGCTTGTGAACAAGACTGACACTTAACAGAAGAAATTGTTAAATAAAGTAATTATTTTTGTTTTCTTTGTTCACAAAAAGTATTCTCGTCGCTTCATGCAATTAAAGTTGAACCACTGATGTCACATGGACTATTTTAACAAAGTCCTTACTACCTTTTTGGACCTTGAACGTGGTAGTTACGTTGCTGTCTATGCAGGGTCAAAAAGCTCTCGGATTTCATCAAAAATATCCTAATTTGTGTTCCGAAGATGAATGAAGGTCTTATGGTTTTGGAAATTAATGTGAATAATAAAAGTAATCACAAAAGAAAACATTAAATACATAAAAAAAATAAATAAATTTAATGACCAGATCCATTATGCTTAAAAGTTACAAAGCAAACAAAATCTAAAAACACATTTCTTTATACAATAGATGCACTGTAGATTTTAATTTTGGGGTGGAATGATTTCCCGCATGTTTATCCACAAAGAACTGATTTTATTCAGAGCTTAAAGTCTTTGTCGGTTTTTTTTACAGGTGCTTGAATAGTTCCATTACCTTCTTTCCTTGAAGTCCACATTAACTTTTACAAAGCAGATGCCTTCAAAAAGTACGTTAGGCCAAGAGAAGATGGGCCTCAAAGGCCTGTGCACAGGACAGTTTTCTGCATATCTAGGATGAAGGCTGATTTATGATACTGTGTTCTTTAAATCCCTAATTGTATAACTAAAATAAACCAGGTTCGGCCCATAAAATAAGGTGCTTTATAGCAACCCAGCAGTATTTTCCATCATGAAATAGGTCATGCGACAGGTGAGAGGGACTCTGTTTGTTTGCTGGCGGTCGGTGACCATCTTTTCCACGTAATTAGATGACTTCTATTCCAGACACGCAGCTGGCCGTCACAGAGGCCGCCTGTGTCTCCGTGTTGATGTGGACCTGCTGTATCTTCACCGCGACCCAAAATGGGACTCAGAGCTTCCTGTGTTGAGAGACTTGTCGGGTCTCCTGGAGAGAGAGAGAGAGCGAGCGAGCGCTGTAAATCTGGAAATGTTGAGGAAAGTTTGGGAAACACCTCAGTTGACGCCCTGCGAGTTTGATTCACACAGCTGTGTCATAAACGTGGCATGAAAAGCGTCACGCCACTTCGTGTCACCTCTCGACATGTGCATGCCATTTCGTAGCCGTAAAAACAGCTCGGCTGAAAGCACGTCGACGCATATCGTCTTCGAAATTTTCGTAAACCGTGTCTTAGGTTATTTCCTTTACGCATGTGATCTTTATACACCCTGTTTTGTAAAAGCCAGTGTGTGTTGCCCAATTATATCTGAGGAAATGAAAAAACACATCTGCAATTCAACAGGTGCCTCTTGGCATCCAGCATTTTCCAGCATGTCTGGAAAACATCTGCATAGGTGGTCTCTCTCTCTCTTTCGTTCTCCAAACTCCTGCTTTTTCTTCCTCTCTCTAGGGTCCGAGTGAAGGGAAGGCTGATTGTAAATACGGCGAGGACCTCAGAGCCAGAGAAACGGCCGTATATTTTGGGAGAAGAGAGGCTGGCTTTTACCAGAGCATATTTTTAATCGCACAACGCCAGCATGGATAGGCCAGAGTTGCACAGCTGCTCCTCTAATTTGTTTAAGCATGTACAAATAGGCCGTCCCACACGAGCCAAAAAAAAAAAGTGAGAGGAGGTTTTGCTCAACATGGCATTTTTGTCTGACCAGAAGAGCAAAAAAAAAAATCAACTGCGATAGAGACGGACTGGTCATTTTGAGCGATTTTACAGCAGGTTCCCATCGGATTTGTCGTATAGCTATATAAAAAGTCTCGCAGCTCAGAACTCGATCCAGAACGATCGAGTCGCGCGCTCCAAATTCGTCAGCGTTAAAAAAGAAATACGATAGCCGGATTTGGGAGACCTCGTATGTTTTGAAGCGTACAAAAAGGATCGTCTCGATTTCAGCAGATCTTTGGAAGGAAGGCAGAGGTCCTGCTGAATGATTCAAGTCATGGAAAAGATATTTATAACAAAGCCGTTCTATGTTCTTTATCCTGGGAAGGATTAGAAGACAAATCTGATTTGGCCCTAACTATGAGCTGTGCCTATGAAACTTTATGGATAGCAGTATCTAACCCTGTAACAGGGGGTTCTATCGTTAACCGAACTAGAGCCATAAAAAGAAATCGTTACTTGAAATAAAATCAACTTTAACTGAAATTTAAAATAAATACACATTTAAAAAAAATTGGAACCTGTGATACTTTTTTCAGGATTATTTAATGAACAAAAAGAAATAGAAATTTTGTGTTACAATATACACTACTATTTAAAAGTTTGGGGTCAGTACATTGTTTTCTTTCTTTCTTTTTTTTTTTTTTTTAAAGAAATTAATACTTTTATTCAGCAAGGATGTGTGAAATGGATAAAAAGTAATAGTAAAGACTTATATTTTTTTTTTTAAACTCCACTTGCTGTTCTTTTTTACTTTTTATTCATCAAAGAAAAGAGTTCCAAAAAACTGGTTCCAAAAAAAAAAAAAAAAAAAAATTAAGCAGCACAACAGTTTCAACACTGATAATAAATCAGCATATTAGAATGATTTCTGAAGGATTATGTGACACTGAAGACTGGAGCCATGACTGATGAAAATTCAGCACTGCGTCACAGAAATAAATTTTATTTTTTTATTTAAATAGAGAACCAATATTAGAAATTGCTATAATTTTTCACAATATTACTGTTTTTTTCTGTATTTTTGATCAAATAAATCAGCCTTGATAAACACAAGAGACTCTTAAAACACTTAAAACATTTTACTGATCCCAAACTTTTATGTCAACTGATCAATTAACAAACGAATCCCAAACTTTTCATCACAGAAATAAATTTTATTTTAAATTTTATTACAATGCGAAACCAATATTAGAAATTGCAATATTTTTCACAATATTACTGTTTTTTTTTCTGTATTTTTGATCAAATAAATACAGCCTTGATGAGCATAAAAGACTTTTACTGATCCCAGACTTTTGAACGGCAATGTATATAATTACCATTTCTATATTTTGGATTTATAATTAAAACAATTTATAATCAATTTTAATAATATATATGTATTTATGTTTTAAAAATATTAAATAAATGCTGTTCTTTTTTCCTTTTTATTCATCAAAGTATCAAAGAAAAACGTATTACTTGTTCCAAAAAAATAAAAAATAAAAATAAGCAGCACAAGAGTTTTAACACTGATAATAAATCAGCATATTAGAATGATTTCTGAAGGATTATGTGACACTGAAGACTGGAGCAATGGTTGATGAAAATTCAGCGCTGCGTCACAGAAATACATTTTATTTTAAAGTATATTAAAATAGGAAACCAATATCAGAAAGTGCAATAATATTTCACAATATCACTGTTTTTTCTGTATTTTTGATCAAATAAATACATTTTTTTTATTTTATTTTTTTTAATAAATGCTGTTCTTTTTAACTTTTTATTCATCAAAGAATCAAAGAAAAACTTGTTCCCAAAAAATATTTTTTTTTTAGAAAATTAAGCAGCACAAGAGTTTCAACACTGATAATAAATCAGCATATTACAATTATTTTTGAAGGATCATGTGACACTGAAGACTGAAGCAGTGGCTGATGAAAATTCTGCGCTGCGTCACAGAAATAAATTTAAACAATATTAGAAACAATATTAGAAATTGCAATATTTTTTCACAATATTACTGTTTTTTTTTCTGTATTTTTGATCAAATAAATATAGCCTTGATAAGCATAATAGACTCCATTAAAAAAATTTGTACTGATCCCAAGATTTTAAATGACAGTGTTTATAATTACCATATATATATATATATATATACACGCATATATATTATTAATAACATTTCTAATATATGTCTTCTAATTCTGATGCGTAAACATCTTGGCCTATAATGCTACAAATCATCATTACCCATCCCGTTCCGTAATTCCCATTTGAAACAATCTCTCTCAGATTTGCTATTTCTAAGTATCTTTAAAACCTACAATTTAAGCTTAAATTAAGTATTGGCCTCCACAGCGCCATTCGTAAGCATTCAGGAGACCTGATGCATCTACCTGCCCACACGACAGTTTGATGTCCAAGAATTATTGGTTTTGGAAACTTACACCCAGTGAGGGAGCTCTCATACACATAATTACACTCGTTTTAAAAGCAGATTATAGGATTGACACGTAAATACGAGGTTGCCGGTGACGTCTGTCCAATCCGGCGTCGAGTAAAGTTAGAAACGCGCAATGTAAATGAATAAGCGAATGGAAAAGTCAAAGTGGAAACTCTAAACATTTGCTCTTCAGAAGTCGGAAAACAGGTGCAAACAAGCTTCCCTTTAATCTGACCATCTCTCATTCACTCCGTCGTCCCAAACAGAGCGCTCTTTTTTTCCAGTCGTGGCTAACAGAGGGGTATCCCTTGTTCGGGACGCTTCTGATTTACTGTGGTATAAAACTGAGAGAGAGGAAACTTTGCGTGTTTGCAACGGGGAAAACGGGGGAAGGAAAGAAAAAGACATTAAAGCACAGTGTCATGTAGGAAGAGCTTAACACTCACTAAACATGACGTTTCACTGACTGATACAGAGTCCAAACGCCCATTGAGGGTTTTGCACACTCTGGAACGATTTGCACTGGAAATCCCCTCTAGGGTCCGGCCCGTCGTGAACATATACGTGTATATGCTCAAGCGGGGTTTCCCCGTAAGCCCCGTCTAAACGACACGCTTCAAACATAAAACTAGGTGCTAATGAACTGGGTCCTGACAAAGTTTACTTTCCTGGGTTGAGTCCCACCATACAATGCTCCCATTCAGCAGCTCTCAACCGTGGAAAGTGTCTGTAAGGTAATCCCGTAAGGGTTTTGCGAGACCTTTTCGAAATTTTCAATATGTCTCTCCTCCTGCGTGCGTGCCAACGATAACACTAATATGCCTCAGCTGATACTAGCGGACGGCGCGGACATTTGCATGAGGCAAAATGACATCCTTTCACGAGTCGCTGGCATAAACGTCAAGCCTTTTCTGCCCTATTACTCACCTGGTGCTCTTACAGCCTAAATATCCAAGCTTGCAGCGCTGCCAGGGTTCCTCAACGGGCACGGGGCCTGAAACCGAACCAAGCAGCCTTTTAGTGGACCTAAATGCACTGGGCCTTATTACAGGTGCCACAAAATGTAAATGGTAGGGCTGTTTGGTTAAAAGATCGTGGCTATTTTACATTGGGACTTAGTGAGTAGGGACATGCTGTTTATTTTCACTGTTTGTGCATGTAACGAGACTGTCTGGTCTGGCCAAGAAATGCATACTTATGATGAGACTGTCTAGTTGACATGTACTATAAATCAACCAACTACAGTTTTGTGTTGTTTTAAATGCCTTTAAGGACTGAGTTTATCTGAAATAGTTGATTCCAAAATTTTAAGCTGAAATATTACACAAAAAAACTCAAAAAATGACAACTCCATTCAAGATGGCAAAAATGTATAATATTGTATGACTTGGTTTTGTGTTGTTTTAAATCCCTTTAAGGGCTGAGTTGATCTGAAATAGTTGATTCCACAATATTAAGCTGAAATATTAAACAAAAAAACTCAAAAAAATGACAACTCCATTCAAGCTGGCGAAAATGTATAATATTGTATGACTTGGATTGTACAAACATGACTTATAAAGTTTTTTTGTTTTGTTTTTTTCTACAAGAATCATAATTAGGTTTGGGGCTGGCCTTTACGGTTAGGTTAACATTTGGACCATAGGGTTATGTATGACTCAACTCACCAATTTTGCCATCTCGTATAACATTTTGTGACATCTTTTAAAGTGGGTTAAAAACACAGAATAAATGAGCAGAAATTTATTTAGACTGAAATTAGCGGAAACTTCTATTTGACCTAAAGTACTGATTATTTTACAGAAACTCCTCCAAAACCAAGCAAAATATACATTTATGCTCATGTACATGTAATTTACTTGATAAAAGGGATTCCTAGTGTTTTAAAAGTTAGTGTTTCATGGCAAAAGCGATCTACAGTACAGTTTGGTGTCAGTAAGATTTATTATTTATTTATTTTTTATTATTATTAGGGGTTGAAGCGACTTATGGACCAAACCATAAGTCGTACAGACTTGAAACTTGGAGGGATGGTAGTACTCACACCACCTACGATGTGACCAAGGCTCGCCCCAATCCGCCTGACAGGGGAGCTACAGTCATCAAAAGTATGAAATCGCTCATAACTCCTAAACAGTCAGTCGCAAGCTCAAGTGTCTTATGTCGTTGAAATCCTTGGCCCACGCCGGATTTGATTGTGAGTCTGGCAAAATATTTGGGTATTCTGCATTTTTGGATAAACCTACTTTTGCGAACTAGTCCTAGGTTTTTCACCCGATCAGAACCAAACCAGTGCAGAAAGATTCTCTGGAGAGTGAATATCAATAATTATCAAAAAATGTAAACTTTTGACTCACCGTTGCGAAGGGGCGCCAAAACGTTACAAAGGGGCAGGGCCACTTTTAGTAAAATGCCTATAACTCCTGAACGCAATGCGATATCTCCATCAAACTCAGAACACTTATGTAAAAGCTCAATCTGAGGGCACAGGAAAAAAATCATGGAGCTTGGCCACTTGGTGGCGCTATAAGCATAAAAAAAGCATAAAAATGGCAATAACTGCGCAACCATTTGTCCAATCAACATGAAAATTAGTGTGCACAGCCTTGGTCCAATCGACAAGTGTCTACAAGGACATATCAAATAACATGGCAGCGATTTGAGCACCTGTTAGACAAGGTTAACGGAGGCCGTTTGGAACCTGATTTGGGGATTTATGTCCTCAAAGGTCTGAGAGAAATTGGAAAGAAATCTGCCACTAGTGGGTGATATCACATTTTTCATGGGTGTAAATGATTGTACGTTGCATGTTTTTTTGCACATACGCGCAATATTCATATCGTACAATCCCAGACAACTTTGCTTCTAGAACCACTGCTGTCAATCAAATTTGTTTGTTAACTGATTGAGAAGATGTCAAAAAACTACTTTTGTGAACTAGTCCTAGTTTTTTTGCTTAATCTGGAAAAAAACACTGCAGTACAATTCTCTGGACTCTCTAGGTCAATAATTATCAAAAAAATGTTGAAATTTACCCTTTATAACGCTATCCACAAGTTTCCTACGCCCCATGAGACCTTGCATCAAAAGTGGGAGCGTCTTCCGGTTCAAAGTAAACAAGCTGGACGTGACACTCATTCATTCAACAGCTGACAGGAGTGACGGACAAATGAAGCCTCGTGAAGCACAGAGACTTTCCTCTGACTGTACCCCGAGTGTCGAAAACAGCGGGATCTGGTGGTTAGTAAAAAATATTTTAGCCAAAAGCATATAAGCTCCATTGGAATAAGCATTCACCACGTTTTCCATAGATCGATCCATGTTATATACACAAATAAAAACCTAACCGTGTGTTTGTTTATTGAATTTCTGACTCCGATAAATTAATTTACCCATTGAACAGTGCCATTAAACGCCAGTACGAATATCAATATGATGTAATAGAAGAATATTGTACACATATATTAATTGCATATGGCATATATTTAATTTTCCTGAAATAATTTGTATTCTTCATATTACTTGTATGACTGGGTATTTAAAAATGTAATTATTAAATGGGTCCCAATGAAAATGAGCATTAAGACATGCAGTGAATCACGCACATGACTGGACAGAAAGTGAGGCTTCTACGAAAATGATTTCTACATTAACAAGCCTCGAATCAAAGCTTTATCTGGCATGCCCTTTAATACAAGCTCTGATGTCTCGGTTCAAATGTCATTTTATTAGTTGACAGTCATTTAAGATTTAGCGATCCAAACTTTCTAATGATGTGGGTACACAAATTTCGAAAAGCATATGTTGTCCATAAGAACATAATGCGCATCTTTACAAAGTAAACAATGGCCTAAAAAACACTTAGCCTCTTCGCTAATTAGCTCACAAAATACCATTGGTATACTACATCCGCCGCCTCACCGGAAGTTGTACCACGTTCATTTTTACAGTAGCGCCCCCCCGGAAACTTGTGGATAACACGGTCATTTAGAAAAGAGGCCTGTCCAAATTTACCCAAAATCCTATAAAGCCTAAAGGAAAACTCAAAACTTCACAAAACCTGCTGAGCATATGTGACAGGTGATTCTAAACAAGCATGCAATGTTTTAAGGAGATCAGACAACAGCTGGGGCTTTAACAGTCATAAACATAAAAAAAAAAATAAAAAATCATATTTCTATGGTACGATGACCAGATGTGCCATTTCGCAGGGATGTTAAACAACAATCTTTTTAACAAATTACCTGGAAAAAAATGTTTTTTTAATTATTGATTTAGGTGGGTACAGCCTTGCTAAATAATGTGTAATGTCTTTTTCCATATAGGCATAAATGCCTTAAGCACTTAAACCCCGATAATTGTTGCTTGCAGCTATATTTATTGATTTTTTTGAAGGAAGTCACCACCATGCTCACCAGGGCTGCATTTAGTACAGCAAAAACAGTAAAAGATTTAAATATTGTTATAATTTAAAAAAGCTGCTTTCTATGTTGATATATTTGAAGATGTAATTTATTTTTGTGTTGCAAAGCTGAATTTTCAGCATCATTACTCCAGTTGTCAGTGTCACATGATCCTTCAGAAATCATTCTAACATGCTGATTTGCTGCTTAATATGTCTTACTTAATATGTAATTTACTTGCTAAGTGCTTTAAAAACTTCAAAACAAAGATTTGACGCCACCTGGAAAAATTTTGCAAATTCTGCAACTATTTTTGATTTTTTTTTTTTGTGCAGTTAACAACAAACTGTGGGCTGAGACCAAGTCTGAATTAAATCACACAACCCCTGATGACAATTCTGACAGACATACTGCGTCAGCTGAAATAATATCACTCCCTGTTAACACCCAGGGCTGTTTTTGTGTTTAGACGACATCCGGCGCAGCACATCTGCTGATAAACTACGAGGTTGGCTTTTACGCCTCACGAGCGGCCAGATCCCACTGTCAGATCGCAAAATATATTTACTTATATTTATCTTCAGCACACTCGAAACGTGTGTAGCTCACAGGGGGGTAGACATCTACAGGAGGGAGAAACCGCAATCTATCTGGCAGATTACCTCCATCAAAACATATGGGCCTGCTCATCCATATCGTTCGCGTTTCTGGGCCACGGAGATAAAAACACTAGCGGCTCCGTTCTGTACTGTAAGCTGCTAAACAGTAGCTGTGATAATTCAACATGTGATACCCCTTTCCAGAGCCGCTCTATATCTTTAGGGGGCGATGAGAAAGGTATGGCCGGTCTTTGCGTACGACAAGTCGTATTTATGGCTTTCTAACCTGACAAGCTGCAGAGTTATATTTATATCAGATGGTTCCATGCGAGCGGAGGCTATGGGACTTGGCTGATTTTGATGGAAAGTTAAGATCTGCGAGCGGACGGAGTTAATTGAAAATGCATGCGGCCCTTGGATTTCTTCTTTTTCCTGAATTCTGTGCATGTGTGTGTATGTGTGTGTTTATGTTGTGTGTGTAAGAGCGTGTAGGGGAGGGAGACGGTGACGTGTGTGAATGCGTCTATGTGTGTGTGACTTTCTGTTTTTTTAAGATACACCTGGCCTCAGTAACGGTTTCATAAGCTCTGATGGAAAGATCTACAAGCAGAGACATGGGTTTGCCTCTTTAATAAACCGACAAAGGACCCACCCATATAAATAAACAATTAATTATGGAAACAGAAAGCCCATTTATAGAGGGTCAACACACGGACACAGAGACCATCCAATAACTGTCGTACTTATCTACATACATTATAGCCATTTTCTATCACCATTTCATAAGCAATATGGCAAAAAAAATAAATAAATTAAATAGATAAATTAAATAAAAATCACACATCTGAATCTTTATTCTACAATGCTGTTTTAGTGCCACAAAAAAAAAAAAACATTAAAAATCGGGGAAAAAAAAGTCGTAAAAGATTAAAGTCGTAATATTTTGAGAATAAAGTAAAAATTATGAGAATTAATTCGTAGCAATTATGAGATTAAATTAAAATTAAAATTTTGAGACTATATTCTAGCCTATTGCACATGCAAATGGCCCAGATTGGGAACACTGAAAGATCTAGTTTTATAGCAAAATACAAACAATATGTCTATTACAATAATGTGTTTTTCACACATTATAAAAACTTGAAATAAAAAGGAAAAACACATTTATGATTTGTATTTGTGATAAAACTGACAGAATTTGAAAGCTTATTGCTATTATTGAGTGGCTGGCGCACTACAAATAGGCCTAATGAATGCAATCGAAGACATGAAATATTATTTCCTGGCATACTGTCCCTGTGAGTATAACACATGGTATGATTTCTGCTAATAATCCCACATATATTCAAATTATTTCTACTTCCCGTGCTCCCAATCTGGGCCATTTGCATGCACAGGCTATACTCTCAAAATATTATATCTTTAATTTCTATACGATTTTATTCTCTTAAATTCAACTTTATTCTTGAAACATTTCGACTTTATTCTTGTGATTTTAACTTTATTCTCAAAGTTTCAACTTTATTCTCGAGACATCTCGACTTTATTCTCAAAACATTTAGACTTTATTCTCGAAATCTTTCAACATTATTCGAGAATAAAGTCGAAATGTTTTGAGAATAAAGTTGAAATTAAGAGAAAAAGGCGAAATATTTCGAGAATAAAGTCAAAATATTTCAACTTTATTCTCAAAATATTTAGACTTTTTTTCGTAATTTTGACTATCTCGAAATATTTAGACTTTATTCTTTGTTTCAAGAATAAAATTTCAATTACAAAAAAAGTTGAAATATTTCTAGAATAAAGTTTAAATATTTCGAGAATAAAGTCTAAATATTTTGACTTTATTCTCGAAATATTTAAACTTTATTCTTGAAATATTTCGACTTTTTTCTCATAATTTTGACTTTATTCTCGAAACATTTCGACTTTGTTCTCGAAATATTTAGACTATTCTTTACACATTTCGCCTTTATTCTCGAAATATTCTGACTTTTTTCTTGTAATTTCGACTTTATTCTCGAAATATTCTGACTTTTTTCTTGTAATTTCGACTTTATTCTCGAAACATTTTGATTTTATTCTTGAAATATTTCGACTTTATTCTAGTAATTTCGACTTTATTCTCGAAATATTTCTGCTTTACTCTCAAAATATTTTGACTTTACTCTCAAAATATTTAAACTTTTTTTCTTGTAATTTGGACTTTTTTCTCATAATTTTGACTTTATTCTCGAAACATTTGGACTTTATCCTCAAAATATTTCGACTTTATTCTTTACACATTTCACCTTTATTCTCGAAATATTTAGACTTTTTTTTGTAATTTCGACTTTATTCTCTAAACATTTTGACTCTATTCTTGAAATATTTTGACTTTATTCTCATAATTTTGACTTTATTCTCGTAATTTTGACTTTATTCTCTAAATATTTAAACTTTATTCTCAAAACATTTCAACTTTATTCTAGAAATATTTCAACTTTTTTTCTCGTAATTTTGACTTTTTTCTCATAATTTTGACTTTATTCTCAAAACATTTTGACTATTCTCGAAATATTCTACTTTTTTTCTCGTAATTTCGACTTTATTCTTTACACATTTCGCCTTTATTCTCAAAATATTTAGACTTTTTTCTTGTAATTTCGATCTTATTCTCTAAATATTTTGACTTTATTCTTGAAATATTTTGACTTTATTCTCGTAATTTCACCTTTATTCTCAAAATATTAAGGCTTTTTCTTGTAATTTCGTCTTTATTCTCGAAACATTTTGATTTTATTCTTGAAATATTTTCGACTTTATTCTCAAAACATTTTGACTTTATTCTTGAAATATTTCGACTTTATTCTCATAATTCTGACTTTATTCTTGAAATATTTAGACTTTATTCTTGTAATTTCGCCTTTACTCTAGAAATATTTAGACTTTTTTTGTAATTTTGACTTTATTCTCGAAACATTTTGATTTTACTCTTGAAATATTTCGACTTTATTCTCTAAACATTTTGACTTTATTCTTAAAATATTTCTACTTTATTCTCATAATTTCGACTTTATTCTCATAATTTCGACTTTATTCTTGAAATATTTTAACTTTATTCTCGAAAATTTTTTAATTTTATTCTCAAAATATATTGATTTTATTATCAAAACATTTCGACTTTCTGAATAAAAGTATTAATTGATTTTGTTTTTTAACTGACCACAAACTTTTGAATAGTAGTGTAAATGTAAAAATAGGAAAAATTAAGCCTATATATATATATATATATATATATATATATATATACAAGTTTAGATTTTTTTGCCATATTCACTAAAATCTGTTTAAACAACAAATAGAAATCATAAACCCTGTCAAGAGCTTTTTGCTTTGTCTTTAGACAACTGGATTTCTAACAAAAAAGAGACAAACTGAAAACTGAAATCAATCCCAACGCATTTAAAGACCTCAGGTTTTCCGTGTTTTGTCACATTTCATATGATTCAACTTCAGGGGCAAAACATGCCATTAGACTACAGCTGCATCACAACCATGAATACGTTTTGCAATTGGCACTGGTGGTATTAGCAGGAGGGACACAGTTTTTAAAGCGCAGGATGAGTCTTCAATATTTTGGGTTTGTTTTTCCAGAAGACAAAGACTGTAAAAAGCTCAAGCTGACGGCTCAAAGCTAACAGACATAGAATAACAGCCACAAAACTCTAATTCTGATTTCACAGGGTCTTTAAATGTCAAGCGGCTGACGTTTACTGTGTATTATTCAAACATATGCTCAAACCCACCCGGCACGTTGTGTTTTTCGCGGCCAGAGTACATCATCGCTGACCAAATGGCAGAGTGCGGCATCTCAGGTGCAAAACCAGGGTGGACTGTACCAGCGCCAAGCGTGAAACCTCTCCAAACCCCGAGCCTGACTCATAAAGCCGGCCTAAGCTGCGTGCGAGAGAAAGGTCAGATTCTAGTTGCATTCATAAAAAAGGAAAGAATGAAAGAAAGAACGAAGGGGAAAAAAGGCAGCAGCAGGGGCTTTCATGAATGGACCATTGTGATGCACGGCAGTCTCGTCAGTGAATGTTTTCAATTCCATTTGATCCTGTAGTAAGGCTGCTAATTGGTGAAGCGTGTTCCACAGGTCAGCGTAAGGTTTCTCTTTCCACAAACGCACACTGCTCCCTCTGTGGATGGCAAAAAGAGCGAACAGGGCCTGCAAACAGCCACCGGCGACCGTTTGGATGGTCGGAGTGATTTACCGCCTCGCATCGGTCAGAAATAGCTGTAAATCCGGTCGGAGGATGGTGACTTTTGCAATGGAATCATCTGTGGTTTGCACACCACGTGTCAGGAATGATGCTTACGTGAAACGACAAGGACTTCACTGTATTCTGCACACATTCCTCCGTCCAGATGATGTCTTTTTTTTTTAAACCGAGCTTTTCTCTAACCTCAACCTGCACCGCCATCAAGGTGCATGTGCACCGGTTTGTTTGCCTTGAATAACAAACAATTAGATTGCGATCTGGTCTTTAAGCAAAAACACACTTGCACCAAATATGCGCCTGGCCCACAGTGTTTGCATCCCTCAGTTCTAGCATCACTCACCCTTTCACCTCTATCTCTCCTCTGCTTCCTTAAGAGGGACTGGGGTTGGATTACCGCTCTAATAAAAAACAGGTGCTTTCATAAGCGTCAGCTGCACGCACATGGAGAGTAAACGCAGAGATGCTACAGTCACGAGAGTGTGCATGAAACAGCTGTGAAGGAGAATCTGACTCACCCACAGGTCTACACTGCTGCCTTGTGGTTCCTTCATGAATGGCACACCTCCAGCACTTCAAAACAGGGTTCTCTGTTTTAACATTGGGACCTAGGGGACGAACAATCAATAGCAATTGTAACCAAATCACAATTACAGAATTTCACAAACTGCAATTCAAGATAGACACACAGCAGAGAAAGACTTTTGACAAATTATACATATTACATTATTACTTTAACCTAATTATTCCCTGCTGTGCACATTTCACATTCAAAACTATCAATAAAGCTGACAAAATATTATCGTAGCTATTTTAGATTTCTCATCCCTGGTGAAAAAAAACAGCATATGCGGGTAGGTATGTTTTGAAATCCGTGTATCATTCGTCCATTACTTTTTTGATTTAATAGTGAAAAAAGAAACATGAGAAAACGGCTCCTTTTTCGTTTTTTCATTTTTTCCAGAAAAAACGAAAAACAAGAATTCAGCTTGATTTTTCGTTTTTCGTTCAGGGGTGGAAAAATGAATAAACAGCTTAAATATTCGATTTCTACACGTGGGCGGAACGAAACGCCCTTTTCTGCTGATATTGGTCAGCCGAAGATCAAACCATGCCCCCGTCAGTTCTTCCGCAGTTTCGCGCAGAATAATAGTCCTCCGCTGCTGCAGTTGAACATATAACTAACGAATAGCTCGACACAACTCGTACCAGGGCAGAGCCTAGACAGGGCTTTCTTCTGTGTGCTATTCTCAAAGTGCCAGGGGATGCTATAGCCTACATTATTTTCTGGACCTTTTTTTTTTTTTTTTTTTTTTTTTTTTTAACATGAAACATGCTGTGATTGATTCCAAATTTCTATAATGCATTTAACGTCAAATAATCTTAATGTAGACTGTTAAAAGTAGACGTGTCAGTTGTGTTATGGTTCGTGTTTGTGGCATACGCCAGAAAGATGCTCAAGGAGACTGAAGCAGCGCATTCTATTGTTTTCTATATTTTTCAATATGATGAATTTTGCACTCATTTTGATTTTACACACACACACACACACACACACACACACACATACACAATCAGTGCACTATTTCTTATCAAGGTAAAACACCGTCAACCCAACATATTAAAATTATTAAGCTTAATTAAATGTATCTGTTGTACGATAGTCTATAGGCTAAGCATATTTTTATTTTACATGGTTACTTATATATATATATTTTCATTTAAGGATTTGCCATGAAGTGAGGTGAAGTAAATGTTAATGTTTATGTGTACAATGACTGCGCGGAGAGAACGCACAACGATTTGCTCTGAAATTTTAGCTGGCAGAAAAAATAATACACATCAATTACTTGACAACAGTTAATACCTAATATTAATGAAACAAACTCAGCAAAAACAAAATTATGGCAGCTGTGTATTTACACTTCACTACTGGGCTTCACATAACAAGGCACGTTTATCTGCTTAGAGTTTATGTAACCCATTGCAACTTACTGGAACTGTATGAACTATCCACCTTATTTTTTCCATAAGAGTGGGTGCAGCCATTTGTAAATGTTTTGTGTCTGGCTTCCGGTCTCATCTACTTCCAGCTATTTTTAGCTGCACAAAAAGCTCATTTTGCTGCTTGATATTGCAAACTGGTGTGTCTTACTGTATTATTTTAATGTATCATGTTAATTTTGAACACAATGGTTTGTAGTGCAAACTGTTTTACCGTTTACTACACTTCGATATTCTTCTCGTTATGGAAGTCTAACACATTACCAGAAAACAGCTTACTTCCGCACTGAAAAATAAGGTGGATACGTTAGGCCTACTCACCTTGTTATTATCGGATTTATTTATTTATCGATCTATTTATTTATTTGTTTATTTATTGGATATAACTAAATAAATAAATAACTACATAACTAAATAAATAAATAAATAAATGTCCTGCTTGCACTTTTAATGGCAAAGAATCATGACTTTCACTTTTTTTGTTAATGTGCCATCAAACCCTGCCAACTAATGCAAAGCGTAAGTAAATGTATATATAGAAGAAAGCCCTGTCTAGGCTCTGCTCCAGTACGGGTTATGTCGAACTATTCGTTGGTGTGGTTGTTTGATGAGAAAAAGTTTACATGTAGGTTTAAAAAACTCTTTAATTATCCGTTCAACTGCAGCAGCTGAGGACTATTACTCTGCGCGAAACTGCGGAAAAACTGACAGGGGCATGGTTTGATCTTCGGCTGAGCAATCAGCAGAAAGGGGCGTTTCGTTCCGCCCACTTGTAAAAATCGAATATTCAAGCTGTTTATTAATTTTCCACCCCTGAACGAAAAACGAAAAATCAAGCTGAATTCTTGTTTTTCGTTTTTCTGGAAAAAATGAAAAAACGAAAAAGGAGCCGTTTTCGGTCCGTGTAACGGTTTGCAGTTCTTTGTTCAATCTGCACCATCAAAATTAACCAGATAAAATCTGGCTTCAAACTTTCATTTTCCGTTTTTTTTTTTCAAATACCTCACAAACGAATAATCGTCTCTCTGTTTAATTTTCTACTCTACAAGTTTAGGTTGTGGCATCCGAATAAGATTTTTGAACAAACATAAAACATGACTCGTTATTCTGATTTTCCATTTTTTTGTGTTTTGCGCTCGCGGTTGGTCCGTACCATTACCGCCGGGGGAGGGGATGAGGGATTAGTTTACAGCCTGCAGCGGACCCAGAACGCTGCCGCTTTATGTATAAGCAGGGTGCGATTTGCCGGTCTATGCATCCCTGCCTCTGCTGAATTATTTTTATCCCTGGTGGGGATAAAAACATCGTGCGAACCTGCTTCTAAGTCCCGATCTAAAACAAATGATTCGCAATACGGGCTTTAAAGTCCCGTTTGAATCAAATGATTCGCGATACTAGCTTAAAGTCCCGTTTGAATCAAATGATTCGCGATACTCGCTTTAAAGTCCCGTTTGAATCAAATGATTCGCGATACTCGCTTTAAAGTCCCGTTTGAATCAAATGATTCGCGATACTCGCTTTAAAGTTCCGTTTTGAATGAAATGATTCGCGATACGCTCTTTAAAGTCCCGTTTTGATTCAAATTATTCGCGATACTCGCTTTAAAGTCCCGTTTGAATCGGAACGTTCCCTGCAGGTTATTTTTTTATTTAATTTTATAACGTAAAAAGAACCTTCCCAGAACGTTCAGGTTATTTTTAGATTGCATTTTTACAACCTACAGGGAACCTTCCCGGAACGTTCCCTGCAGGTTATTTTTAGATTGCATTTTTTCAACCTACAGGGAACCTTCCCGGAACGTTCCCTGCAGGTTATTTTTAGTTGTCATATCCGTGTAAACTAATAAAAACTTGGCAGATCTTTCTGATCATTCTAATGCTGAAATGTATACTTTTTCATAATAAACAAACTATTTTTTTGCAGAATTTCATGTCTGAAATAAGCGTTTAATAAAGTGTAGACATCAATGTGGTCAAATTGCATTATAATTGTAATTTAATTCCAATTTTATAGCTAAAATTAAGCCAATGTTAAGCGTATCATATCATATCATTAACACTTAGTTTGTTTTTATATTTCTTTTCTTCGAACCTGCACGCGCTTCTCTAGCACGCGCTTAATCCTGCCTTCCACAGAAAGCCGCGCACTCGTGTAATTTAAAAATTAACGGTCATTTCGTTTTACTGACTGACTAACATTCCTTGATTGATCTCTTTAATGAATAATTACTTATAATTAATATATATACGAGAGTAAATAGTGTGATTTCAGGGAAATTTGACACGTCTAATTGAAGAGAACATGATGTTAACGGGGAAACTTTTGTGTACCGACCAAAAGAGAGAAACATCGTCGTTAATTCAGTGGTAAGAAACGAATGTAATATTATTCTAAGTAAAGTCAAATAAATGTTATTCGTTTTCAATGTCTGTAAAAATAAAATTCACATTTTTAAAATCCAATATTTTGTTGAAGTCAGTGTTATTTGGTGCGTTAATAAACAAAATCTGGGTTATGGTACTTCTAATCTTATATATTAACGAATAAAACAAATCTAGCATATTAAAGGATAATTTAATGTCATTTAATGCGCCTTATGATGGCTAAATGTGCTCTAAATATCTGTAAGGATTAAACAATAGTTTAAAACAAGACATGGTTTGTAGTAGTGATTATTGAGGTCCACATCCGTCCGTCTTCCATGCTGCTTACTACGGGACGCGGGGAGTGCTGACATACGGCAGCGGTATCGGAGTGAAGAGGTTAGGAGAACGTTCTGGGAACCTTCAGAGAACTTTCAGGGAACCTTCTAGGAACATAAATAGAACGTTCCCTATTGGTTAGCCAGGAAAGTTTTTTTAACGTAAATAGAACGTTCCCTGTAGGTTAGGGGAACGTTCTGGGAACCTACAGGGAACGTTCCGGGACTGTTCTCAGAACGTTGCGGGAACGTTTCCGATAGGTTCCCAGAACGTTCCCCTAACCTACAGGGAATGTTCTATTTACGTTAAGAAAACATTCCTGGCTAACCAATAGGGAACGTTCTGGGGAACGTTCTGGGAACGTTCTGGGAACCAAAACCTAATGTTCCCAGAACGTTCTGGGAACCAAAAATTGTTAGCTGGGCAGTTTCAGTCGTATTAAAAACATTTTATGACGTGACATTCGCCTGGTAGCCTAAAAATACGGATATATAATGTGCGTTGTTAACAGATAACACTAACAGTTTGGTCAACCTCCGCCTATGGAAAGAGAAAAAGTTTTCAAAAGTATCCCCCCTCTGCTTTTTTCCACAAATCGCACCATTTATATATTGTGTGTGTGTGTGTTCCGGTTTTTCTATCCCGATGGGGACTGCAACTTGAATGCGCACTGGCTCATGGGGACTCATGGGTCTCCGTGGGAACCTAAATTAGCTTATACGTTATACAGAATGATGCTTTACTTATCTGTTTTATTCATATATTTGTTAAACCAAAAAAAAATGCATAACGTTTTTTTTATGTTTAGGGGTATGGTTAAGGTAAGCGGACAGAATATACAGCCATGAGGAATATGAGTATATTCCAGATTTAAGAAATGCCGTCTAATCCAGGCCAGACTTTCAGAGTTTAGTTACATCCCTGCTCCAACACACTGTAGTTCATAGCTGAATCAGGTGTTATTTAAAAGTTTTCTTTGTTTCTGTGCTGCATCCTCAGAGCAAGTGCTAAGTCCCTCCACCCACCCAATGTCATGCCGAATAGGATACCTTCACAGGCGTTATAAATGACACCTGTGCTCACCTTTGTTCCCCTTTTATTTGTTAAACCATTAGAGGATCTCTACTTCTTATCCAATATTTTGTGTGTGTAATTACCAATGCAAGTGCCTTATGTTCTATTAATTCACTTCTCATTTTATATGCTCATGTTAGATACATTTTAATTTATATTTGAAGATCTAACTGACCTTCAGTACTGTCTCTGTTTTTTTCAGGTGTGTTTAACTAGGGTTTAAGACGAATACTGCAGGGCTGTGACCCAGAATAAACATAGATTAACAATAGATTAAGACCAGTAGGTGGCGGTGCACGTACTTGACAGAAGAAGCTACGCAATCTGCGTCATTGCCAACGACTGGGCGTAGACACACTTCATACAAGAAGGCAAAAAGATGAGCTCTGTTTTACTGTATAAGATTGCTTTAATATTTTGTGTATCTGGATTTACTTGTTAATATTTTCGTAATGTTCAGTCTTTTTTCTTGAATAAAAAGAAGGCAAAAAGATGGATGAGTTGTATCGCGAATCGTTTGATTCAAACGGGACTTTGAAGCGAGTATCGCGAATCATTTGATTCAAAACGGGACTTTAAAGCGCGTATCGCGAATCATTTGATTCAAACGGGACTTTCACGCCCGTACTGCGAATCATTTGTTTTAGATCGGGACTTAGAAGCAGGTTCGCACGATGTTTTTATCCCCACCAGGGATAAAAATAATTCAGCAGAGGCAGGGATGCATAGACCGGCAAATCGCACCCTGTTTATACATAACGCGGCAGCGCTCTGGGTCCGCTGCAAGCTGTAAACTAATCCCTCATCCCCTCCTCCGGCGGTAATGGTACGGACCAACCGCGAGCGCAAAACACACACACACACACACACACACACACACACACACACAAAATGGAAAATCAGAATAACGAGTCATGTTTTATGTTTGTTCAAAAATCTTATTCGGATGCCACAACCTAAACTTGTAGAGTAGAAAATTAAACAGAGAGACAATTATTCGTTTGTGAGGTATTTGAAAAAAAACGGGAAATTAAAGTTTGAAGCCAATTTTTATCTGATTAAATTTGATGGTGCAAATTGAACAAAGAACTGCAAACCGTTACACGGACCGTTTTCTCATGTTTCTTCTTTCAATATTAAATCAAAAAACGAATGGACGAATGATACACGGATTTTTTGACGCTGGGATGCTGGTTAGGCATGTTTTGATGCTGGTTTAAGCTGGTCCTT
This sequence comes from Cirrhinus mrigala, assembly GCA_036247105.1. Lineage (NCBI taxonomy): Eukaryota > Metazoa > Chordata > Actinopteri > Cypriniformes > Cyprinidae > Cirrhinus > Cirrhinus mrigala. The sequence goes on from CM070026.1 coordinate 30,509,655, forward strand.
TGCTGGCCTATGCTGGTCCTTAGCTGGTTTATGCTGGTCCTATTAGGTTCTGTACTGGAATTAGTTCAGCTGTTTCGAGTCTTCGGGTTTTTCGAGTGGTTCATTCGTCTTATGGGGTTGTCACGTAATGAACGAAAGACTCGAACCCGAAGACTCGAGAGATGAACTAATCAATTCTCTTTCCGGCTCAGACTGCATTGGTTAAGCTTATTGGGCTGTCACGTGATGAACGAACGACTCAAACCCGAAAACTTAAGCGGTGAGGTGAGCTAATCATAGACTAAAGACCCAGGTAAACAATTAATTAATCTTTCTGTTTCGTACAGCATTATAGTTTTGTTGTGTTTGTAGTGTGATCAACGTTTGTGCAAGCAGTAGATGTGTTAGGGAAGTAACACGTAACATTTTAATTACATTTAGCTAAAATGAACGAAGATTTTTAAAAATGAACGAAGATTCGTTCATTTTGCTGAACGAGACTCAAAGGCCCGAGTCGGTAAAATGATCCGAACTTCCCATCACTATTAGCTAGAGGCTCATTTTACCTAGCGGCTGTTACGTCAGACTTTTTGATCCATCAGTGTTCCTAATATTCTTTGACGCGTTGCAAGCTGGAAACACATGTATCAAAAAAACTAAAAAAAAAACTAGTTGGCGCAAAGTCCTGCATGGTCAAATTATCAACAATAGATGGCGCTGGTTCACTTTTTTAAAAGTCCATCACACTTAGGGAACCAGTATCAGAGCAAAAAATATTTAGCAGTTCTAGATGTTATTGATGGTTGTGTGACCTAAATAATTAGAGCTTTGTTAGACCAACAGGCCTATTCGACCACACCACCTCTGATTGTGTAGGGCAGGAACCCCAAAGATGATATTTTTTACGCAGGCAGTTGAAATAAGTGAACTAGAAGCCAGTACAAAAGGTTAATATTTCATTATTAAAAAAACAAAACAAAACCTAACAAACAATAGTTCAACAGAAGAACTTCACTTTAACCTATGACTAACATTAGTCAACCGTCTCCCCCCACCTTTTTTTTTTTTTTGAGGAATATGATACTCACATAAGGAAAATCAAAATTGCATCATCACACCATAGGGGAGAAACCAGTCATACACACACACACACACACACACAATACAATCAAACCAACATAAAGCACAGCAACCATCTTAAAGATAAGACCTCCCACAGAGATACACCAACTTACTAAACAAAAGATTTACACAATAGTGAGGACCATAAGACCACATCCTTTCAACAAAAGCATGAAGTTCAAATGAACTATGTTTATACCAGGGGCATTTCCTCCGAGAAGGAACGTTTTGCCTTGGGCAAAAATTCCAAAAAGAAAGATTATATGGGGTTATCTATGTTACCTACAACAACAAAACTATGAAAAGTTAACAACTAAACAATTCAAATTGTCAGCTTTAAAGGGGTCATCGGATGCAAAGTTCACTTTTTCATGTTGTTTGAACATTAATTTGTGTTGGGAGTGTATGTACACATCTACCCTATAATGATAAAAATCCATGCTGTGGTTTTTAATTAATCTGTAAAAATAATATCCACTTTTTCAAATCGAGCCATTCTCAGATGCCTGTTGGTGTGGCATCACACCGACAGAGGGCGCTCCCATGATAGTCCCATGATAACTCCTGATCTACATATATACGTCTATGTTCGCGTGAATCATTCATGATCCAGCTTCACTTACAGCAGAAGTGAGTATAAGGTTTTTTTTTATGAATCTTTCCTAATAACGTAATAGCCTTTCCTAATAGCCTTTCCTAATAACGTGCTAGTTAGCAAGTTTAACGGCTAAACGCAACTAAATGCGGCTAAATTAAACTGGCTCGTCACGCCACAGAGAGAAGAGAGGGGCGGGGTGAGCAGAGCTCATTAACATTTAAAGAAACCTCAACCAGATCAGAATGATTTTTGCCGAGCTGATTTTGGCAAGGTAAAAAGGCTGTTGTTTTACACTACCACTGAGAATTTTTAACCAAAGTATATTATAGACTTTTCATTAAGACCCTAAAGAATCATATCAACTTGTGGAAAATGGGCATCCGATGACCCCTTTAAAAATAAAGTCATACGATTAACCTACATGTTAGAAGAAAGAGCCCAGTGGCTCCTTTGTTGTTAGTTTTCAACCTGATTTTCATGATGCACCTGTATGGTGGTTAAGGTTAAACCTGTACTTAAAATAACAATAATAATAATAAACCTAAAATTTTAAACCTCCAAGAAATGTTTTAAATTAAAGTTCAAAATTAGTCCAATTCCTTTTATAAAATATTATTTAAAATATTAAAACTAATGTTATTTAATAAGACTAAATCAGCCTTATTAATTAAGCTAGACCAAATAATACATTTTTAAGGGTCAGGTCGTGTAGAAATAGCTTTTAATGTTTTCACTTCTTACTCTGCCCTACAGCACTCTTCCTCATTCTCTCATGTAATCATAATCATAGGTTTCACATTACTCATTTCCACTCCCATAGAAACTCCCATAAAGAACGATTGGCTCAGGTCCTCTATAAATCACCGAAACTTCCCAGGTGATCTTTGTATTTGCCACCAATTCTCATTTAACAGGTATGTTTTTGAATCTATTACTTATCTATCACAACTTCTGAGGAATATTCATTTTGTTCTGTTTTAGTGAATTAAGCAAGAACTTTATTTAAATTGGAATAAAAATATATATCTAATAGACGAAAATTTATAAGAAGTGGTGTTTAATATTAAATGAAGTTCTTCTATGGAAAAGACGACATTAGTGACCAGACAACAAAGAAATATTTATTATACATCATAATTAAGTCTATATAAGTACTGGCAACACTTCAGTATGCTCTAATAACATAAAGTGTGTTTTGTTTTCTCAGAAATGTTTGAAACAGTGGACAATACTATTGGAATTATTCGTTCAATAATGTTTGAAATGAAATTATTATTGATTAATAGAAACAAAACTCATTATGAAGATGAATTAAGTATACCATTTTATAGTATATCGTTTTGTTATGATAAAACATTAGTTGGCAGTTTAAAAAGGTTAAAATCTACACCTGGCCCACTAGTTATTGAAAATGGTGAAATTATGGCTTGTGATGACAGATGTTTATCAGACCAGTTTCCCTGTTATATTTTAGTGTGGTCATCAGATCTTAGGAAAGGTTGGCTCAGCAGAGGTCTAGGGTTCTATGATGGGTGTGGCTTTGTAATGACAGCCAAACATGTCATAGAAGGTTACGAAAATGACAATATATATGTCCTTTTCCCAACTCATGAATATTGCTTAATATATAACGTCCAGGAAATCATCCCAAAACCTCACCACGATATTGCTTCAATGAAATTACAAGGATGTTTGGATCCATTACAAAACATGAAACTAGAAATAGGCCAGTTAGGTGAAAATAGGGAGCTAAATTTTTACGTATTAGAGTCAGGGCATTTCGTAAGAAAATACTGTAAAATTGAAACCCCCAATACAAATATGAAAAAGCAAATGTCAGCTAATGAATTTATTATATCTAAAGCAGGCAGAGAGGGAGACAGTGGAACGCCTATTCTTTTGAGCTCCGGCATTTGTGTTGCATTATATACTGGTGTTTTCACTGCAACAGACTCATTAAACCCAGTTGAATATGGCAGAGCTTTATGTGTTTTATTTTATTAAACACATATCTTGATTTTACTCTTTTTACTGTCATTATAATAAATAAATATTTGAATAAACACATAAATATTTACCATAATGAAAAAAAAAATTACATTGAAAAACAAAATAACAAAAAGGAAAATATATAAATGTTAAAAGTGTTTCTCAATCTTGCTATCTTTCTCTAATAAGCTGATGTGTAAAATCTGGTGTGGTGGACAGGGTTATTATCATTAACAAAAACGAAAACCAAAAAAAAAAAAAATGTTTTACTTCATCTTACAATCTTATATTCTTATAATCCTTAATCTAATTAATCTTATCTTGTTTGAACTAGTTGAACTAAATCTAATTCAAAATATTATCAAAAAACTATAAGAGTATACACTGGTTCTTGATGGTTCCCTGAAGAACCTTGAAGATCCATGGAACCTTTCAAACCCAGAAAAGGTTTTCCTGTAGTGGAAAAAGCTTTTTTGGATTTTTAAAATGTTATTAAAATGGTTCTTTTAAGAACTGTTCACTGAAAGGTTCTTTGGGGAACCAAAAGCGCATCACTGCAAAAACACCCTTTTGGAACCTTTATTTTTAAGAGCATATAATTAATACCAAAAATAACACTTGTTTTGGACAGGGAAGAGATCTAGAACAGTGTTTCCCAACCCTGTTCCTGGAGGCACACCAACACTACACATTTTCCAACTTTTCCTGATCAAACACACCTGAATCAACTCATCATCTCGTTAGTAGAGACTCGAGGAACAGAAATATATTGGTCAGATAAGGGAGACATCCAAAATGTGCACTGTTGGTGTGCCTCCAGGAACAGGGTTGGGAAACACGGATCTAGAATGTTAACTGTTTGGGCGAGGGAGTGGAGGTGGCAGGGTTGGGTTGGAAAACGATTGAGAAACACTTTAAAAACATTTACAAACATTTGGTAGCAAGGAAACTGTAACATAATTGGCATGGTTACACTTCTAATAATATTGTCCATTGTTTGGCAAATACCCGAAGAGAGATCTTGTGTCTTGCCCACGACAATACCTTGTAAGTTGTTTGTTTGCACAATAATTTAAAAAGGTCAAACAAAGTAGATGAAATTATCAAAATGAAACATTCTAAATGTATTTTAAAGGTATGCTGGTCTGGAGCATGTGGAATCTACATTAAGGTGGTGCAGGAATAATAATTGCTTTGGTAAGCAAAATTGTTATTTAAATGATTACTCATTGTTTGGGACAGAACTTTTTACTTAATTCCACTTCAACTGTTCACTAATTGTTCTGATAGTATTCATTTGGTGTGAAAACAGATTATACTAAAGTATTGCATCACTACAGGACCAAGATTGAACCTTGTCAAAATGCATGAAGTGTATAGATGAATAACTATTTTTGAGGGTGTCAGAATCTGTGCAAAGATGTATGAAGTTGTTTTTTATTGTCAAAAAATATAAAGAAATGCAAAGATCTATTTCAAGATATATATTATATATACTTTCTCCATTTCAATTTCATCTTTAAAACAACTAGAATGACCTCCAGGCCGCATACGTCACTTTTGGGTCAAGTTACACTCAGATGATCTCTCTTCGTAATTTACATCTGCACTAAAAAAAAAATTGCAAGCAACTATCAATTCAAAGGAACAACTTGATTTAGAAAACAAAGCCAGACGCCAGGAGAGCAATTGTGTCTTGACCAACACAACAGTAAGACTCTGAATCAAAAACTGCAGAACTATATAAACAAAATCATCAGAAAGTTTGCAAAGATCAATTATATAATACATTTACTGTATTTTATATTTACTCTCTCTCTCTCTCTCTCTCATTAGGAACATGACACCCCCCTGCACATCATACTATCTGTCAGTGTCATGTTGAAAAATACAACCAACTACAACCATTTGACCATCTCTCCTTGAATACTATACAAATAAATATGTAACAATGTTTTTGTTCCATTAAAACAATTGTAAGCATTGCAAAAGACTACTGTCCAACTGATAATTTGTTGTCATGGTGTGTAATGGCATACTGAGGGTGTGTCCACTAAAGTTTATAAATGGTCATTCTTGAGTCCAGGGGGTTTCCCTACATTGGCTTTCTCAAATGAAACATCTTAATGAGCCCTTGCACTTTCGGACTTACAATGGCCACCTCATATGCTTGTCCGTTAAGTCCACGAGACTGTAGGGTGATCATTTGATCATTTTTCAGAAGGGTGTTCGTGAGCACCCTCTTTTCGGTTGGTATGCATCCTCGATGCACACTGAGGTGACCCAGGTAAAAATAAAGTGTACTTAAATGCACTAAAAAAATATTAAAAATAATAAATAAGCAAGTACATTTGTAGTAGGCTACATATTGTGCTAAATAAAACTGGAAAAGTTATACACTATAAATACACTAATTACAAGTATATTTCTATACTTAGTATACTAAAGTATACTATTTACTTTTATTAGTGGTTTTCTTAAAAGTGTGCTTTGAATGACTTAAAAATTAGTTCAATGCTAGTAGTTTAAATTAAATTGATTTTATTTTAAATATATTAGTAATGTCATAGTTATAAGTACATTAAGTGTACATATTAAGTACACTTAATATAAATAAGCACTAACACTTCAATTTATTTTAAGTGTCAGTGCTACAATTGTTTTACATAACATTTTAGTGGATTTTTATATAAAATAGAACTAAGTTCTATTTGGATTTTCATGAAAAAACAGTAGAAATGTATTGCTTAATTAAAACCCTATAGGTTACTGTGCGTAGGCTACTGTAAATGCACTTATAGCACATGATTGGATTATTAATTTATGTGTTTAGATGTGTGCCAAAATTCACAATCTAACAGTAATATTTTTAGCATAAAGTACTTGAAATGGTAAATTTATAATGTGGAATGACAGTAATAGTGTACTTGATTGTACTAAAGACACTATAAACACGTTGTTTAGTATATCATGTAAAGATAATGTTAACATAATTACAATACATTTGAAATTAATTATTTAATCTATAAAAATATGTGGGCAATACATTACAAGTACATTTAGCAAAAGCGTGAACTCAGAGGAAGGGCCTTGAGGGTTTAGAGTGCGATTTGTGACAGGGCCATTGAACATGTTCATGCACAAATCTGCAGTCTCTTTCTACAGTGTTTAATGGTTAATTACTGTTCTCCAGCATACTAAGGCCTCCGTGTCAGTAAAACTACACTGTCATTCCCCTGTCATACCTCAGAAGAAAGGAAGTGAAGAGTAACAACATGCCCCGTGGGTGGGGCACGTTGTAACATGACCATATGACAGCTTAAAATGTTGTCTGATCGAATGAAAAAATAAACACGACAAACTAAAATATTTTGTCAATAGAATAAAATGATTAACCTTTTCAAATAAAATAATGGCGTTTTTTAAGAATTAAAAAATGTCTAATTTTTGAGGTTTACAATGAACACATCGCAACCATGCGTGGGACGGCCCTGATCGCAAACTCAGCTATACAGTATAGTTGAAAACAATGTGCGCAAATAGATGAAACACATTCAGACATTCAGAAAAACACTTCCCTCCTTCACACACAGCTCTCATTAAACACGAGACACATAAACGAGCCAAAATGCTTTACATTTCTTGAAATAATAATTTCTCAACATTGATTGTCAGTCTTTATTCACCTGTTTCTTGTGGTTTCTTTTTAAAATCCATAAAAGTAAATAGTGAAAATTGCATGGCTAATGTTATAGAATAACATAGTTTATTAATAGCGGGGCAGATTGTAACGCAGTATCTAAAACTGGTTAGTGTCTTCTGCTGACTTGCCAAGCATTAATAAACTATCTAAACTGATAAATAACAGATTGGAGATTAAAATAATAGCAGATTTGTCTCATTTTAAATGAATACTAAAAACTGAGATGAAAAACTTACTTCAGCCAGAAATGTACATTTACTATGGTAAAATAAATATTCAGCAATATCTTCAAAAGGCTTTTGAATTTTGGCACACTTTTTTCTCTGTATAGTGTTGCTATGGCAACTAGTAAATGCTGTAAATTTGGTTAGGCTAGCCTGTGTGGATATATTTAAACCACTTATGTTACAACTAACCCTGCATTAGGTTGTGCCCCCCTCACCCTTTATACCTTAACCTTTATACCTTAACCGACTTTCCCAATTTGATTTAACTGATTGCAAAAGCATGAAGATGACTGTGAGAGCAGGAATTTCTTTGTAAGGAATGAGAAAAGCTAGCATTGTGCAATCCCTACCTGTGTGCTACATGAAATTTGATTTCTTGTAAATCACACCCATGGAAAGAAGCTTATATCGTTCCATATGTTTCATGTCAGTTCATATGAAATGCTTTTATCCATTTAAGCATAAGTATTTGTTTCATCTGCTTAATTCCATTAAGTCTGGATTGTCAGCATTCAGCTGCTTTTGTAGCTTCAACTTATCTCATTAGTAACATTTAAAATAATAATACTTAAAGAAATCAGTTAATTTAACCAAACAGGTTTACATGTATTCAATAAAAAGTTTAAGATTGAGGTTTTCAGTTCTATTGATTATCTGTCAGCAGTGTTGGGGAGTAACTAGTTACATGTAACAGAATTACATAATTTAATTACAAAATAAATGTAATTGTAATTAGTTACAGTTACTGAGAAAAATTATGTAATTAAATTACAGTTACTTTTGGAAAATGTTAATGATTACAAAGGGGGTTACATCTTCTACTGCATTGATTGCTCTAAAATGATACACAAATGTTTTAGGAGTTTAGGACACAGAATAGGACACATGCTTATTCAGTAACAATAGGTTTATGCATATACTTCAGTTTTTAAGATTAATTGTTTTTTCCAAGGCATTGTTAGATGCCAGTGTTTCCTGTCATAACTATGCAAACATTTGATTTCAAAACCAGTATCATAGTTATTAAACTATTTCTTGTTATTTCAAATCTGAATTTAACCTCAGAATGATCTAAAATTATCTGAAAACAAATAAATAAGAGGTGCTAAGTCTGAATTTGTGGTGGCTGTGCTTTAAATTAAATTATTAGACGGCTCTGGGGAATGCTTGATTCCGATTGGTCAGTCATGACATTCCAAGGTATGGTAAAACCACTGGTAAAAGCTCATAACACAGACTCATCAGGGAAAATTAAGTCGCCGCTATACGCTTGATAATTTTTCTTAGTGGAAGCTTTGCATTTGGTTAGCTAATAAAATATTAAAACAATATTATGTATACAATTTCTTAATTATGTCATCCTGGTTTCGTGGACTTGTTCTTTTGTTTTAAAAGCAGCTGCTGTCATTTTGTTTTGTACACCGTAAGATAACTAATAAACTAGTACTGTAAGTAATAGTACTTAATTATTCATGTGGTGAAATGCTGTGTAATAATAGTGGTATGACTGCACTGTATCCCTAAAATGTCTGTCTAGTTTGAACTTGCTGCTTGCTAGCAAGTGATTTCTTCATCGAAGCTATGCGTTCAAATAATTCAACTCAGATCAGTGTTTCATATCTAATTTGTTTTTGTGGCAAGCAGCTGTGTAATATCCAGCCATTTGTTATTGCAAAATAAAGATGTATATTATCCCTTACTTATTATAATCTTAATTCAAGTGATGAAGGATTTTGAAAGTCTGACAGTAATCAGTGTTGAGTGCTACTGAAAGATTTACCCTGCCTGGTTTAAATGTTTCAAAATGATTAACAGTTGAAAATAATAGAAATTTAGAAATGTAATCAAAAAGTAATCAAAAGTAATCTTACATTACTTTAATAAAGTAATTAAAAAGTTACACTACTTATTACATTTTAAATCGAGTAACTTGTAATCTGTAACCTATTACATTTCCAAAGTAACCTTCCCAACACTGTCTGTGTAATGCCACGCCAGCAGAGGGAGCCCTCACCCATGGACTGACTGTTACCGCTCCCTCTGCTGCTTCTTTGGTTACTTCCTGTTTGGTGGCCATATAAGGAGGCCTAAACCAAACAGGCCCTTGCGAAGTAAGTTTGCCTTGTTTTTTGCTATAGTTTTGTTTTGCTTCATTGCCATAGTTCTTGCCTAGTTTCATAGCCTTGTTTATTTTGCTACTTTGGACGGCTCACCGGTATTTTGACCCATTGCCTGTTTTAGTGGATTATGCTTTCGCCTTGCCCAGGATATTACTGTTTGTTTGGATATTGACCCTGCCTGTCTTGACTACGCTGTGTTTAATAAAGTTCGCATCTGGATCTAACACGCTTCCCTGGAGTCCCGTTACGGAATACTTCGCCACCCAAAGATCCAGCGGCTTTCAGGAACACATGGATCCAGCATCACACCTCTTCCGCCTCCGCCAAGGTAACCAGCCCATTGAAGACTATGTTGTCGACTTTTGTGGACTGTGCCACTTGGTGGCTTTCAATGATGTGGCGCTTAAAGACATTTTTTGCCATGGACTAAATGAACCCATTCGTTCACAATTACCTGGAGGGAAAATACACTGGACTTTAGAACAATACATCGACTTTGCTTTGTTGCTGGTGGGTTCACCTTTTACTGTTGGGATTGCGGACGAGGGACCCCGCAATCCTGCAGTAACCCCCATACCACAAACTGCTCATGTCATGTCTGCCAAGCCACGGCCTGCTCACGCCATGCCTGCTGCTCCAGGGCCTGCTCACGCCATGCTTCCCGCTCCAGAGTCTGCTCACACCATGCCTGCCCCTCCAAAGTCTGCACCTGTCATGGCTGCCACCCCAGAGCCAGTCCACAAGATGACCGCCACCCCAGAGCCAGTCCACAAGATGGCCGCCATCCCAGAGCCAGTCCACAAGATGGCCGCCATCCCCAAGCCTGTCCACAAGATGGCCACCATCCCCAAGCCTGTTCACAGGATGGCTGCCCCGTCTGAGTCCCCGGCCAAGATGGCTGCCACGCCTGAGCCACATCAATCCAAAATCATCTCTCATCTCATATCTGTGATGCCTGATCCTCCGGTGTCAAGTCAAGTCAGGGCAGCATTCTCAGTGCCAAGTCAAGTTACAGCTGTGTATCCTGAGCCACGTCAAGTTACAGCTGTTCTCCATGAGTCAAGCCAAGTCACAGCTGTTCTCCATGAGTCAAGCCAGGATACAGCTGTTCTCCGTGAGTCAAGCCAAGACACAGCTGTTCCCCATGAATCAAGCCAAGACACAGCTGTTATTCTCCATGAGTCAAGCCAAGTCACAGCTGTTCTCCATGAGTCAAGCCAAATCACAGCTGTTCTCCATGAGTCAAGCCAAGTCAAGTCACAGCTGTTCTCCATGAGTCAAGCCAAGTCACAGCTGTTCTCCATGAGTCAAGCCAAGTCACAGCTGTTCTCCATGAGTCAAGTCAAGTCAAGTCACAGCTGTTCTCCATGGGTCAAGTCAAGTCAAGTCACAGCTGTTCTCCATGAGTCAAGTCAAGTCAAGTCACAGCTGTTCTCCATGAGTCAAGCCAAGTCACAGCTGTTCTCCATGAATCAAGCCAAGTCACAGCTGTTCTCCATGAGTCAAGCCAAGACACAGCTGTTGTTCTCCATGAGTCAAGCCAAGTCACTGCTGTTCTCCATGAGTCAAGCCAAGACACAGCTGTTGTTCTCCATGAGTCAAGCCAAGTCACTGCTGTTCTCCATGAGTCAAGCCAAGTCACAGCTGTTCTCCATGAGTCAAGCCAGGATACAGCTGTTCTCCGTGAGTCAAGCCAAGACACAGCTGTTGTTCTCCATGAGTCAAGCCAAGTCACAGCTGTTCTCCATGAGTCAAGCCAAGTCACAGCTGTTCTCCATGAGTCAAGCCAGGATACAGCTGTTCTCCGTGAGTCAAGCCAAGACACAGCTGTTGTTCTCCATGAGTCAAGCCAAGTCACAGCTGTTCCCCATGAGTCAAGCCAAGACACAGCTGTTGTTCTCCATGAGTCAAGCCAAGTCACAGCTGTAAATAATTAATTTATTAAGGGTCAGATTGTGCAGAAGTAATGTTTTCACTTGTTATTCTGTACTACAGCACTCTTCCTCATTCTCTTATGTCAGCTTAATCAACTTTACTCATAATAAACTTCACTCATGACCATTTCCAAAGAAACTCCCATAAAGATTAGCTGATGATTAGCTCAGATCCTCTATAAAACACCAAGACGTCTACGAGACAAGTGATCACTGTAGGTGCCACCAACACTGGTTCTAACACAGGTATGGTTTTAAATCAATATACTACAACTTTTAGAAAACATTAATTTTGTTTTTGTTTTTAGTGAATTAAGCGAAAACTTTGATTCATTTATTATATTCCTTAAGATGAAATAAAAATAAACATTTTTTTGTAATATCAAACAAATGTTTAGTATACAGCATAATTAAGTCTATATAAGTATTGCTCTAATAACATGAAGTGTGTTTTGTTTTCTCAGATCTGACTTGAACAATGGACAATATTATTAGAACTGTTCTTTCAAAAATGTATGAAATTATATTATTATGCATTAATAGAAAAAAAATTAATCATTATGAGGATGAATTAGAAATACCATTTTTTATGGTAGTGTTTTGTTCTGATAAAACATTAGATGACAGTTTAAAAAGCTTAAAATCTACACCTGGCCCACTAGTTATCAAAAATGGTGAGATTATGTCTTGTAATGACAGACGGTTATCAGGCCAGCTTCCCTGTTATATTTTAGTGTGGTCATCAGATTTTAGGAAAGGTTGGATCAGCAGAGGTCTAGGGTTCTATGATGGGCGTGACTCTGTAATGACAGCTAAACATGTCATAAAAGGTTACGAAAATGACTATATATATGTTCTGTTCCCAACTCATGAATATTGCTTAATATATAACGTCCAGGAAATCATCCCAAAACCTCACCACGATATTGCTTCAATTAAATTACAAGGATGTTTAGATCCATTACAAAACATGAAACTAGAAATAGGCCAGTTAGGTGAAAATAGTGAGCTGAATTTTTACGTATTAGAGCCGGGGTGTTTTGTACCAAAATACTGTAAAATTGAAGCCCCCAATACAAATATGAAAAAGCAAATGTCAGCTAATGAATTTATTATATCTACAGCAGGCAGAAATGGAGACAGTGGAACACCTATTTTTTCGAGCTCCGGCACTTGTGTTGGATTATATATTGGTGTTTTCACTGAAAAAAACTCATTAAACCCAGTGGAATATGGGAGAGGTGTACAAATTTGAAAAGCTAACTGTAACGTGGAGAGGGAGACATGAGGTGGAGACGTGAAACGGGCGGATCCATCTGCAGAGCTTTATTTAAGGACATCGACAAAGACATGGTCAAACAGGCAGGGTCAGGCAATGGCATTCAGGTGTGTAGGGCAAGGCAAAAGAGTAATCCGTAACGCAGGCGAGGGTCAGAGAACGGTGAATGTAATCCAGGGGGCTAGGCAAAAGGGTATTCCGAAAAGACAGGCGAGAGTTCCAAAAGGCAGGCAGCGAGGCAGACTAAACAATGTAACTAGGCTAGGAACCTAGACTAAGAAAGCAAACCAAAAACGAGAACAAACTAGACACAGGAAAACTAGGACAAGGCTTCGTACGGATGCTGACAACAATCCAATGCTCGGCAACTAGTGAAAGGAAGTCGGGGGTTTGGACGCAGTCTCTGATTGGACGCAGGTGATAAGTGCAATGACTGATGGGGAACGTAGTCCGGGGTGTAGTGCAACAGTCAATGTAATGTGAATGTGAGAGGGCGACATCTGGTGGTGAGCAGACCGAAGGTCACTGGCCAGATTCGTGACCTACGTCCCCCCCAAAGAGCAGCTTCCACACGCTCCCAACAAGCAGTCCAGGAGAGTGGTGGGGCAGAGGCGGAACACGGTGAGGGAGGGAGGGTCAGGTCCCTGTAGAGAACCTGGGGACTGTGGCAAGACCAGCAGAGCAGGATAAGCGAGGGACCACCATAGCAGAGCTGACGAGACCAAAGATCCCCACGGTGGAGCAGACGGAGCAAGAGCCCTCCAGGGCGGAGCAGGAGGTGCAGGAGCCCTCCAGGGCAGAGCATGAGGCACTGGCCTCATGGTGCCATTGTTGTTTTCCATCATTTCCTTTATGATTTGTATTTCAATGCAGCGCTGTTTCTTGTTTTTCTTTTTGTCTTGCAAAAAATTGAGAGCTTACTATCGACACACTACTTTCCTATTGAATACAATAAAGCTGCTTTGACACAATCTGTATTGCTAAAAGCAATGTATAAATAAAGGTGACTTGACTTGACTTTCTGAGTGAGATGTGAATCAACTCATTCAGCTGCTTTTGTAGTATTTTCACAAGCAAGTGGTACATTTTCAAAACTCTTAGTACTAATATCACAACAAATCGTCAAAAGTGCACTTTTTAAAAACATTTCAGCATATTTTCAATTGTTTTAGTACAATACACACAATCACAAAATACCCTTTTCACTACACAAAATAATTGTTTCATCTATATAAATGTTTAATTCACAGTAACTGTCTTTCATGAAGCTCTTACTGTCAAACTTTTCATTTGCATGACTTCTCACTCAGTTTAATACATTTGTCTGTTATTTAATCTAACTCATCTTAATGGTTAATCACTGAATCATTTGGTGCATCTATAGATACAGTATCGATTCAATAGATATATAGTTTTTATACAACTTCATTTCAATTTAGGTATAATCAAATGCAATTAATTATTTTTATATTAAAAGTAATTTATCTATGATGATAACAGCATTTTACATTATGCCATGTGATACTGTATATGGAAGCATTACAGTGATAAAGACTGCACATTACTATAACTCACTGAAAAGTTCCAGACTTTATCTGAAAATTTTATCTAGAATATAGATTCGGTCATATGGCACAGTGAGGACACTGACGTCATTGACAGTCAACTCTGTTCTAGCACAAAACCTTGTGGCCATGTCATAGTTCATCCAGGGCTCGACATTAACGCTTGTCCGCTTGTCCAGGACAAGTGGATTTTGTGATGGGGCAAGTGTAAGAGAATTTTTTTTGCCTTGCCGGACAAGTAACCTGATTAAAACATCAATAACAAACAATAACTAAGGCAGCACTGAAACTTTGGTGAGAATGATTCTGATTTTATTACTTTCAGTGTAAACGGTGACTTATAACGGAGGAACAGTATCAAGGTTGTGTCAGTTAAGGCTCGTCCAAAAGACAAGCACAATGTCAAGCCCTACCTTCATCACACCCTTTGATAACACACTGGATAAATACTTTTACAAACATCATGGACGTTATGTGAGATATGCAATGTAGATAACGTAAGCATATTTTCTAACATAAAAGTTATTGTCTGTATTATTGTAATTATTTCAGCGACAAAGGTTATTTGAAACATGAATCCTGCATTGTTTGCTCTTGAATGAACTGACTGTTAAATATACAAAATTGAAAGAAGATCTTACTGTTGTGTTTTGGTGATTAAACCACATATTCTCAGTACATATCACAATGATCTTGTTATGTGGAATGGAAATATGTGCAACTACAATGAAAGTGTAGTCACTCAACGTAACGTCTCACGAGGATTACAGATGTAACCTAGATGTTACAAGTAACTTAGTTACTGTAATAATATTACTTTTTGCAGTAACTAGTAGTGTAACTAATTACTAATAAGATTTCAGTAATAATATTACAGTTACCATCTATAAAACAGCTTAGTTACTTTTGATGCCTCAACCCTGCTGATTTAAAATCCAACAATCAAATAATTTCTAGATTAATTTTAATAGTTTTCACGACTCGCACATGCATGTGATGTCCTCAGTGCAGCAGGCAAGCTTGGAATATGGAAAAGCTTACATTCAGCAGATAGAAATATTGCATTATATTGATTTTGTCAGGAAAAAAGATGATCTGAACACTGTTGTGTAAGTTGTGGCTTATTTTTTTACTCTGGCATTACATCCCACCCACATCCCTCTAATCAGCATTATATTACTATAATCAAAAATCTTTTTGGAAAATGAAACAGTTTCTTACAAACTTATGTGATTTGATAAAATACATAATGAAATATAATATGGGTAACAGAGAAATTACAATTAGCTTCAAGATACACATGACAATTTATGAGATTAACTCAACACTTCTACTTGAATGTCACTCTCAATCACTATCGAGTATTTGTAATAACTTCTGACTGCGATCCATTGTGGATTTTTGGTCAAATAATGAGGCAGAAATATGGTGTTAGTAACATTCTAGAAGAATTTTATGTGGAAGACACACAGTTACAACTTCTGTGGGAGCGTGAAGAAAAAGTAATGTAGTAGTGTGTAATGAGCTGGACCCGTAGGAAGCGTGTAAGATCCAATTGTGAGCTTTTATTAACAGATCGTAGTCAAGACAGGCAGGGTCGATAACCAAACAAACAGTAATATCCAGGGCAAGGCGAGAGCGTAAATCCAATAAACGGGCAGAGTCCAAAACCAGAGAGAGCAGTCCGAAAAGTAACAAATAAACAAGGAAATGAAACCAGACAAAACTATGGCAATGAACAAGGCAAAACTGTGGCAAAAACAAAGACAAAACTATGACTAGAAACCAAACCGTGATAATCAAAAAAACAGGGCAATGAAAACAGGAAAACGCTTGGTAGAGTCCGCATGAGCAAAACAATACTTCGCCGAGTCTGTTTGGAAATGGCCTCCCTTTATGGCCACCAAACAGGAAGTAACAAACGAGGCAGCAGAGGGAGCAGCAACAGTCAGTCAGTGGGTGAGGGCTCCCTCTGCTGGCGTGGCGTTACAGAATCCCCCCCCCCGAGGAGCGACTCCTGGCGCTCAAACAACAACAGTCCAGGAGGGTGGGGGAACAGAGGCAAAACAAGGGGTGGGACGGAGGGCCAAGTCCATGTAGAGGAAGTGGGCCTGGATCGTGGAGCAGGGACAGACAGTGAAAACTTGGAGGACCAGGGCCGTGGAGCTGTGGCAGATAGTGGAACCCTGGAGGGCCTGGGCCGTGGAGCTGTGGCAGACAGTGGAACACTGGAGGTCCTGGGCCGTGGAGCAATAGCAGACAGTGGATCCTTGGAGGACCTGGGCCGTGGAGCAATGGCAGACAGTGGAACACTGGAGGTCCTGGGCCGTGGAACAATGGCAGACGTGTACACACCGTGAAACACTGGAGGGCCTGGGGGGCCTGGAGGGCCTGGGCCATGGAACTGTGGCAGGCAGTGGTACACTGGAGCAGAAGTCCCCCATGCTTGATTCGGAGGAGCCTGGAGCCATGGTGGAGCAGGGAGAGCCGGTAGCCATGGCGGGGCAGGCAGAGCAGGCAGCCATGGCGGGGCAGGCAGAGCAGGAAGCCATGGCGGGGCAGGCATAGCAAGGAGCCATGGCAAGGCAGGCAGAACAGGAAGCCATGGCGGGGCAGGCAGAGCCGGTAGAACAGGAAGCCATGGCGAGGTAGGCAGAGCAGGCATAACGGGGGGCCAATGCAGGGCAGGCAGAGCAGGCAGGAGCAGTGATACCCATAGTGAAACTAGTGACATCCCTAGTAGAACGGTGCGTACACGGACAATTTCCTTGGCCGTGGCATAACAAGTAGAGAGTTCATGATAGGCCCCCTGGGCCGTGGCATGATGGGCAGAGAGTTCATGGGAGGCCTTCGTGGCTGTGACATGACAGGCAGAGAGTTTATGGGAGGACGCCGCCCCCATAGGAGGATCTAGAGCAGGTGCTGACACCTCTGGGGGCATGGGCGCAGATTCTTGGGCAGACATGGCAGTGAGTTTATAAATAGACGCCACCTCCTTTAGAGGATCTACAGTGTGCGCTGACACCTCTGGAAGTATAGGCGCGAACTCATGGACAGTCGAGCCCTCTGGAGCAGACTTATGGTCAGATGAGGCCTCTGGGGCAGACTCGCAGTCAGGCGAGGCCTCTGGAGCAGATTCGGGGACAGACAAGGCCGTGGAGCAGTGGAACACTGTGTAACTAATTACTGTTACCAGAAAGTAATAAGTAAAGTAACATTATTACTTTTGAAAAGAGTAACTAGTGATGAGTAATATATTAAATTTTTTGAGTAACTAGCCCAACACTGGTTACAAGTGTGATCAGTTTAAAGTTTTGAACTAAGAGTTTTGATAAAAACCTTACTTATGAAAATAGTACCAATAAAAAAAAAAATAAAATAAAAAAACAGTAAAAAAGGATCTCAATAATAACATTTAAATTAATAATACTTAAATGGAATAATTTAATTTTGCCAAACAGGCTTACATATAATAAAAAAAAAAAAAAAAAAAAAAAAATAATAATAATAATTTTTCATTTTATTAAGAAGTTCTGATTGTTTTTAATGTTCTAATGATTTTTCAAATATTAAAACTTCAGATGAACACATCTTCTTGTATTTTGGGGGAACAGGTCTTAAAACTAGTGAAACCTAAATTAATTAACCACAACATACATTTTAACAAAATCCAAGTATGGCTTTAATTCCATTATGGGAATCATTATAGGACTATCTTGAAGAGAAACATCAGGACATTTGTTTTGCTTTTATTGTCTTTTATTTATTTATTTTTACAATTGAACTGTTATTAAGTTTAACTTCTTCATATGTCATGGTTTTAGGTTAATTTCACACGTTGTATTGGCAGAACACTAGTGTTTGCAGATCTTAAATCATGTCTATGGTGTATAACATGCTTGGCAGCTCTTTCTTTGGTACTGAGAGAACGCAGAATGCAATAATAAACAGCAAGACAAGGTGAGTGAATGAAAAACTTGAATTTCACTATATTGAAAAAGTGTGTTGGTTTCCAGTAAGTAATTAGGAATCATGAATCACAGCATTTCCACACTATTCAACTACTACTAAGTTTCACTTTACCCTTTGTCCTCGTAAAGCTAAATGATTTATTATATTAGAGCGCACCTCCTCATGTTCTCACCTTACTAAAAGTATAAGTTTCACTTTACTCTTAAAGAAACTCCCACGTACAACCCACGAGTAATGATTGGTTCAAATCCTCTACAAATCACCAAGACATCCAGGTGATCTTTGTAGTTGCGGCGAACACTTGTACTCTTCTGAAAGGTATGGTTTAAAATTGATACATTTGGAAAATATTTATTTGTCTAATGATTTAAACAGTAACTTAATTGTTTTATTTTATAAGTTGAACAAAAACAAAAAGCTAAATAATGATGATGTACACTGAGTGCTCTTTGTAATCTCACACAGTTCTTGCATATTAGTTGTTGTAGGAAAAAAAGTAACCAGATGACAAACAAATATGTTGTACACTATAATTACATCTACATAAGTTGCAACACTGCAGTATTTTGTAATAACATAAAGTATCTTTTGTTTTTTTCAAAGAACGGATTTCAACAATGGACGATATTATTAGCTTTAAAGATAATCCACCTTCTGATACTTTTCCATTAACTAATATAAACCTCTATTCTTATGGGGGTAAATTAAAAATACCATTTTTTTCTTCATCTTTTCATTCGAATGAAATTTTAGTTGACAGTTTAAAAAGATTAGAATCTACATCTGGCCCTTTAGTTATCGAAAATGGCAAAATTATAGCAAACAAAGATTTTAAAATTTTAAAATTAACAGACAAGTTTCCCTGCTATATATTACTTTTGCCAACAGATGGAAAAAGTGATTTATCGTTTGGTCAAGGGTTTTATTATGGGTCCAATTTTATAATGACAGCCAAACATGTTTTAAAAGATCCCAACAATTATAATATATATGTCCTTTTTTTCCCAACTTATACAAGTTGTTTAATATTTAAATGTTATAATACCTTACCTTACCTTTATAACAGGGATTTTAAAAACCAAGATATTGCAATAATTCAATTACAAGGATCTTCAGATCTACTACAAAACATGAAATTAGAAATAGGTGAGTTAAGTGAAAATGAGGAGCTATATTTTTACAAACTAGAGCGTGGGTGTTTTGTAAAAAAGAAATGCAGAATTTTAAAAAGCCCAAATTTAAACATGAGAGAGAAAATGTATGATAATGAATTTGTTATATCTGAAGCAGGCGAAGAAGGAGACAGTGGAATGCCTATTTTTTCGAGCTCTGGCATTTGTGTTGGATTATATATTGGTGTTTTCACTGAAATAACCTCATTAAACCCAGTGCAATATGGTAGAGCTTTAAAATTTGACAGAAATATTTTTCAAAATAATTGTCATGAATCTGGTCGGTGAACTGCGGTCCGCTCACCACCAGATGTCGCTCTCACTCCATTATTACACACAGACTGTTGCACTACACCCCGGACTGCATCTCCCACTATCCACCACGCTGATTGCGCCATACACCTGTGGCCAATCAGCAACCCTATATAAGCCCCGGACTTTCACTCGTTAGGCACCGAGTATTGTGGAGTGTTATGTGGAGTTTAGTTTCAGTTGCGTTTAGCGCTCTCCTAGTGCTAGCACTGTTTCCGAGTTCCTAGTTCCCTGTGTTCCTTTGTATCCTGAGTTCCTAGTTTCCTAGTATTCTGAGTTCCTAGTTTCCCGTGTTTAGTATTCTTGCCTGGCCATCTCGTTTCGTTTGTCTTGCCGCCTGCCTTTCTGGACTCATGCTCGTCATCAGGATTATTCTTCAGTCGCACGTTATGGATTATGTTCGCCGTTGATCGACCCACGCCAGCCTCACGGACTTCTCTTGTGCCTAGCCCCAATATACCTGTTTGTTGTGATTTTGACCCTGCCTGTCTGACCATGTCTTTGCCTCATCCCTATAATAAAAGCGTGCGTATGGATCCCCTCGCCTCTCGTCTCCCTCTCCACGTTACAATAATCGTATTATTCATTTTTTTCTTCTGTCCCTAGCCTTCCCATTTTTTCTGATGTAATTAATAATTTATTTGCATTGTTTTAGAAAAAGAAAATATTTAGAGATTTAAATAATAGGCAAAAAAAAAAAAATATATATAATATTTTAAATTTTAAAATAATATTTTTTATTTCTATAATGCTATTCCTAAATAAAAAACATTTTAATAAAATAATAACATACTAAAAATATATCTGTACAAAACTAATTGGAAATACAAATATTTTCACAGTCTTTCTCAGATTGCTTATGCATCTTACAACACCCCTTAAAGCTGATTGGTTAAATCTGTTGTGGTAACTAAGGGAAACATCTAGAATGTTTAGGTGTGGAGTTGGTGGTGGAGGTGGCAGGTGTTGGACTGAGAAACCCATTAAAACATCTATTATCAATTGGCAGTGAGGGAACTGTAACATAATTAGCAGTTCTCATATAGCAAATAATATTGTCCATTGTTCGCAACTACCCGGAGAGAGATTGTGTGTCTCGTAACCCTCGTAAGTCTTTTAATCAAATATTGGTGACATATTTTTTGTAGAATTGTTTCCTGCTAAATTTGGTTAACTTATCACTGCACAAAAGTGATATCTAAATATGAAATACTTGCAGGTGTCGTATGTTGGTCTGGAACTGAGGAAATCTTCATCAAGCTGATGCAGATGCAAACCATGGTCTCTTCAACAGTTATTATTCAGTTAGTGTTATTTTGGTGTGGAAACAGATTTTAAGGAAATCTTGTATTACTACAGAGCCAAGACAGTACCTTTTCAAATACAGATAAAGACTTTTTGCTGAGATTCTTTTCAAAGTTTTACATTTTTTTTAACGCTTTAACTGTCACTCCCTATCTTGAACATAGACAAGAAAATGCACTATCCAAAGTTACATTTTTATAATTCATGAATGAAAACATTTTGCAATATGATTTTGATGTACAATTTCCATGGTAATGCAATGTCTGATTTTAAAATGGTTTTCAAAGGATGAATTTTGAGATTTTAAGTTTTCAGTTGATATATAATTTCTTAAGATTTCCATTCCGTGATAGGGAAAAAGGCAACGAAGAAAGTCTTTTTGTGGCAAAGGTCAGAACTCCTGTTATGATGTAGATTTTTGAGGTGCACTCTTGTCATAAATTAATCTATTACTTTTCTTACATAATTTGTAACACAAAAGAGTGGTAAAATATCTATTTAGGAGTCTTAGACCTTTTCAGTGATATATAGTTTGTCATGATTAGATTAGAATTTATTTGTAATATGGTGAAGTAAACTTAGGCGTCCCACAGTGACAGTTAAAGGGTTAATTTATATTGACAGAAACATTTTTAATAAGTGTGAAGATCTGTTTCACGATATAACCATTTCTCTCTCTTTCCTGTTCCTGTTTCTCTTTTCTTCTCTCTCTTTCATGCTGGGAAACAGAATAACCTTCACACTGCATACGTCACGTTTGGGTCAAGTTACATTCAGACAACCTCTCTTCGTTAAATTACAAGTCATACCTGCTGAAAAGCAAGAAAAGCAACAATTATACTTTTAAGCAACGCCAGGAGAGAAAGTGTGTCTTGACCGATGGAATAGTAAGTATTTACATAAAACTAATTAAATGGCATTTATTCTATAATTGCCTGAAAGGTACACAAATGTCACTTTATTTAAAAAAAAAAAATCATTTAAATTGTGTAGTAATTGCATGGTTTTTGTTGAGCCTTTGTTAGAGTGTCAGTGTTGGCACACAATCATGAGAATCATTGCAGAGACTAATAAAATGCAGTTTTCAGTCATAATGACAGAAACAAAATTATAAATAACTACTAAGATCTACTGTATATCAAGGTCTTTCTCGCTCTCTTTCCAGGAGCATGACAGCCTCTGCAGCTCACAGCATTGCTCGGTGTCATGAGACCATCACTTCTAAGTCAAGTCACAAACTGATCATCTTTCCTTGAATAATATTGTTTTTTCAATTTAATAAATTTTGAACACTGCAATGTGTTTGTGTTCTTTTTTCACTATTTAATACTTGCCTTCTAACAGAGAACATTTCTAGAAAACCGCAAACCTTAGCATACAGTGAAACTTCATTACACATCATAATCCAATAGTGAGACAAGCTGTAACAGTTTTACACCAAAGTACGAGACACATTGTGCCAAAACAGGAGGTAGAATTACAGACAATGAACAAAACATGTTTCAACTTATTTCAGCACAACAAATGCCAACCAGGTCCTAAACAGTAAAAAAAAAAGTATCTTTGTTATTTTTTGATCACTGTATAGCATGCCAAAAATCTTGTGTATCTAATATTTCCTTTTCCAAAGCATAACATTTTACTAATAGCAAAATATGACTGTGAGAGAAAGAGTTAGAAACAGGAACAAAGTGGCTCTTTTCATTTTCAAAAAAAAGAACCATGTGATTTCATTGCTTATTATTCATATATCGATATTAATCACGTCAGATGAAATGCTGTCAAATGTTTTCAGTTCTTTTTTATTGTCATTAAAGGGATAGTTCACCAAAAAATGAAAATTTGATGTTTATCTGCTTTCCCCCAGGACATCCAAGATGTAGGTGACTTTGTTTCTTCAGTAAACACAAACGAAGATTTTTAACTCAAACAGTTGCAGTCTGTCAGTCATATAATGGCAGTCAATGGCAACCAAATCTTTGAGAGTAAAAAAAAACATACACAAACAAAACCAAATTAAAACCCTGCGACTCGTGACGATACACTGATGTCCTAAGACACGAAACGATCGGTTTGTGCGAGAAACGGAACAGTATTTATATCATGTTTTACCTTTGTTTGTGTTCTACTGAAGAAACAAAGTCACCTACATCTTGGATGCCCTGGGGGTAAGCAGATAAACAATCAATTTTTTATTTTTTTTTTGGGTGAACTATCCCTTTAACCTAAGCAATAACCTTAACCCACTCCCCTTTACAAAATCCTAACTATAGCTAACCAAAATCCAATTACCCTTACGAAAAAGAGGTTTATTCAAATGTGCTATCAGTATACGTCTTTGAAGCTTAAAATAGGAAAGTATACTTTTAGTATACTTTTTATGTACTTCTCAGAAATATACTTGAAATCACATTTATACTTAGAAAAAGTCTAAGTATATTTGAGCTATACTTGTGCTCTGAGAATGTTTTCACTGTTGTACGCTAGGGGCGCTATTGCACATCTTCTGTTCGGAATTTCCAAAACACAAGTGAAGAAGAAACCAAAACAACAGATGCTTCCACATGTAATCTAACACAATTATCAGACATAAAACGACATCAAAACCATAGATATGTAAAGCTGTGTCATGTTATGGAATAAAATGTTGACCCATGAAGAGATAAATGACTGTCAAGCTTTGGGGTGTTAATTAACTCCACTCCTAACTTTTTTTTTTTTTAAGCTTTTTGTTCAAAATGTTGTTTATTTATTTATTATGAAACTTACCCACATTCAAGTGTTCATAAAAAAAAAGAATGGATAAAGCTAGAATAAATGTTTTTGTTTACAAGCAGTTACTCTGTTCTTTCTTTTGATGTTATGTATGTTCAGATAACAGTCATATAACAAATTATATACAAATTAATACCTAAATAGGGACATAGTAGTATACCTAAAGTATGATATAAAGTTCACTTAAAGAAAACTTACGAGTATATTTGCAGTATTAAACTACTGAACTAGTAGTTTACTGAGACTATACTTCAAAGTGTACTACAAATGCATAAAAAGTATTTAATTAGTAAACATTCAGTATACCTAGAATTTCACTTTTAGTATACTTGCAGTACAAACTAAAAACATAGATGTAAACTAGTTGTGTACTCAAAGTTTACTACTAAAGTAGTATATTTTAACATAGAAAGTGAGCCAATTTAGTTCCAAGGAGTATTGAAACAGTATATTTAAAAGTATACTACTAGTACTATGATATATTGTATACTTACTACATAAAGTATACTTAGAAATATAAGGGTAAGGGTACCCATGTGTCTTTTCCCTTAACCATAACATTTCTGTACACTTTCTTACCCTTTTTGACCTAGAAGATCTCAAACATACTGCTGTAATCAGCTGACAAAGAAAAATTGACATATCTACAAAGTCCACTAGATACAGTCATCACGTTTTGTTGTTGTCATTGTTGTTTTACCAATGAAACTTTTAAAGTTGATCTGCCAGATGGAGACAAAGAATCTTTTACATTTAGAATTTGTTAACTGCATAAAAAGATGTTTTTTTTTTTTTTTTTTTTTTTTTTTGCTGTGAAGATTGTCCACAAGATGGAGACAAATGTACAATAAATACAAGAATAACTAATAAGATCACATTTAGGCCTAAAGCCTAATTATTTTTCAGTGTAGTACATGCCTTAGTATGCATGTTTTAAATTTGAACTATTAAATAAAAGTCCAATTTTAACTAAAAAATTCTAATAAATACATATATTTTATTAGATTTGAGAGTTGTAAAAGTTATTTGTAGTTCTGTTACAGTTTGAAAAAATATCTTTCAAACAAGTTTGACAAGTCACTATATGGAAGTGAACAAAAAAAAAAAAAAGAAAGCAAAAGAAGAAGAAGAAAAGCAGTTGGCATGTTCAGATGTCAGAAAGTTTACAGTAGTTTTTATCAAAGTCAAACATCAGAGCCGCTCACAGCACAGAAGAATAAATATATAATTAAAACTTGTCCTTCACTTCATTCCATGCTAATAATTTTATCAGGACAAATGTAAAATGATCAATTCATTAGTTTATCTTCATTTAAACTTCAGACTATAACTTCATAACTAAATTTATGCATGAAATGAAACAATTCGAGTTTGACCATTTTGATGCAACTGTAAAAAAGTTTTTGTGGTAACAGCCGTCGGCATGTTCAGATGTCAAGAAAGGCAGCGATGTAAAGAGTACCTGAAAACTATACTTGAGTAAAAGCACAGATAAATACAGCAGAAATACTCTTTTACAAGTTGCACGTTACCAATTCCAATACAACTTGAGTAATAGTCTTACAGCATCTGATTTGAACAGTACTTAAGTATTTTACTTGTACTAAATGATGTACTAGTCCTCAACACCTAAGAGACATGTCAGAAATACCAGTAAAAAAAACAGGAAACTGTTGATTTGTAAGAAGAGCACTTATGTTTATTTTCTAAAACCAAAATAAAACTGAACACCTCAAAACTGCAATAAACCAAGGTTGAGACAACAGCAGACAACAACATCTTTCAAAAAGGTCTCAGCCATGTCCTCATCTGATATAAGTCAAAATCTGTTAAGGATGATAAAGGAACAACAAAGCAAAACGTGAATGAAGCAAGTATTTAATTTAAAAATTTAAATGTAAACAAACAAGCTTTTTTTTTTCACTATTATTTACAACATCTTGCAGAGGTCCAGGGAGTGCATGCCTTTTCTGAAAAACCCACAATACTGGATTTTTTGACTTCGTCATCACTTTCCGAGAAGGAGAAAAAATGCGGCCAGAGCAGCTTCAACATGCTGTTTGCTAGAGGCTGTAATGTACATAATGTATAATACATATGAGAATAAATTTGTTCATTTCCTAAAATTGACAAGTGATTTTTATAACCTAACCTAGTAACCTACATATATATTTTTATTATATTTAATGTTATGACAAGCTCCCCTCCTCCAGGCATTTTGAGCAGTGGGATTATATAAAATATATAAGGTAAAATTACAAAATGAACTTTCATTGATCAGTACTTTTTACTTTAATATTTAATCAAAAATAAAATACTTTTGTGTTTTTACTCAAGTGAACTAGAAAAGGAATACTTAGTACTTTTACTGGAGTAATATTTTATTAGGCTGTCAGTACTCACTTGATTTGTGTACTTTATCCACCACTGGCCCTTGTGGGTTTATGTATGTATTTATTCATTCATTTTTTTTTTTTACATTAGTTTAATGAAATTAATTGGATGAAAGGAAAGAGCAAATAATAAATAATATTTTTATAATACAATACTGGGTGGCTCACATTAGAAAATGATCTCATGAAAGCATTGTTAATCGCCACTCTGCTATAAAATTAAAGACACAAACTAATACACCACTTCCAGAACAACAATTTACAAATAGATGTTTTCAGTTCTTTTTTATTGTCATTAAAGGGATAGTTCACCCAAAAATGAAAATTTGATGTTTATCTGCTTTCCCCCAGGACATCCAAGATGTAGGTGACTTTGTTTCTTCAGTAAACACAAACGAAGATTTTTAACTCAAACCGTTGCAGTCTGTCAGTCATATAATGGCAGTCAATGGCTACCAAATCTTTGAGAGTAAAAAAAAAAAACATACACAAACAAAACCAAATTAAAACCCTGCGACTCGTGACGATACACTGATGTCCTAAGACACGAAATGATCGTTTTGTGCGAGAAACTAAACAGTATTTATATCATGTTTTATCTTTGTTTGTGTTCTACTGAAGAAACAAAGTCACCTACATCTTGGATGCCCTGGGGGTAAGCAGATAAACAATCAATTTTTTTTTTTTTTGGGTGAACTATCCCTTTAACCTATGCAATAACCTTAACCCACTCCCCTTTACAAAATCCTAACTATAGCTAACCAAAATCCAATTACCCTTACGAAAAAGAAGTTTATTCAAATGTGCTATTAGTATACTTCTTTGAAACTTAAAATAGGAAAGTATACTTTTAGTATACTTTTTATGTACTTCTCAGAAGTGTGCTTTATATACTTCTCAGAAATATACTTAAAATCACATTTATACTTAGAAAAAGTCTAAGTATATTTGAGCTATACTTGTGCTCTGAGAATGTTTTCACTGTTGTACGCTAGGGGCGCTATTGCACATCTTCTGTTCAGAATTTCCAAAACACGAGGGAAGAAGAAACCGAAACAACAGATGCTTCCACATGTAATCTAACACAATTATCAGACATAAAACGACATCAAAACCATAGATATGTAAAGCTGTGTCATGTTATGGAATAAAATGTTGACCCATGAAGAGATAAATGACTGTCAAGCTTTGGGGTGTTAATTAACTCCATCTACGTTTTGATTATCATGAATAGTCTTTTTTTTTTTTAAGCTTTTTGTTCAAAATGTTGTTTATTTATTTATTATGAAACTTACCCACATTCAAGTGTTCATAAAAAAAAAGAATGCATAAAGCTAAAATGTTTTTGTTTACAAGCAGATACTCTGTTCTTTCTTTTGATGTTATGTATGTTCAGATATTCATATAACAAATTATATACAAATTAATACCTAAATAGGGACATAGTAGTATACCTAAAGTATGATATAAAGTTCACTTATAGAAAACTTACGAGTATATTTGCAGTATTAAACTACTGAACTAGTAGTTTACTGAGACTATACTTCAAAGTGTACTACAAATGCATAAAAAGTATTTAATTAGTAAACATTCAGTATACCTAGAATTTCACTTTTAGTATACTTGCAGTACAAACTAAAAACATAGATGTAAACTAGTTGTGTACTCAAAGTTTACTACTAAAGCAGTATACTTTTACATAGAAAGTGAGCCAATTTAGTTCCAAGGAGTATTGAAATAGTATATTTAAAAGTATACTACTAGTACTATGATATATTGTATACTTACTACATAAAGTATACTTGGAGGGTAAGGGTACCCATGTGTCTTTTCCCTTAACCATAAAATTTCTGTACACTTTCTTACCCTTTTTGACCTAGGAGAAGATCTCAAACATACTGCTGTAATCAGCTGACAAAGAAAAATTGACATATCTACAAAGTCCACTAGATACAGTCATCACGTTTTGTTGTTGTTATTGTTTTTTTTTTTTACCAATGAAACTTTTAAAGTTGATCTGCCAGATGGAGACAAAGAATCTTCTACATTTATAATTTAACTATATAAAAAGATGTTTTCTGTGAAGATTGTCCACAAGATGGAGACAAATGTACAATAAATACAAGAATAACTAAGATCACATTTAGGCCTAATGCCTAATTATTTTTCAGTAATAAAACAGCAATTTTAACTAAAAATTCTAATAAATACATATATTTTATTAGATTTGAGAGTTGTAAAAGTTATTTGTAGTTCTGTTACAGTTTGAAAAAATATCTTTCAAACAAGTTTGACAAGTCACTACATGGAAGTGAACAAAAAAAAAAAAAAAGAAAGATAAGAAGAAGAAGAAGAAAAAAGCAGTTGGCATGTTCAGATGTCAGAAAGTTTACAGTAGTATTTATCAAAGTCAAACATCAGAGCCGCTCACAGCACAGAAGAATGAAATATATAATTAAAACTTGTCCTTCACTTCATTCCATGCTAATAATTTATCAGGACAAATGTAAAATGATCAATTCATTAGTTTATCTTCATTTAAACTTCAGACTATAACTTCATAACTAAATTTATGCATGAAATGAAACAATTCAATTCAATTCAATTCATTGAAACAATTTGACCACTTTCATGCAACTATACTTGAGTAAAAGCACAGATAAATACAGCAAAAATACTCTTTTACAAGTTGCACGTTACCAATTCCAATACAACTTGACTAATAGTCTTACAGCATCTGATTTGAACAGTACTTAAGTATTTTACTTAACACCTAAGAGACATGTCAGAAATACCAGTACAAAACAGGAAACCGTTGATTTGTGAGGAGAGCAATTATGTTTCTTTTCTAAAACCAAAATAAAACCGAACACCTCAAAACTGCAATAAACCAAGGTTGAGACAACAGCAGACAACAACATCTTTCAAAAAGGTCTCAGCCATGTCCTCATCTGATATAAGTCAAAATCTGCTAAAGATGATAAAGGAACAACAAAGCAAAACGTGAATGAAACAAGTTTTTAATTAAAAAATGTAAATGTAAACAAACAAGCTTTTTTTTTTCACTATTATTTACAACATCTTGCAGAGGTCCAGGGAGTGCATGCCTTTTCTGAAAAACCCACAATACTGGAATTTTTGACTTCGTCATCACTTTCCGAGAAGGAGAAAAAATGCGGCCAGAGCAGCTTCAACATGCTGTTTGCTAGAGGCTGTAATGTACATAATGTATAATACATATGAGAATAAATTTGTTCTTCATTTCATAAAATTTACAAGTGATTTTTATAACCTAACCTAGTAACCTACATAGATATTTTTAATATATTTCATGTTTTGACAAGTTCCCCTTCTCCAGGCATTTTGAGCAGTGGGATTATATAAAATATATAAGGTAAAATTACAAAATGAACTTTCATTGATCAGTACTTTTTACTTTAATACTTAATCAAAAATAAAATAATTTTGTGTTTTTACTCAAGTGAACTAGAAAAGTAATATTTTATTAGGCTATCAGTACTCACTTGATTTGTGTACTTTATCCACCACTGGCCCTTGTGGGTTTATGTATGTATTTATTCATTCATTTTTTACATTAGTTTAATGAAATTAATTGGATGAAAGGAAAGAGCAAATAATAAATAATATTTTTATAATATAATACTGGGTGGCTCACATTAGAAAATGATCTCATGAAAGCATTGTTAATCGCCACTCTGCTATAAAATTAAAGACAAAAACTAATAGACCACTTCCAGAACAACAATTTACAAATAGATGTTTTTTTAGTTCTTTTTTATTGTCATTAAAGGGATAGTTCACCCAAAAATGAAAATTTACACAGACGATGAACTTAGACGTGATTCGAAGCGGCGTGGACGCGCATCCCTTCTTCCTCAGCTGGGATCATTTAATGCCCTTTGAAGCTGCATTTAAACTACATTTTGGAAGTGTAAAATCGGGGCACCACTGAAGTCCACTATATGAAAAAAAATCCTGAAATGTTTTCCTCAAAAACCATAATTTCTTTACGACTGAAGACAGAAAGACATGAACATCTTGGATGACAAGAGGGTGAGTAAATTATTTGTAAATTGTTGTTCTGAAAGTGGAGTTCTCCTTTAAAACAACTCAAATGAACTCAAAGTGAAGCAAAAAAAGAGTCAAAAGTTGAGCCTACATGTTACTTAAAGGGAAGGGCCATATGTTGTGTCATAGCTTTAGGCTATGTGCATTGTTTGTCCTTTTCAAACTCACAGCCTCTGCGTACATCTGATTGCAAAAAGCATATTTCTCCAATGACAGAACAGGTTCCACTGCACAATCAACTTTGTTTTCAAATAATAATGTGATTTCAGACGTTTCAGGTAACATGCTGACAGCACACTGATCTATGTGAAGTATGTACAATATGCTTTGCGTTTTTTTTTTTGTTATGGAAAGAATGTAGAATGCAAAGATTCCTCTGAACCAGCCAGGTCTCATAGTTTATACACAGGTACACTCTTAAAAATAAAGGTGCTTTAAAAGGTTCTTCACAGCGATGCCATAGAGGAACCACTTTTGGTTCCACAAAGAACCATTCAGTCAAAGGTTCTTTAAAGAACCATCTCTTTCTTACCTTTTTATAATCTGTAGAACCTTCTTTCACCTTTCACCTTTCTTTTTAGGAGTGTAGTACGTAACATTTACAGGTACAAAATGTATATTTTTGCACATTTTGATCGATTCTGAAACATACAATTTGAATGAAACAATTATTAAACAATAATGCATTAGTAAACAATTATGTATTTACAGATTAAAATGTAATATATTTACGAATATTTTATTTATTTTTGTTTGCTTTAAAACAGCAAACAATTTCTAATTTTGCATAAAAATACATATGAATACTCATGAGATCACAATGTCTGAACAGCAAGATGCAGTGAATGATTGAGAAACAAACTAGTTCTAATGGCATGAATGCTTTCACTTTGTTGAAGACATGTGTTGGTTACACCGATGAATGATGACAGGCATTACAACACAATAAAGTTTAAACCTAAAATTTTAAACAACCGTTTACAGTATTTTTTGTAAGGGGACACACTCAGTAGAATGTTTTGTCTAGTAACCAGTGCTTCAAATGATAACACCTTCAGTCTAATCAGCTCAAAAATAATATTTAATAAGACCATCAAAATGATTACATAAGAATATAATATAAACAAGTACATTATTTTGTACTACAGTATATTTCCTTATGGTCTCAACTAAACGAACCGTTTCCTATGGTCTAAACAAAAAAAGTGTAAGTTTAACTTTCACTCCCAAAGACACTCCCATATACAGCCCACAAACAATGATTGGTTCAGATCCTCTATAAATCACCAAGATGTCCAGGTGATCTCTCAAGGTTAGCAATAGGTAAGTATCACTTTTTTTTTTTCTTTTTTAAATATATAGGCTACTCAACTTTCAGCAAATATTAACTTACCTAACATAACTAATGTTTGAACAGTAAAATTTTTTATGTTTTTAGAGAATTCTCTTCTGCTCAACAAGCCTTTGTCAAATTGATTTGATCCAAAATACAGCAAAGGCAGCAATATTGTGAAATATTTTTACTATTTAAAATAACTACTTTCTATTTGAATATGTTTTAAAATGTAATTTATTAACAAATTCAAATGTTCAGCGTCATTACTCCAGTCTTCAGTGTCACAGGATCCTTCAGTAATCATTCTAATATGCTGATTTGCTGTTCAAGAAACATTTATTATTATTATTATTATTATTATTATTATTATTATTATCATCATCATCAATATGTGAAACAGTTGAGTACTTTTTTTTTCAGGATTCTTTGACAAATAGATAGATCCAAAGGTCAGCATTTATCTGAAAACCTTTTGTAACATTATACACCATACCATTCAAAAGCTTGGAGGCAGTACTTTTTTCTTTTTCTTTTTTTGGGAAAGAAATGATAGAAATTAATATTAGTAATGATGCTTTAAATTTATCAAAAGTGATGATAAAGATATTTATAATGTTATGATAGATTTCTATTTCAGATAAATGCTATTTCTTCTAAACTTTCTATTCATCAAAGAAACAAATTCTATTCAGCTGTTTTCAACACAACAACAATAATGATAATAATAATAATAAATGTTTTTGAGTGACAAACCAGAATATTACAAGGATTTCAGAAGGATCATGTGGCTGGAGTAATGATGCTAATAAAATAAGGTTTGCAATTACAGGAATAAATCAAACTTATATATATATATATATATATATATATATATATATATATATATATATATAGATGTATTTATTTTATATATTATACACCATATAAGTTAAGTCAATTAAGTATATTGTTAAGTACTAGACGCACTTTAATTTTGTCAAATAAAAATACAATCATTTTTGTTTTCTCAGAAAAAAATGATGGTCAATATTATTTGTTCTGAGATACCAAGTTATATTCTCTATGATATTATTAAAAAATTTATTTTGAGAAAAATGTCACAATTTATTTTGGACAAAATTTCTGATTATTTTTTAAATCGGATTTATTATTATTTTATTAGGAAATTTTCAGATTTATTTACTAATAAAAACAACACCGATTTTAATAATAATCTTCTTGATGAGGTAATAACGGAGAATGCCTCTTCTTTTTCTTTATTTTAATTTTTTATTTTAATTTTGTTTTTTTATTTTATTATTATTATTATTTCTATTTTTTTTTCTTTTTTTTTTTTTCTCCTGTTTCTCAATCTTGCTCCTCGGGTTAAATCTGGTGTGAGAGATCTAGGATGTCATCTAGGATGTGAAGTTTTTGGGGTGAGAGTGGAGGTGGCAGGGTTGGGGTGGGAAGCCATTGAGCAGGGCCACCAGGGGCAGGATTGAGAAACCTTTAAAACATCCACAAACCTCTGACAGTAACAGCAGCAATTAACACAGCAGGCAGGGTTACAGTTCTCAGAACTAATATTACTGACCATTGTTTGAACCTTCCGAGGAGAGATCTTGTTATGCCTTGGCCACAAAACCGTAAGTCGTTTAATAAAATATTGTTAAAAAAAACCTTAACGTGTTTTGTAGAATAATTTACTGTTAAACTACATTAAATAAATGTCACATTCCATATGTAATTTTCAGGTTTTATATGTTGGTCTGGAGCAGGTGGAATCTTCACAAAGGTGGTGCAGGTATGAGGAAACATTTATTAGTAGTATTACAGCTCACTGTGTATGTTTTCCAAAGAATCTTTCAGTTATCAGTTCTTAAAAGAAACATTTTTTTTTTTTAGTGCAGAGAACATTTTAAAACTCTAAAAAACCTTTTGTGCTCATTGATGCCAATAAAGAACCATTATTTTTAAAAATGTAGTAATGAGAGACAAAGAAAACAAAACCAAAATACAATAAAACTGAACATAACTGACATGTAGCCTTTAAAATATTTATATATATATATATGATTGATTGATTTGGTTGATTATCCCTTATACACACATATACATATATAAAGCATTGCTGTTTATAATGTTATTATTCCATGGTCTGTCTGAATACTGGTTTCTGATTGGCTGGCAGATATGCATTAAAACCGTTTAACGCACAGGTAGTTCCAAGCTGGTTTAATCACCGTTCTATATTAATCCGCTGCTTTAATTGATGCACATAAACACACACACATTATTATTATTATTTTACATACATGAACTTGTCAACGCTTCCCCGCGATTCTTAGTAATTAAATAGACTGGATACTAGATCGCTACATTATATTCCTCAGCAACGAGGTGATAAAACCTCTGTTTTTGAGTTAATTAGTTGTTTGTAGAAAGAGACGCACAGACAGGTGACACACTCAGCTGTCATCTCTCTCTTTCTCTCTCTCTCGATAATTTTTGTAAATAAATGCTATAATTCATTCAAATATATGTGATCTTACCGCACTATTTCATCTCTGTGTCTGATCTGATGCTGGCAGAATGCTAGATAATGTGCCGTAACGGACGAAAATAACTGTCATTTTTACCCATTCGGTCAAATATTGCGCTGCAAAAAGCAACACTGGTTTTAAACTTGGAATGAGCGGGATAATCAATGACTTGCCATGCGTTAAAGGTTATTAGCCTCCACGTTGTGCATTTAAAATCCTCTAATGCACGGCAAACCGTTGATTATCCCTTACATTACTGTGGAAACATCATCACAATCTGTGGACTAAACCTTGTCAAAAGGCATCAAGTCCAAACAGAATCTCTGCCAAAAAGCATTTTTTTGACTTATAATCACACATAAAAAAGTCTATCTCTCTTTCATGCAGACAACAACTAGAACCACCTCCAGACTGCATACATCACTGTAAGGTCAACAAACACATCTCTCTTCGTTAAACCTCTTTTTCCGGCGGTTCGAGTACCAGAGTGGACTCAGTGGAACAGTACACAAGCAGAGCCATCTTTCACTGCAACTGGCCCACAAAGACTGCCTTGCCCAGCAAAACACAGGGCTGTGCAACTGTACGAATGCACCTTCCTTGAGGGAACGGACCAATGGAATGGGCCCATCCCGGAAGGGACCAAGGTGGCCTTTGCAAAGTTTATTTATCTTAAGTAAATTAAGAGTTAATTTGAATTTATATCAAATAGAAATCACATGACTATCTATATTAAGCGCTCTCTCTCTCTCTCTCTCTCTCTCTCTCTCTCTCTCCAGGACCCCTTGAAACCCCTTGCCATCGCTGGTTTCAAAGCACGGGACAAGAGATCCTGTGTGCTGTGTGAGGGTGTATGGGAGATGCCAAGATGCCAAGAAGCCAAGATGCCAAGATATCAAGACGGGCTGGGCTCAAGAGAAATTCCTGGCATCCCAATGTGTACACCCGAGATAACGACATTGACGAATGATGAAGAATATGAGCATAGACTAGGCGGTCCGATACTGCACTTCTGTACTCGTACAGTCGTACTCATAAAAAAGTGCGAGTAAGCATGATAAAATTGCTGTCTAAGCATGATAAATTGTGTCTGTGGTCATTTTTCACTACTAGCCTTCTAATTTTTGAAATGCCATTTGTACTTGACACTTATATAGCTTGGTGATTAATTCTACATTTCAAAACAATTTTTATAGTAGCATATAAAAATGGCAATATGATAGCAAAATTTGAAACATAAAATTAAAAAAGAGATACAGAAAGTGGGACAAAACATGTGCAACACTCCTCTGTTTCTTTATAAAGCATGTTTCAACATAACAAAGGCCATGCTAAACCACAATGCCAGAAAAACAACCCAATTTGGATGTTGGTTAAATGGCTAGGACAAAAAGCTTGTGTTTCTGAAGACTTTTTTTTACATTTGTAAAAAAATGGAGACAATATGTGACATATGACATAGGTGACCCCTGGACTACAAATAAGGCTTAATTTATAAAATTGAGATTTATACACAATCTGAAAGCTGAATAAAAAAGCTTTCCATTGATGTATGGTTTGTTAAGATAAGACAATATTTGGCCGAAACAAATTTGTTTGAAAATCTGAGGGTGCAAAAAAATCAAAATATTGAGAAAATCACCTTTACAGTTGCTTAAATTAAGTTCTTTGCGATGCACATTACTAATCAAAAATGATATTTTGATATATTTACAGTAGGAAATTTACAAAATATCTTAATGGAACATGATCTTTACTTAATATCCCAATAAGGATAAAAGAAAAATAGATCATTTTGATGCATACAACGTATTTTTGGCTATTGCTACAAATGCACCCGTGCTACTTATGACTGGTTTTGTGGTCCAGGGTCACATATTATGAACGGTGAATTTAAACATAATAGCAATAAGTGATTTCAGAGGAACCTATTGTTCTGCACATTTATTTACAAATCTGATTCATGCAGGACCAAAGTTGAGAACCTTGAATTAAGCAAAATCATAATATATTAATTTTATCAGAGCAAACTGAAGAGCTCTGAATTATTTCATTATATAAGTAATATGATTTAACCAGATTGCCTCACTTTCTTAGTCAAAAAATGTCCCCTGTCTAAATATTGTCCACAAGATGGAGACAAATGCACACTACTAATAATACAAAATAAAAGTGTAGGGCCTGGTTGGGCTTAGATTAAGCCAGGAGTATGCTTTAGTTAAATTAGGACATTTAAATAGCTTTCATAAACATGCCATATGTAACCCTATTCTCAAGGTTGATTGCAAAGCTAAAAAAATATTACTGGTGCGCATCGTGAGACAAAACAATGGCACTGACATATTTTAAGATACATCAATGCAAGTTGCTTTTAGACAGAGCAGCTCTAACGTGCATTTTAGTCTAAACAATATAGTTTTCTCTGGATAAGAGAGGGGAATGTGACTGATGAATATTTATAGACAGAATATTTAAAAGACAAAATGTTTGACATTTGACAATTTTTTTTATATTAATAGCTGAGTAAAACATGTCTTATACTTAACATTATGCATTTAAATATGTTTAATATTAAATCACTGGAAAACAATAACACTGCAGGTGAATAAGGTAAAAAACAAACCTTAATAGTTATCGCCTTACCTAGCTGATTGATTACATTGACAATTGCAAACATTTTTTTAAAATGTTAGGTTTAAATATGCAAATGAGGCATTATTTAATGAAATATGCACTAATTTGCATACATTTATAGTACAAAAATCTAAACACTGAAGTCAGTTTCAAAATTCTTGTTTAGGCCAACTTCCTTCAATAGCATTAACATGCTCATTTTTAATAAACAAAGTTAAATTCATTCAAACATCAAGGTGCTTGAGTCATTGCAGCCACAGATGTAAGTGGATATGAGACTCCTAAAGGCTTTCTGAAAGCGAGGATAGAAGAAACCATAGATAAATGGGTTACAAGTGGAGTTTAAGTACCCAAACCAAACCAAAGCATCAAAAACATCAACAGGAGTCATGAAATTGAGAAAAGGATCAACAGCCATGGTGGTAAAAAAAAAAAAAAGGCAGCCAGCAGAGATAAAAAAACACTCATGAC
Source organism: Cirrhinus mrigala (assembly GCA_036247105.1). Classification (NCBI taxonomy): domain Eukaryota; kingdom Metazoa; phylum Chordata; class Actinopteri; order Cypriniformes; family Cyprinidae; genus Cirrhinus; species Cirrhinus mrigala. Next base: position 30,547,155 of record CM070026.1, read on the forward strand.
AATGGCCAGAGTTTTTGCCGCCTTTCCTTCTCTTTGAGCAGAGCTTTGGCTCTTTCTGACATAACCTTTGCGTGTTTTCGTGCAACATGGAAGATTTTCATATATAGAGAGCTCATGATCGTCCCGGGAAGAAAGAATGTGAGAAGTAAACAAAAAAGACCCCATTGTTTGTTAAAAAACAAAACACAACTTCCCACACAATAAACCTGCATGATGAATGATTCCAAACACAATAGAAAAGGTGTAGAGAAAAGAGCCATGTTAGGGTTCTAAACACAGTCACAGTGTTGTTTGTGACCCTCATTTTGTATCTCAGAGGATCACAAATGGCCCAGTACCTGTCAACAGATATTAAACTGAGATGTATTAAAGAAGAGATACTGAAAGTCATGTCCAAACTAGAATGAACTTACACACAAAATCTCCCAGATACCAGCGGCCTTTAACAGATCGTTGACTGAAGAAAGAAAGACATGAACATCTTGGATGACAAGGGGATGAGTACATTATATGTGACTCTTTGTTTTGGAAGTGGACTTCTCCTTTAAGAGGGACTGGAGTTGGATTACCACTAAACTAATAAAAAACAGGTGCTTTCATAAGCATCAGCTGCACGCACATGGAAAGTAAACGCAGAGATGCTACAGTCACGAGAGTGTGCATAAAACAGCTGTGAAGGAGAATCTGACTCACCCACAGGTTTACACTGCTGCCTTGTGGTTCCTTCATGAATGGCACACCTCCAGCTCTTCAAAACTAGTTTGTCTGTTTTTCCAATGGGACCTGTAGTTCAGGACACAATCAGTCAATCGATCAACCAAAACATTAACTCCTAAATAAAATCTTACATGAAAATTAATTTACAAAACATACATCTTACATTATTACTTTAGCCTAATTATTCCCTGATATGTACATTTCGGGTTAGAAATACAATTAAAACAATCAATAAAGCCCTTTATTCTTATCACTTTAATCTTATCTCTAAGCACCACAAATTGTCCACAAAACTGATTTTAAATAACTTTATATAAGATATTCATATCAGACATTTGATCTATTTATTTGTTTTATTTTAAAGTTTATGGTAGACATTTCAGTTTCCTAAATATAATCCCTAATATATGGGCCAATATTATTTATAACTATATTTAGGGAACTGAAAATCTTCTTAAGTCATAAAATAAAAGTGAATTAAATGAATATATGCAAGTCAACATGACATGAAAATGTATTAATGAACTGCTTTATAAACGTCACATTCGGAACTTACATAACTAAAAGAAAAGCAATTTGTAGTAGTGTTCAAAATGACTCCGTGTGAACTGAAAAAAAGGTGATTCATGATCTTAAATTTAACTTTGATTTTGAATTAAAAACATTTTATGGGAGTGTTCTTTATCAACCACAGTGTTTGTAGAATTGTGTTGCGTTACCTTAGCTAAGCTAGCTGCTGTATTTACCTGTCGTACCTGGCAATATGTTCGGTCTTATCGCATAGTATTTAACCTTAATGCCACATAAACAACCCAAATCCAACGTATGTGCTGACAAACTAAATATTTCTAAATAAATTAATTAATTAAAAGAGTTTTACTGAAATATTGCTACTGTGGGAGCGGATGATTAGCTGCATGTTGGCCGTCACGAGAACGCGCCACTTCTGCTATAATATTCTTTGGCGCTATCTAAAACATGACTATAATGATAATGTCGGTCTTATGATGTTTATTGGAGTCTAATAAAAAAATTCTTTAAAAAAAACTAGTTGGCGAAGAGTTTGGCAAAGTTGCATTTGTAAACATTTTTAATACAGCATACTAGTCTTGATCAAACTTCTGCATCGTCAACAGTAGATGGCGCTGCTTCACTTTTTATAAAAATCCAAAACACTTCGGGAACCGGTATCGAGCAAAAATATTTTATATGGTTATTATGGTTGTTTTACAGTTTGGAAAATGAAGAATCTTACACCCAACCAGGGGTGTTTCTAGGATTTTAAAACATCTGGGGCTGGTGCCAAAACATCAGGGGCTAGTGGTAGTTGGTGGGAGCTCATCATGCACACATAAGATTTTGTTACACACAAGTGGTTGAACCTGGATCCTTCTAGGTGGGTCCAGGGGCATTAAACTGGGTGTTAAAGACCTTGTCACACTATTAACAATAGTAAATAGTAATCACTGCAAATAGCAAACATATCAAAGCATTATAACAAAATTATAACATTACAAAAAATAAGTTAGACAAATAAAATAATACATTTGAAAATGTATTTATAACTGTAACAAATATATAGTTGCATCCAAAAATAGGCCCCTATTTTCTTTTCCCAAATTCTGTTTTATTTTATTTATTTATTTTTCAAATTCTGTTTTCATTTTTCTGGTCTTCTTTTTAATGGTTAAATTTAATTTTTAATTAATCAAAATATATTTAATCATGTATAATTAATTAAAACCATGAATCTTATACAAATTACCATCAATTTATCAAATGTTAAGAAAAATTACATGTTTAGGACCCTATGAAATGTTTAATTTTTTTCTCACTTTACATTTTATTGTTACCAAATATGTTTTAGCATGTCTGTTTATTTGAATGCATAAAAACAACTTTTATTTATTTTTACAATAGCCGTATGGAATTCTGTGTTGTGTATTTTTCTGGTTATCAGATGAAGGTATAAAATATTGATTTAATTGATCTTTTAATGAAAATTATATTTTATTTTTGGCAAATAAATGGGATTTACTATTAAAATGTAAAACATGGAAGAAATATTGTGTAAAAAAAAAAAATACATTTTTATTAATTAATAGTAGTAGTAGTAGTAGTAGTAGGCACGTACATTATACTGAATGATTAATAAAGTTAAACCGAACTTTTATTTTGACGGGTTGCCGACTTGCCGTGAATACCTTTAAATTTCTGTGTATATATCTGACGCTTGTTTTACTCAAATGAAACAGTGAAATGCTCATGAAGTGACTTTCAGAGCAGTTCTGGAGATGTTGTTAATGTATTTATGCCCTCAGACGTGCGTGTCAGTATTACATGTATAGAAAACGAAACCGCGCATCCGCGCCGTTCATTCATAAAAAGACACGCAGAACATGCAGGATTCATATTTAAATAGTCTTTTGCGGCATAATATTTACAGATACCAGTCCATATCGCGACTTGATTTAAGTTTAATGACCAGCTTTTGATTAAATCATTCAAACTTTGTCAAATTCCGTGGAAATCATAGGGCCATCCAAAAAAAAACAAAACAAAAAAAAAAACATTCGGGGCTGGAGTAAGAACTTTTGGGGCTCGAGCCCCGAATGATTAGCTCTAGCGACGCCCCTGCACCCAACCCTGGGCTTGTTTATTTTTGATAAAGCTTTAGCAATGTTTCTCAAAGGTGAACAAAACTAATTTGTGATCCGAGACCATTGAGATTTATACATCATCTGAAAGCTGAATAAATAAGCTTTCCATTGATGTATGGTTTGTGAAATACAACTATTTCAATATATGGAATCTGAGGGTGCAAAAAATCTTTTAAAGTTATCCAAATGAAGTTCTTAAAAATGCACATTACTAATCAAAAATTAAGTTTTTATATATTTACAGTTGGAATTTTACAAAATATCTTCATGGAACATGATCTTTACTATCATACAAATTTTGACCCATACAATGTATTTCTGGCTATTGCTACAAATATACCCCAGCAACTTAAGACTGGTTTTGTGGTCCAGGGTCACATTTAAGTTTGACATGTTTAAGGTTACAGCAGTTTAGGTGTCAGACATGTTACTCATGTTAATGCATATCAAATATAGCCATAAAGTTCTGAGAGGACTTTTTATTTAATTTAAAACATACACAGAATTAGTGTTGCAAAACTAAACATCAAATTTACATTTAGCCCTTAATAAATTGGCTTCACAGTCTGTATACACATGTTTTTTTTTTTTTTTTTTTTTTTTTTTTTTTTTTTTACACCAACAGTTTTTTGTTTTATCTGGAAGGAAGGAACTATAAAATGTTCTTTAGCATATTTTTCAGTCACACCAGACGAAGATCCCAAAAAGAAAGATTATGTATAGGGTTACCTATGTTACATATACAACAACAAAACTATGAAATGTTACACTACAACAACTAAATAATTCAAAGTGTCAACTTTAAAAACAAAGTCAAACGATTTAATCTATAGCATGCATGTCATAAGGAAGAACCCAGTGGCTCCTTCGTTGTTAGTTTCAGACTAAGAACAGAAACCTGACTTTTATGATGCACATGCAAGGTGGTTAAGGTTAAGCCTATATTTAAAATAATAATAATAATAATAATAACTATCCAGGACAATATCCAGTTACAGTAAGAATGTTTTAAAAATAATGTCCTGAAATAGTCCAATTAATTTTAGACCAACTAATTAATTTATTAAGGGTCAGTTTGTATAGAAGTAGCTCTTATTATTTTCACTTCTTATTCTGTACTACAGCACTCTTCCTCATTCTCTTACGTCAGATTAATCAACTTTACTCATAACAAACTTCACTCATTTCCGTTTCCAAAGAAACTCCCATAAAGATTCGTTGATGATTAGCTCAGATCTTCTATAAAACACCAATACGTCTACAAGATAAGTGATCACTGTAGGTGCCACCAACATTGGTTCTACTTTAAAGGTATGGTTTTAAATCAATATACTTCAACTTTTAGAAAACAGTTTTTTAGTTAATTTTAGTGAAGCGAAAACTTTGATTCATTTATTATATTCCTTAAGATTAAATAAAAATATACATATATCTAAATTATAATAAGTGTTTTTTTTTTGTTTTTTTTTTGTAGACAACAGACAAATGTTTAGTATACAGAATAATTAAGTCTATATAAGTATTGCTCTAATAACATAAAGTGTGTTTTGTTTTCTTAGATCTGATTTAAACAATGGACAATATTATTAGAACTGTTCTTTCAAAAATATATGAAATTATATTATTATGGATTAATAGAAAAAAAAATCATCATTATGAGGATAAATTAGAAATACCATTTTTTATGGTATCTTTTTGTTCTGATAAAACATTAGATGACAGTTTAAAAAGGTTAAAATCTACACCTGGCCCACTAGTTATTGAAAATGGTGAGATTATGTCTTGTGATGACAGATGTTTATCAGGCCAGTTTCCCTGTTATATTTTAATGTGGTCATCAGATTTTAGGAAAGGTAGGATCAGCAGAGGTCTAGGGTTCTATGATGGGTGTGGCTTTGTAATGACAGCCAAACATGTCATAAAAGGTTACGAAAATGACAATATATATGTCCTTTTCCCAACTCATGAATATTGCTTAATATATAATGTCCAGGAAATCATCCCAGAACCTAACCACGATATTACTTTAATTAAATTACAAGGATGTTTAGATCCATTACAAAACATGAAACGAGAAATAGGCCAGTTAGGTGAAAATAGGGAGCTAAATTTTTACGTATTAGAGTCAGGGTGTTTCGTAAGAAAATACTGTAAAATTGAAACCCCCAATACAAATATGAAAAAGCAAATGTCAGCTAATGAATTTATTATATCTAAAGCAGGCAGAGAGGGAGACAGTGGAACACCTATTTTTTCAAGCTCCGACACTTGTGTTGGATTATATATTGGTGTTTTCACTGAAAAAAACTCATTAAACCCAGCTGAATATGGCAGATGTTTACAATTTGAAAAGCTACCATGTTTAAACACCCTTTTTGTGTGATTAATAGCATTTACATTTATATAATATTAACAGTATTTCTCAGTCTTGCTCCTTGCATTCCACAAGCCCCCTAATCAGTTACGGGTATAATTTGGACTGGTGGACAAGATTATTATCAAATTGCTTGTTTGGCCAGCTACAGAGAGAAACTAGCACCTAGAAAAACAAACAAGTGAGCATTTTTGAGTGTCGACGTCACTACATGCATTCTACCAGCAGAGTCACTCCCATCCGGGTCACGGCACCAATGCAACCAATGTAATGTGAATGCATCAAAAAATTCTGCGTGAGCCAAGCACACTTCATCCAGCTTCATCACAGAGAAATTATCACAACTGGAATTATCACAACTGGAATTATCACAACTGGAATAATCACAAGTGGAATTATGCGCCCGCCACCCATCCGCACCTGTATTTTTCTCTGATTTAGATAACCGCACCCGACCCGCACCCGTTCGTCATTTTGCATGATGATATGACGAATGGATGGTTAATTTTTAACAGCAGATTTATTCAGCTGATCTGCACATGGCTGCACACTTATATAAGTTTAATCACGTGTGCTTTTAAGCCAAATCCACACTAAAAAGAATAACGTTAACTGACATCTGGACATGACTCTCCGCAATCTCTGATGAAATCAGGCAGCAAATGTGGTGCTGGCACAGATGGAACAGGCGCGGGCGCATCAGGCACAATCATCAAACATATTTCAAAAGGAAGCTGGCGCCACGGTCCTCACCGTCTTTACTGGGTTTATAGAGCAAATATTTGCCTTTATTCACATACGATTTAATTAGAAATGGTGGTCTGTTTTGATTTTGGCTAATGCAGGACACTACTGAATGATGCACACCAGAAGGGATTTAGGAGTGAGTATACGCACAGCCGACTGATAAAGAAATGGGTATACGCAGGTACTGTACACCACTGCATATTACCCTACTCAATAGCATTAACACAGGTGTAACTCCCGTCAAATTTTATCTGAATGTCACCTTTTCTGTCTGTTATTACGTTATTAGCGCTGGACAGAGCAGCCGGGGGGCAGGATTGAGAAACACTTTAAAACATGTACAAACATTTGGCAGTGAGGGAACTTTAACATAATTGGCATGGTTATACTTCTCATAATATTGTCCATTGTTTGGCAACTACCCGAAGAGAGATCTCATGTCATGCCCACGGAAAACCTTGAAGAAGGAACTGGATGAAATATTCAGAAAAAAATCGATCCACCATCTGACCTGTGATGCAGTGTGGAAATAAAAAAAAACACCATGCTGGTTTGGTCTGGCCAGAGGAGAACTGGTCCCCCAACTGAGCCTGGGTTCTCCCAAGGTTTTTTCTCCATTTCTGTTACCGATGGAGTTTTGGTTCCTTGCCACTGTCGCCTTTTGGCTTGCTTAGTTGGGGACAACTGATACTTGTCAGTTTTATTTACTTGACTGTATGGACGCTATTGGATAAGAACTAAACTGAGCTGCATGAAGAAAAATGGAAATGTCTGTAAAATTACAGGACCAGGAATTTCTTTCCAAGGAGCATCTCTCACACCCATTAAGCAAGTTAGCTTGTGCAATCCGCACCTACATGCTATATGAAGTGTAATTTCTTCTAAATCACTCCCAAGTAAAGAAGCTGCTTTCAGCCATCTGATTTACAGCGATATCTTCAACTTGTTTGCACAGATGCTATTTGAACTGAACCAATCTGGACGATGACATCACTGAATCAATGATGAACTGACTTTAACTGAAAATTGAGACTCCCAAATTGCTTCTTTTTTTTTTTTTTTTATCTCTATAACTAATGTGTATTCTGTAAAGTTGCGCAAGAAACTTTACTTCATTTATTTTATCGTTGCAATCAGGTTAAATTTCTTTGGGAGAAGTTGTTATTTATCATCTTTTCTAAAATGTGATTTAAAATTTTCACTAAAAGATATATTTCTGTATTTTTCTGGTAGTAACCATGCTGTCGATCTTGTTGTTAATTTTTTTGTTTTGCATTGTCAATTTTTTATTCATAAATCCAAATTTCTCAGTAAGTTACCTCGATGTGTTATCTTTCTTGCAGAGATTTTGCTTATTGTTCAATCTCTTAAACTCACTGATAACTATAAAAATAAGGCTTATGACAATATTTTTTGTATTGATTGAGATGCCATTGTTGTTTTCCATCATTTCCTTTATGATTTGAATTTCAATGCAGTGCTGTTTCTTGTTTTTCTTTTTGTCTTGCAAAAAAAAAAAAAAAAATTGAGTGCTTACTATCGACACACTACTTTCCTATTTAATATAATAAAGCTGCTTTGACACAATCTGTATTGCTAAAAGCACTGTATAAATAAAGGTGACTTGACTTGACTTTCTGAGTGAGATGTGAATCAACTCATTCAGCTGCTTTTGTAGTATTTTTACAAGCAAGTGGTACATTTTCAAAACTCTTAGTACTAATATCACAACAAATCGTCAAAAGTGCACTTTTTTAAAAACATTTCAGCATATTTTCAATTGTTTTAATACAATACACACAATCACAAAATATCCTTTTCACTACACAAAATAATTGTTCCATCTATATAAATGTTTCATTCACAGTAACTGTCTTTCATGAAGCTCTTACTGTCAAACTTTTCATTTGCATGACTTCTCACTCAGTTTAATACATTTGACTGTTATTTAATCTAACTCATCTTAATGGTTAATCACTGAATCATTTGGTGCATCTATAGATACAGTATCGATTTAACAGATATATAGTTATTATACAACATTGCAATTTAGGTATAATCAAATGCAATTAACTATTTTTACATTAAAAGTTATTTATCTACGATGATAACAGCATTTTACATTATGCCATGTGATACTGTATATAGAAGCATTACCATGGTAAAGACTGCACATTACAGTTTTTTTTAACTGGTTTGGCACAGTTTTCACAAGCAATTGGTACATTTTCAAAACTCTTAGGACTTATATCACAACAGATCATCAAAAGTGCACTTTTTTCAAACATTTCAGCATATTTTCAATTGTGTTAGTACAATACACATAATCACAAAATGTCCTTTTCACTACACAAAATAAGTGTTTCATCTAAATAAATGTTTCGTTCACAGTAACTGCCTTTCATAATGTTATCACTATCAAATTTTTGATTTGCATCTCTTATCATTCAGTTTAATACATTTGTCTGTCATTTAATTCAACTGATCTTAATGTTTAATCAATGAATCATTCATTATGTCCAAGGATTTTCAACTTGACTGATTGTTGTCTGGTCATTTGGTCAAGTTACAAATTGCTGCAAGAGCTTTCAATCAAGAAATACTAATTACTAATTGTTTCCCCTGATGATCACAATTAGTTACCATATAAGTAGAACTGTGTTTGAGACTTTGCACTGTTCAAATATGGAGCAGGATAGACTCGTAGGGAGAGAAAACCTTCATCGAAGAGGTAGTGGTGCTCCTTGACAGAGAGGTGGGCACAGACAAAGGGAAAGAGGTGGTGGTGCTCCTCAACAGAGAGGTGGTCTTCAGAGAAATGTAGGCAGAAGACAGCGCACCATCATCTCTAATGAAGTCCGGGCCATCATTGTTGACCATGTGGTTAACAGAGGCTTTACCATGGCTGAGGCTGCCAGGTTGGTACAGCATAATTTACAAAGGTCAACTGTCAGCTCTATCATCAGAACTTTTCGCCAAGAAAACCGGTAAGTCTGCTATAGCAACTTCACTTCTAAAATATAGTACTCTATTGTATAGATTAACAACATGTAATTGTCAGTTTACAGTAATGTAATTTGTAATACTACAATATTGACAGTATACGGTTGTCCTCAGAATTAACAGGAGACAACCTGGTGGTGGTCGCCCACGTGTTTTGACTGACCAGCAGGAGTTGGCTGTGGTGGAAATGGTCAGGGCAAGGAATGACATACGGCTGTCTGAAATCAAACAGGCTATTGAGAACAGCAATGACACCTTTGCCAATGTGCCATCAATTAGCCTTCCAACGATTGCCCGGCTTTTGAAGAAGCACCAGGTTTCCATGAAACAAATTTACTTGGTTCCTTTTGAGAGAAACAATGTCCGGGTGAAACAACTGCGTTCAGAATATATTCAGGTACAACACTAAACTGGCATGCAATTACTGTAACAGTACTGACAACTATTAGTTGTAAAAAAAAACTAACCAAATTATCATTTTAGAGGGTGATGGAGCTGGACGCTGCTGTGAATCATCACAAGTATATTTCTGTTGATGAGGCCGGTTTCAATCTGGCAAAAACTAGACGCAGGGGACGTAACCTTATTGGACAAAGGGCAACCATCCAAGTCCCTGGACAACGTGGGGGAAACATCTCAATGTGTGCAGCTATATCTGAAGATGGTGTGGTAGGCTGTAGACCTTTCTAGGGTCATACAACACTGAACACCTGATAGTTTTTTTAAATGAGCTTGAGCAGGCCTGTCAGGGAGAAGACATCATCTATGTTGTTGTGTGGGACAATGTCAGCTTCCACCATACACAGCTGGTTCAGGAATGGTTTCAAACACCTCCTCGCTTCATGACCCTCTATCTTCCACCATATTCCCCTTTCCTCAACCCAATTGAGGAATTCTTCTCTACATGGAGGTGGAAGGTGTATGATCGCCATTCCCATATTTTTTTTTTTTTTTTTTGTCTGAACATAAGTGTAATATTTGCTGTGTAAATTTTTACAGTTCAGTTACACTCATTCAGCACCAAGGACAATTTGAAGCGCTTACCTTGTATTATTTGCTCCTGAATGAAATGATTGGTAAAAGTTGAAAAAAGATCTTACTGTTTTGTTTGGGTGATTAAAGCAAATGTTCTCAATATATATCACAATGATCTTGTGTTCTGAAACAATGATTAAGTGGAATGAAAATATGTGCAAATACAATGAAATCATGACATCAGATTTGAAAGAATGACTAGTGGTGTTACAAATGTGATCAGTTTAAAGTTTTGTACTAAGAGATTTGAAAATGCACACTTTACTTATGAAAATAGTACCAAACCAATTAAAAAAAAACTGTACTATAACTCACTGAAAAGTTCCAGACTTTATCTGAAAATTTTATCTAGAATATAGATTTGGTCATATGGCACAGTGAGGACATTGACTGCATTGACAGTCAACTCTGTTCTAGCACAAAACCTTGTGGCCATGTCATACTTCATCCAGGGCTCGACATTAACGCTTGTCCAGGACAAGTGGATTTTGAGATGGGGCAAGTGTAAGAGAATTTTTCTTGCCTTGCCGGACAAGTAACCTGATTAAAACATCAATAACAAACAATAACTAAGGCAGCACCGAAACTTCGGTGAGAATGATTCTGATTTTATTACTTTCAGTGTAAATGGTGACTGATAACGGAGGAACAGTATCAAGGTTGTGTCAGTTAAGGCTCGTCCAAAAGACAAGCACATGCCAAGGCTTAATGTCAAGCCCTGCCTTCATCACACCCTTTGATAACACACTGGATAAATACTTTTACAAACTTCATGGATGTTATGTAAGATATGCAATGTAGATAATGTAAGCATATTTTCTAACATAAAAGTTATTGTCCGTATTATTGTAATTATTTCAGCGACAAAGGTTATTTGAAACATGAATCTTGCATTGTTTGCTCTTGAATGAACTGACTGTTAAAAGTACAAAATTGAAAAAAGATCTTACTGTTGTGTTTTGGTGATTAAACCACATATTCTCAGTACATATCACAATGATCTTGTTATGTGGAATGGGAATATGTGCAACTACAATGAAAGTGAGACCCCAAATACGTCACTCAACGTAACGTCTCACGAGGGTTACAGATGTAATCTAGATGTTACAAGTAACTAGTAGTGTAACTAATTACTAATAAGATTTCAGTAATAATATTACAGTTACCATCCATAAAACAGCTTAGTTCCCCTTCAGTCGTTTCACTACGACGTTACATATGGGAACTCGCTTGAGAGTCCAATCATCTCTGAGCCTTATTCAAAAGGCCAATGAACATTGGCGAGTGGTATCTGCATGCCGAGCCACTCCCCCGTACATACGGGTATATAAGATGCAACCACTCATTCAGATTTTCACTTCAGAGCCTCGTCTCGTGCCGAAAAGAAAAAAAAAAAAAAAAAAAGAGTTCCTGTTATTTGGGTTGTGTTCTCTCCGTTGGCGTGCTGCCAAAAACTAAAAGAGTTGCTTCTAAAAGAGCGTTTGGCAGCCACCAGCGAGGTCCTGCGGGCTGCCGTTCTAACGGCAAACAGAGCCTTTGCAACCAGCGAGCCCCCGTTTGAGTGCACAGTTGTGCCGCGGTTCCTCCCTGGCCAAACCGGGATCTAAAAGAGCAAGTTTCTCACGGCTGGAAGGCATTTTCCCGGTATGTCTCTCCGGCCGTGCGCTTCCGGATGTGGTAGTTTCCCCGCCTCACTGGACGGACATGATCGCTGCCTCACGTGCCTGGGCCAAGAGCACGCTGAGGCAGCATTCACGGATGGTTCATGCGTTCATTGCGAATGTATGACCATGGCCGCGTTAAGGTATCGCCGCTCGTTCACGAGCAGGCTCCCCTCGTTGCCTTCCCGCGGCAAGTCGTTGAGCCGTCAAGGTTTTCCGGCTACCGCGGCGAGGCTCTTGGGGGACATACAGGTGACCGTGCAGAATGCTCCGCCGGCCAGCAAAGCCCCGCGGACTTCTGCACCACCGCGCGGTTCCGTCGAGTGGCCAAAGCAGTTCGCTTCCCCGCACGCCGGGCCGAGTGTCTCCTTTGGCGCTCCACAGGAGGTCGAGATGTCTGCTGCAGCATCAGAGGGAGAGTCGGAGGATGAAACGGACGCCTCGGCGGGTCGGTGCCCCCTCTGAGGCGGACGCCGAACTTTCGGCTATGCTCCTCCGAGCCGCCAAGGAGATCGGTCTGGAGGTGCCCAAAACACCTCCGGCCGATCCTTCGAGGCTGGATGATTGGTTTCTGGGGAGGGCGCCCGTGACACCGCCGCGTTCCCCCCCAGTGCCTTTCTTCCCGGAGGTGCATGAGGAGCTGGTGAAGACGTGGCGGGCCCCTTACTTGTCTCGTCTGCGTCCCGGCTCCTCTCCCCTCGCCACCCTCGACGGTGGGGCAGCCAGGGGTTATGTGGCGGTTCCCCAGGTTGAGCGCACTGTCGCGGTGCACTTATGCCTGCGGGGCGCTGTCACCTGGCGGGATCGGCCCCATCTCCCCTCCAGGGCGTGCAAGCTTTCGTCCGCTCTCGCGGGCAGGGCTTACCACGCCGCTGGACAGGCTGCCACCGCCCTGCACGCGATGGCGACCTTACAGGTCTACCAAGCCCAGGCGTTAAAACATCTGCACGAGGGTGGCTCTGACCAAGGGGCGATGCAGGAACTCCGTGCCGCCACCGACTTCGCCCTCCGAGCCAGGTGATGTCCACAGTGGTGGTCCAGGAGTGACACTAATGGCTGACCCTGGCCCAGATGGCAGACGTCGACAAAGCTCGCTTTCTCGACGCTCCCATCTCCCAGGGCGGCCTATTTGGCGACACCGTCGAGGACTTTGCTCAGCAGTTCTCGGCGGTCCAGAAGCAGATGGAGGCGATAAAGCATATCCTCCCCCGTCGTGACAGTGCCACCACGTCCGCGGGGCCTCAACCTCCGCCTGCCCGTCACCGAGGGCGCCCCTCTGCGGCCTCTAAAACACCAGCTCCGTCCCCTGCCGAGGTACATGATGCCAGACTGGCAGCTCGACGTCGAGCTGGCCGCGGGAGAGCGGCGCCGCCCGCGTCTCAGGGACCGGCCAGGAACACCCGCAGGAGAGCTGCGAAGCGTCCCTGACGCGGGGATCAGTCCCCTTCCCCTTCCCCCCCCCAGGCTGCCCCACCGCGGTCACGCCAGTCAACGTTCCCTTGATTCCCCTCGCGACCAGGCTGGGGACCTGGCTTCAGCTTCCCAGCCCCTCGCGGTGGTTGATTCGGACGGTACGTCTCGGCTATGCGATTCAGTTCGCCAGGCGTCCGCCCAGGTACAGAGGCGTTCTTTCCACTACTGTCCACTCGGACACACAGGCCGCTGTCCTGCGTGCGGAGGTTGCAGTCCTACTGGTGAAGGATGCAATTGAGCCTGTCCCTCCAGCCGAGATGAAGTCAGGGTTCTACAGTCCCTACTTCATCGTGCCCAAAAAGAGCGGTGGGTTAAGACCCATCCTGGACCTTCGAGCTCTGAATCGGTCCCTTCTCAGGCTGCCGTTCAAGATGCTCACGACGAAGCGCATGCTAACATGCATTCGTCGCCAGGATTGGTTTGCAGCCATCGACCTGAAGGACGCGTACTTTCACGTCTCGATTCTACCTCGACACAGACCCTTCCTGCGGTTTGCTTTCGAGGGTCGAGCGTATCAGTACAAAGTGCTTCCATTTGGCCTGTCCCTCTCTCCCCGTGTCTTTACGAAAGTCACGGAAGCTGCCCTGTCCCCCCTTTGGTGGATGGGCATTCGCATTCTCAACTATCTCGACGACTGGCTCCTCATAGCTCACTCGCGAGATTTGTTGTGCGAACACAGGGACCTGGTGCTCCGGCACCTCAGCCATCTGGGCCTTCAGGTCAACCGGGAGAAGAGCAAACTCTCCCCAGTGCAGAGGATCTCTTTTCTCGGTGTGGAGCTGGACTCGGTCAACATGACAGCCCGCCTCACCAACGAGCGTGCGCAGTCAGTGCTGAATTGTCTGAACTCATTCAGACACAAGACCTTTCTTCAGGCCGGAGTCCCTCTGGGACAAGTCTCCAGGCATCTTGTGGTTTACACGGATGCCTCTTCCACGGGTTGGGGTGCTGTATGCAACGGGCAAGTAGCCTTGGGCTCCTTACGACCGATGCTGCGCCACAAGCACGTGCTTGTTCGCACCGACAGCACTGCGACCGTAGCCTATATCAACCACCAAGGTGGTCTTCGCTCCCGTCGCATGTCACAACTCGCCCGCCATCTGCTCCTGTGGAGTCAGACGTGGCTGAAATCGCTATGCGCCATTCACATTCCAGGAGAACTCAACCGTGCAGCTGACCAGCTTTCACGACAGTCCACCCATCCTGGAGAATGGCGACTCCACCCCCAGGTAGTCCAGCTGATTTGGAGCCATTTCGGCGAGGCCCAGATAGATCTGTTTGCCTCCCCCGAATCCTCCCACTGCCAGCTGTTTTACTCCCTCGGCAAGGCTCCCCTCGGCGGGGAAGCGCTGGCACACAGCTGGCCTCCGGGACCCAAGTACGCCTTTCCCCCAATGAGCCTCCTTGCACAGACTCTGTGCAAGATCAGGGAGGACGAGGAGCAGGTTCTGCTGGTTGCGCCATACTAGCCCACCCGGACCTGGTCTCCAGACCTCATTTCCCTCACGGCAGCCCCTCCCTGGAAGATCCCCTTGAGGAAGGACCTTCTTTCTCGTGATAGAAACTATCACTCAGTCCAGAGCTCCCTCTACAAGGAAGGCCCATGCACTGAGGTGGGGTCTGTTCGTCGACTGGTGCTCCTCTCGCGGAGAGGACCCACAGAGATGTCTGATTGCAGTAGTGCTTTCCTTCCTGCAGGAGAAGTTGGAGTGCAGGCTGTCCCCTTCGACTCTCAAAGTGTACGTTGCGGCCATCGCAGCGTATCACGATGCAGTGGACGGAACATCCCTTGGTAAGCACCAACTGATTGTGAGGTTCCTTAGAGGTTCGAGAAGGGTTAATCCCCCCAGACCGCACCTCGTACCCTCTTGGGACCTCTCCGTTGCCCTCCAGGGCCTACGGGAGGCCCCATTTGAGCCACTCGCGTCAGTAGAGCTAAAACATCTGTCACTTAAGACAGCGCTCCTGATCGCGCTGGCTTCAATCAAGAGGGTAGGGGACCTACAAGCCTTCTCTGTCGACGAAACGTGCCCGGAATTCCGGCCCGGCGATTCTCACCTCATCCTGAGACCCTGGCCCGGGTATATGCCCAAGGTTCCCACCACGCCTTTCCGCGATCAGGTGGTGAACCTGCAAGCTCTGCCCCTGGAGGAGGCAGACCCGGCCTCTGCGCTGCTGTGTCCAGTTCGCGCCCTGCGTATATACGTGGACCGCACTCGGCACTTCAAACGCACCGAGCAGCTCTTTGCTTTGGAGGTCAGCAGAAAGGGAATGCTGTCTCCAAACAGAGGTTGGCCCATTGGGTGGTAGATGCCATCTCCCTGTCGTACCAAAACCAGGGAGAGCCATGCCCCTTAGGTGTTCATGCCCACTCCACACGGAGTGTTGCCTCATCCTATGCGTTGGCTAATGGCGCCTCACTAGCAGATATCTGTAGAGCTGCGGGCTGGGCGACACCTAATACCTTCGCTAGGTTCTACAACCTTCGCGTCGAGGCCGTGTCCTCCCGTGTCTTAACATAGACATCAGGTGAACGGGAGACCGGCTGGTGTCCCCCGGTGAACCTTGGGTCCTCCATGCCCCGCAGTCAGGCCTAGCTGCGGAGTAGTGCCTGACTGTGCTCCGGCTGGGTCTCCTTCGCCCAGCAGGTTGTGGCAACATGTCTCAGTATTTTTCCACGGTCAGCCAGAAGGCTGTTATTTCCCTCATATATCTCTAAAGGCTATAGATATATTGAATTACTTTCATTCCACATGTAGAGATCTCACGTGCTCCGCCCCCCCAACTCCTGCTTCAGTAACAACTGGCATCCTTGTGGGGCCCCTCTATTGGTCCTCAGGCCGTTGGGAAGGTTACGTTCATATCCGTCTGCTGACATGTCCGCCTGTCAGCACGTGGGTCTGTGCGTAAAGCGACGTCAGGGTCGTGGCCTGTTCCATGGGCCTGTTCCCATATGTAACATCGTAGTGAAACGACTGAAGGGGAACGTCTAGGTTACGTACGTAACCCTCGTTCCCTGAAGGAGGGAACGGAGACGTTACATCCCCTGCCACGACCCTACGTCGCGCTGACGCCGGGCTGTGTCTCGGCTCCTCAGCGAAAACCTGAATGAGTAGTTGCATGCCGCCATCTTATATACCCGTATGTACGGGGGAGTGGCTCAGCATGCAGATACCACTCGCCAATGTTCATTGGCCTTTTGAATAAGGCTCAGAGATGATTGGACTCTCAAGCGAGTTCCCATATGTAACGTCTCCGTTCCCTCCTTCAGGCTTACATTCAGCAGATGGAAATATTGCATTATATTGATTTTCTCAGGAAAAAAGATGATCTGAACACCGTTGTGTAAGTTGTGGCTTATTTTTTTACTCTGGCATTACATCCCACCCACATCCCTCTAATCAGCATTATAGTACTATAATCAAAAATCTTTTTGGAAAATGAAACAGTTTCTTACAAACTTATGTGATTTGATAAAATATATAATGAAATATAATATGGGTAACGGAGAAATTACAATTAGCTTCAAGATACACAATTTATGAGATGAACACAACACTTCTACTTGAATGTCACTCTCAATCACTATCGAGTATTTGTAATAACTTCTGACTGCGATCCATTGTGGATTTTTGGTCAAATAATGAGGCAGAAATATGGTGTTAGTAACATTCTAGAAGAATTTTATGTGGAAGACACACAGTTACAACTTCTGTGGGAGTGTGAAGAAAAAGTAATGTAGTAGTGTAACTAATTACTGTTGCCAGAAAGTAATAAGTAAAGTAACATTATTACTTTTGAAAGGAGTAACTAGTGATGAGTAATATATTACATTTTTTGAGTAACTAGCCCAACACTGGTTACAAGTGTGATCAGTTTAAAGTTTTGAACTAAGAGTTTTGAAAAAAACCTTACTTATGAAAATAGTACAATTAAAAAAAAAAAAAAAAAAAAAAAGGATCTCATTAATAACATTTAAATTAATAATACTTAAACGGAATACTTTAATTTTGCCAAACAGGCTTACATATAATAAAAAAAAACTTTTTAATTTTTCATTTTATTAAGAAGTTCTGATTGTTTTTAATGTTCTAATGATTTTTCAAATATTAAAACTTCAGATGAACACATCTTCTTGCATTTTAGGGGAACAGGTCTTAAAACTAGTGAAACCTAAATTAATTAACCACAACATACATTTTAACAAAATCCAAGTATGGCTTTAATTCCATTATGGGAATCATTATAGGACTATCTTGAAGAGAAAACATCAGGACATTTGTTTTGCTTTTATTGTCTTTTATTTACTTATTTTTACAATTGAACTGTTATTAAGTTTAACTTCTTCATATGACATGGTTTTAGGTTAATTTCACACGTTGTATTGGCAGAACACTAGTGTTTGCAGATCTTAAATCATGTCTAGGGTGTATAACATGCTTGGCAGCTCTTTCTTTGGTACTGAGAGAACGCAGAATGCAATAATAAACAGCAAGACAAGGTGAGTGAATGAAAAACTTGAATTTCACTATATTGAAAAAGTGTTGGTTTCCTGTAAGTAATCAGGAATCATGAATCACAGCATTTCCACACTATTCAACTACTACTAAGTTTCACTTTACCCTTTGTCCTTGTAAAGCTAAATGATTTATTATATTAAAGTGCACCTCCTCATGTTGTCAACTCAATAAAAGTATAAGTTTCACTTTACTCTTAAAGAAACTCCCACGTACAACCCACGAGTAATGATTGGTTCAAATCCTCTACAAATCACCAAGACATCCAGGTGATCTTTGTAGTTGCGGCACTTGTTCTCTTCCGAAAGGTATGGTTTAAAATTGATACATTTGGAAAATAGTTATTTGTCTAGTGATTTAAACAGTAACTTAATTGTTTTATTTCATAAGTTGAACAAAAATAGAAAGCTAAATGATGATAATGTACACTGAGTGCTCTTTGTAATCTCACACAGTTCTTGCATATTAGTTGTTGTAGGAAAAATCATAAGTGACCAGATGACAAACAAATATGTTGTACACTATAAATAAGTCTATGTAAGCTGCAATACTGCAGTGTTTTCTAATAACAAAGTATCCTTTGTTTTCTCAGAGAACGGATTTCCACAATGGACAATATTATTCGCTTTAAACATAATCAAACTACTGATGCTTTTCCATTAACTAATAGAAACCTCTATTCTTATGGGGATAAATTAAAAATACCATTTTTTTCTTCATCTTTTCATTTGAATAAAACTTTAGATGACAGTTTAAAAAGATTAGAATCTACATCTGGCCCTTTAATTATCGAAAATGGTAAAATTATAACAAACAATGATGTAAAATTAACAAGCAAGTGTCCCTGCTATATATTACTTTGGCCAACAGATGGGAAAAGTGATTTAAAGTTTGGTCAAGGTTTCTATTATGGGTCCAACTTAATAATGACAGCCAAACATGTTTTGAAGGATCACAACAATTATAATATATATGTCTTTTTTTTCCCAGCGTACACAAGTTGTTTAATATTTAAATGCCATAATACCTTACCTTACCTTCATAACAGGGATTTTAAAAACCAAGATATTGCATTAATTCAATTACAAGGATCTTCAGATCTACTACAAAACATAAAATTAGAAATAGGTGAGTTAAGTGAAAATGAGGAGCTTTATTTTTACAAACTAGAGTGTGGGTGTTTTGTAAAACAGCACTGCAGAATTTTAAAAAGCCCAAATTTAAACATGAGGAAGCAAATGTCAGCTAATGAATTTGTTATATCTGAAGCAGGCAAAGAAGGAGACAGTGGAACGCCTATTTTTTCGAGCTCTGGCATTTGTGTTGGATTATATATTGGTGTTTTCACCGCAAAAAACTCATTCAACCCAGTGGAATATGGCAGAGCTTTAAAGTTTGATAGAAATGTTACTAGAAATAATCTCATGACTCATTTTTCCTCAGTCCCTAGCCCTCCCATTTTTTTCAAAATTGTAATTACATGCATGTTTGTAATTATGTTTTTTTCATTATTTTAGAATAATATTATTTAAATAATAGGTCATTAAAAAATAATCTATTTAAATCAGATTTTTTATTTCTATAATGTTATTTTTAAATAAAAAAAAAAAAACAGACAACCTCTCTTCGTTAAATTACAAACCATACCTGCTGTAAAGCAGAACTAATTTAGACATGAGGAATAAAATGTCAGCTAATGAATTTGTTATATCAAAAGCAGGCAAAGAAGGAGACAGTGGAACGCCTATTTTTTCCAGCTCTGGCATTTGTGTTGGATTATAATACTAATAGTGTTTTCACTGAAAAAAACTCATTAAACCCAGTGGAATATGGCAGAGCTTTAAAATTTGATAGAAATGTTATTAGAAATAATTTTATTATTATTTTTTCTTCTGTCCCTAGCCTTCAAAATGTTTTCTAAATTGTAATTACATACATGTTTGTAATTATTTATGTTTTCTCATTATTTTAGAATAAAATTATTTAGAGATTTAAATAATAGGTAAACAAAAAACCAATCTATTTAAATCATATTTTTTATTTCTGTAATGTTATTTTTAAATAAAAAAAAAATTAACATATTAAAAATATATCTATACAAAACTAATTGGAAATACAGATATTTTCACAGTCTTTCTCAGATTGCTCATGCATCTTGCAACATCCCTTAAAGCTGATGGGTTAAATCTGGTGTGGTAAATAAGGGAAACATCTAGAATGTTTAGGTGTGGAGTTGGTGGTGGAGGTGTCAGGTGTTGAAACCCCTTATAACATCTATTATCAATTGGCAGTGAGGGAACTGTAACATAATTAGCAGTTCTCATATAGCGAATAATATTGTCCATTGTTAGCAACTACCCGGAGAGAGATTGTGTGTCTTCCCACAAAAAAACCCTTGTAAGTCTTATATTGGTGACATATTTTTGTAGAATTGTTTCCTGCTAAATTTGGTTAACTTATCACTGCACAAAAGTGTTATCTAAATATGAAATACTTGCAGGTGTCGTATGTTGGTCTGGAGCTGAGGAAATCTTCATCAAGCTGATGCAGGAATGGTCTTGAAACCGTGGTCTCTTCAACAGTTATTATTCAGTTAGTGTTATTTTGGTGTGGAAACAGATTTTAAAGAAATCTTGTATTACTACAGAGCCAAGATAATACCTTTTCAAATACAGATAAAGACTTTTTGTTGATTCTTTTTGAAGTTTTACATTTTTTTTTTATTTTTATTGACAGAAAAATGTTTAATAAGTGTGAAGATCTGTTTCAAGATATAACCATTTCTCTCTCTTTCCTGTTCCTGTTTCTCTTTTCTTCTCTCTCTTTCATGGTGGGAAACAGAATAACCTTCACACTGCATACGTCACGTTTGGGTCAAGTTAAATTCAGACAACCTCTCTTCGTTAAATTACAAGTCATACCTGCTGAAAAGCAAGAAAAGCAACAATTATACTTTTTAACGCCAGGAGAGAAAGTGTGTCTTGACCGATGGAATAGCAAGTATTTACATAAAACTAATTAAATGGCATTTATTCTATAATTGCCTGAAAGGTACACGAATGTTACTTTTTAATAAAATCACTTAAATTGTGTAGTAATTGCATGGTTTTTGTTGAGCCTGTGTTAGAGTGTCAGTGTTGGCACACAATCATGAGAATCATTGCAGAGACTAATAAAATACAGTTTTCAGTCATAATGACAGAAACAAAATTATAAATAACTACTAAGATCTACTGTATATCAAGGTCTTTCTCGTTCTCTTTCCAGGAGCATGACAGCCTCTGCAGCTCACAGCATTGCTCGGTGTCATGAGACCATCACTGATATTTCCTTTTCCAAAGCATAACATTTTACTGATAGCAAAAGTTGGCTGTGAGAGAAAGAGTTAGAAACAGGAACAAAGTGGCTCTTTTCATTTTCAAGAAAAGAAGCATGTGATTTCATTGCTTATTATTCATATATCGATATTGATCACGTCAGATGAAATGCTGTCAGATGTTTTCAGTTCTTTTTTATTGTCATTAAAGGGATAGTTCACCAAAAAATGAAAATTTGATGTTTATCTGCTTTCCCCCAGGACATCCAAGATGTAGGTGACTTTGTTTCTTCAGTAAACACAAACGAAGATTTTTAACTCAAACCGTTGCAGTCTGTCAGTCAAATAATGGCAGTCAATGGCAACCAAATCTTTGAGAGTAAAAAAAAAACATACACAAACAAAACCAAATTAAAACCCTGCGACTCGTGACGATACACTGATGTCCTAAGACACGAAACGATCGGTTTGTGTGAGAAACTGAACAGTATTTATATCATGTTTCTCCTTTGTTTGTGTTCTACTGAAGAAACAAAGTCACCTACATCTTGGATGCCCTGGGGGTAAGCAGATAAACAATCAATTTTTTTTTTTTTTTTTGGGTGAACTATCCCTTTAACCCAAGCAATAACCTTAACCCACTCCCCTTTACAAAATCCTAACTATAGCTAACCAAAATCCAATTACCCTTAAGAAAAAGAAGTTTATTCAAATGTGCTATTAGTATACTTCTTTGAAGCTTAAAATAGGAAAGTATACTTTTAGTATACTTTTTATGTACTTCTCAGAAGTGTGCTTTATATACTTCTCAGAAATATACTTTCACATTTCACATTTCACATTAAATTCACATTTATACTTAGAAAAAGTCTAAGTATATTTGAGCCATACTTGTGCTCTGAGAATGTTTTCACTGTTGTACGCTAGGGGCGCTATTGCACATCTTCTGTACAGAATTTCCAAAACACAAGTGAAGAAGAAACCGAAACAACAGATGCTTCCACATGTAATCTAACACAATTATCAGACATAAAACGACATCAAAACCATAGATATGTAAAGCTGTGTCATGTTATGGAATAAAATGTTGACCCATGAAGAGATAAATGACTGTCAAGCTTTGGGGTGTTAATTAACTCCATCTACGTTTTGATTATCATGAATAGTCTTTTTTTTTTTTTTTTTTTTTTAAGCTTTTTGTTCAAAATGTTGTTTATTTATTTATTATGAAACTTACCCACATTCAAGTGTTCATAAAAAAAAAGAGGAATGGATAAAGCTAGAATAAATGTTTTTGTTTACAAGCAGATACTCTGTTCTTTCTTTTGATGTTATGTATGTTCAGATATTCATATAACAAATTATATACAAATTAATACCTAAATAGGGACATAGTAGTATACCTAAAGTATGATATAAAGTTCACTTATAGAAAACTTACGAGTATATTTGCAGTATTAAACTACTGAACTAGTAGTTTACTGAGACTATACTTCAAAGTGTACTACAAATGCATAAAAAGTATTTAATGAGTAAACATCTATACTAGAATTTCACTTTTAGTATACTTGCAGTACAAACTAAAAACATAGATGTAAACTAGTTGTGTACTCAAAGTTTACTACTAAAGTAGTATACTTTTACATGGAAAGTTAGCCAATTTAGTTCCAAGGAGTATTGAAATAGTACATTTAAAAGTATACTACTAGTACTATGATATATTGTATACTTACTACATAAAGTATACTTAGAAATATAAGGGTAAGGGTACTCATGTGTCTTTTCCCTTAACCATAACATTTCTGTACACTTTCTTACCCTTTTTGACCTAGGAGAAGATCTCAAACATACTGCTGTAATCAGCTGACAAAGAAAAATTGACATATCTACAAAGTCCACTAGATACAGTCATCACGTTTTGTTGTTGTCATTGTTGTTTTACCAGTGACACTTTTAAAGTTGATCCGCCAGATGGAGACAAAGAATCTTTTACATTTAGAATTTGTTAACTGCATAAAAAGATGTTTTTTTTTTTGTTTTTTTTTGCTGTGAAGATTGTCCACAAGATGGAGACAAATGTACAATAAATACAAGAATAACTAATAAGATCACATTTAGGCCTAAAGCCTAATTATTTTTCAGTGTAGTACATGCCTTAGTATGCATGTTTTAAATTTGAACTATTAAATAAAAGTCCAATTTTAACTAAAAAATTCTAATAAATACATATATTTTATTAGATTTGAGAGTTGTAAAAGTTATTTGTAGTTCTGTTACAGTTTGAAAAAATATCTTTCAAACAAGTTTGACAAGTCACTATATGGAAGTGAACAAAAAAAAAAAAAAAAAAAGAAAGCAAAAGAAGAAGAAGAAGAAAAGCAGTTGGCATGTTCAGATGTCAGAAAGTTTACAGTAGTTTTTATCAAAGTCAAACATCAGAGCCACTCACAGCACAGAAGAATAAATATATAATTAAAACTTGTCCTTCACTTCATTCCATACTAATCATTATACCAGGACAAATGTAAAATGATCAATTCATTAGTTTATCTTCATTTAAACTTCAGACTATAACTTCATAACTAAATTTATGCACGAAATGAAACAATTCAAGTTTGACCATTTTGATGCAACTGTAAAAAAGTTTTTGTGGTAACAGCCGTCGGCATGTTCAGATGTCAAGAAAGGCAGCGGTGTAAAGAGTACCTGAAAACTATACTTAAGTAAAAGCACAGATAAATACAGCAGAAATACTCTTTTACAAGTTGCACGTTACCAATTCCAATACAACTTGAGTAATAGTCTTACAGCATCTGATTTGAACAGTACTTAAGTATTTTACTTGTACTAAATGATGTACTAGTCCTCAACACCTAAGAGACATGTCAGAAATACCAGTAAAAAAAAAAAACAGGAAACCGTTGATTTGCAAGGAGAGCACTTACGTTTATTTTCTAAAACCAAAATAAAACCGAACACCTCAAAACTGCAATAAACCAAGGTTGAGACAACAGCAGACAACAACATCTTTCAAAAAGGTCTCAGCCATATCCTCATCTGATGTAAGTCAAAATCTGTTAAGGATGATAAAGGAACAACAAAGCAAAAAGTGAATGAAGCAAGTATTTAACTTAAAAATTGAAATGTAAACAAACAAGCTTTTTTTTTTTTCACTATTATTTACAACATCTTGCAGAGGTCCAGGGAGTACATGCCTTTTCTGAAAAACCCACAATACTGGATTTTTTGACTTCGTCATCACTTTCCGAGAAGGAGAAAAAATGCGTCCTGAGCAGCTTCAACATGCTGTTTGCTAGAGGCTGTAATGTACATAATGTATAATACATATGAGAATAAATTTGTTCTTCATTTCATAAAATTGACAAGTGATTTTTATAACCTAACCTAGTAACCTACATAGATATTTTTAATATATTTAATGTTATGACAAGCTCCCCTCCTCCAGGTATTTTGAGCAGTAGGATTATATAAAATATATAAGGTAAAATTACAAAATGAACTTTCATCAGTACTTTTTAATTTAATATTTAATAAAAAATAAAATACTTTTGTGTTTTTACTCAAGTGAAATAGAAAAGGAATACTTTTACTGGAGTAATATCTTATTAGGTTATCAGTACTCACTTGATTTGTGTACTTTATCCACCACTGGCCCTTGTGTGTTGTATGTATGTATTTATTCATTCATTTTTTTTTTTACAGTAGTTTTATGAAATTAATTGGATGAAAGGAAAGAGCAAATAATAAATAATATGTTTATAATATAACACTGGGTGGCTCACATTAGAAAATGATCTCATGAAAGCATTGTTAATCGCCACTCTGCTATAAAATTAAAGACAAAAACTAACACACCAACTAAAGAACACAAAACTTAAAGGAGAAATTCACTCCCAGAACAACAATTCACAAATAATTTACTCACCCCCTTGTCATCCAAGATGTTCATGTCTTTCTGTCTTCAGTCATAAAGAAATGATTCAGGAAAGCATTCAGGTTTTTTCTCCATATAATGGACTTCATTGGTGCCCCGATTTTGAACTTCCAAAATTTTGTTTAAATGCAGCTTCAAAGGGCTCTACACGATCCCTGCCGAGGAAGAAAGGTGTGATCTAGCAAAATGATTGGTCTTTTTATTTTTTTCGGAAAATAAAAAATTGTATACTTTTTAAGCACAAAAGCTTGTGTAGCACAGGCTCTGGGATGTGCGTCCACGATAGGGATGGGCGATATGGGCTTAAAAATGTATCATTTAATTTCTGGTATTTATTGCGATAACAATATTATTGACGAAAATTCGGGGAAATCATGTTTCTTTAGAGAAAAGTATTATCTTTCCTATTTTTACCCCAAATAGGGTGTTGTGAGAATTACTGAGTACACACGTTATGTAATGACTGTTTAATTAACTGGAATGTGATCTAAATTGTTTGTACTTTCTGTACTGCAAGATCCTAACATTAAGAGGAATTCCTTGTGTGTGAAGCACACTTGGCCAATAAAGCTATTTTTGATTGGAAAGCCAAAGGGCGCCCTTGCGCAAAATCTCCACATATGAATTATATTAGAAGTAATAGAACTGACGACGCTTCAGGAATCTCTGAAGCCCCGTTCACACTAGCAGCGACTTCTGTCGCTGCATGTCGCCAGAGGCTGGCGATGAGGTTGCTGGTGGGCGTTTTCACTACTGGTTGCCTTGACAGCGAATCAGGTTTCTTGCCGCTAAATTCAAACATTTTGGAGGCAAAAGACTAAATATAATATAAATATAAATTAAATCTGTACATACAAACAAAAACGGATGAGAAGCATAGCCTATATTTTTCCATTGCGTATGTTTATCTACGGCTGAGAGGAGAACGATCACATGAGCTCTACCGTCTTCTTTCCTATTGGCTGTCGCTCCCGAAAGTCGCTCTTCATTTGCATAAAGTTGAGGGATTCTGAACTTTGTCGCGTCGCTGGACACGCCCCATCCGGTCACCAACGGTCGCTGAAGCTTGCTGTCGCTCTTGTCGCCGGAAATCGCCAGCTCTCCATTGAAATGAATGGGATCGCGTCGCTTTGTCGCTGCGTGTTGCGTGTAGTGTGAACGGGGCTTAATCCAGTTATCGCTTTAGCTGAATAAAACGCAGATAGAGGAATTTTAACTGAGGAAACTTGAAGACAATAAACATACAATTGCTACAATATATGGTTTGTCTGTGTTGTTCAAGCAATCTTGGGTATTTTTATAAGGATTAAGTATATTTATAATGCAATGCTAATCGACATAGCCTTTATAATACTATGAATTAGTATGATTGCAGCCTCATTTTGTGATATGAAACCACGGCTGATCACACAAGGTTATTTCAAACACTTGACTATGTTATGAACTTAATTTGGAGAAAAAGCATGCCAGTAAATGATATCTTTGTTGGACAACAGGTGTGTAAACAGGCTCATACACATGCAAAACTGCATCGCGCACTTGCTATCACTACAGTTAACGTTATTCAAGGCTCAGATCGATTTTTGATGCACTGCACAGTTTTGACCAAACCAGTTCCTGGTTGGAGCTCCTCATTTAGCGATATACCAGTTTCACGTCCACCTTCAGCATGTCACTCCGCACTGTCGCACAAAGAAATATGTCAACAACTTAATAGAATTTATCGTTATTATCGCAGGAAGACTAATTCTTATACTTTTGCCGGTATATCGCAAACGATAAGATATCGCCCATCCCTAGTCCACGATGCTACATACTATTGAATTACGTTGAAAGATCACTCGGAATGTAGGCGGAACTACAGACCCAGTGTTTACAAAGTGAACACGCAAAGACTAAGAAAGTGCAAGTAAGTCAAACGCTGTTTACACACAAAAAGGTACAACGATGTCGGAAAGTTCTGAATTTGTAGGAGAAAATGAGATGCCGGAGTATGCAGATGATGAACTAGTGTCATGGACGCGGATCCTAGAGCCTGTGCTATACAAGCTTTAGTGCATAAAAAGTATATACATTTTTTTTTTTTTGAAAAAAATGACAGATTGTTTTGCTAGATAAGACCCTTCTTCCTCGGCTGGGATCATTTAGAGCCCTTTGAAGCCGCATTTAAACTACATTTTGGAAGTTCAAAATCGGGGCACCAATGAAGTCCATTATATGGAGAAAAATGCTGAAATGCTTTCCTCAAAAACCATTTCTTCATGACTGAAGACAGAAAGACATGAACATCTTGGATGACAAGGGGGTGAGTAAATAATTTGTAAATTGTTATTTTGGAAGTGGAGTTCTCCTTTAACAAATAGTGCGCACAATCTAATAGATCAAGTGAACAAATTAATAAATCGTGCACACGATCTAGTAAATCGAGGGAAATCATTAATAAATCATGGCCATGATTTTTTTTTTTTTTCTTTGCATGTCATGTGTGGGGCTCTGTAGTTTTATTTGACTCATTTGTAAACAGCACTTGAAAAAACATAAACAAACTTGAAGTCAAATAATCAGATGATGGTGATTCACTTAAAATCCACCACATCTTTTAAATGGTCATCAAAGCCACTCAAGGCACAGAAGGCGGCAATATCATCATTTGAAATTCAGAATATGAAAACTACAGCCTAAATATCTTTTAATCATCCCTGAGCTTCTCTATCTATTTTTTAATGATGCTTTGTGAATGTTTATCATGTCAGAATGAAACAATTCACATTTGATCACATCGATGCCACTGTAGAAAAGCGAGTATTTGCGGTATCAGTCAGTTTATCACGTTCAGATGTCAGAAAGGTAGAGGTTTAAAGAGTACCGGTGACAACACTTCATTACAAGTTACTTGTCACCAATTCCAATACAACTTGAGTAATAGTCTTAAAGCAGCTGATTTGAACAGTAGGGATTTTAAATGTGGCTTGAAGATACACTAGTGCTCAACACATAAGAGACATGCCAGAAATACAACAGCTGATTTGTAAGGAGAGCAATTACATGTTTATTTTCTAAAATCAAAATAAAACCGTGCACCTCAAAACTGCAATAAATAAAGGTTGACACAACTGCCTCCTAAATGTCTACAAACACAGAAGTCTCAGTTAAGCTGAAGCACTCAAAATGGACATAAGTAAACCAAAACCATTCAAAAAGGTCTCAGCCATGTCCTCATCTAATTTAATTTATTTACAACAGCTTGCAGAGGTCCAGGGAGTACATCCATTTTCTAAAAAACCCACAATACTGGATTTTTTGACAATGTCATCGCTTTCAGATTAAGAGAAAAATGCGCCCTGAGTGGCTTCAACATGTTAGAACATGTTCAACGGTTAGAGACTGTGATGTACATAATACATATGAGAATAAATTTGTTCTTGATTTCCTGAAATTGACAGGTAATTTTTATCTAACCGAACCTAGTAACCTAAATCTATATTTTAATCTTTAATGTTTTAATATTGTATGACAACCCCCCCTCTTCCAGGTATTTTTAGCAGTCGAATTATATAAAATAAATAATATAAAATTATGAAATAAAAGTATAAGGTAAATTACAAATAAACTTTCATTGATCAGTACATTTTACTTTTAATATTTAATTAAAAATCAAATACTTTTGTATTTTTACTCAAGTGAAACAGAAAAGGAATACGCATTACTTTTACTGGAGTAATATTTTATTAGGCTATCAGTACTCAGTACTCAAGTACTTGATTTGTGTACTTATGTTGTGTTGTTTATTTATTTATTCATTCGTTGGTTTGTTTGTTTATTCGTTCAATATTATTATTATTTTATTTATTTATTTATTTATTTATTTAACATTAGTTTTATTAAATGAATTAGATGAAAGGAAAGAGCAAATAATGTCTTTTAATAATATCCGAGGAGTCTGGCACCACTCTGCTATAAAATTAAAGACAAAAATTAACACACCAATTTAACTAAAAAAAAAAAAAAACTAAAAAAATACAAAACTTAAAACAAATCAACTGAACTCAAAGTGAAGCAACTGAAAAAAAAGAGCCAAAAGTTAAGCCTACGTGTCACTTGTAGGGATGGGCCATATGGTACTGTATGTTGTGTCATAGCTTCAGGCTTTGTGTGTGTTTGCCATTTTCAAACCCACAGCCTCTGCCTACATCTGACTGCAAAAAGCATCTTTCGCCAGTGACAGAACAGGTTCAACTTTGTTTTCAAAGACATTTCAGAAAACATGCTGACAGCACATTGATCTATGTGAAGTATGTACAATATGCTTTGCAAGTCTTTTTTTGTTTTGTTATAGAAAGAATGCAGAATGTAAAGATTCCTCTGAACCAGCCAGGTCTCATTGTTTATACACAGGTAGTACGTAACATTTACAGGTACAAAATGTATATTTTTGCATGTACATTTTGATTGATGCTGAAACGTACCATCTTGACGTATTGGTTTAAAATGTAAACATAATAACGTTTTTACAGCTAAAAAACGTAAAATATTTACAAATCTTTTATATTATCTGTATAAATACACTCGGGAAAAAAAACTATTTACATTTTTAGATCTCTTAAAACTACCCCCAAACCTAAACATAAAGACATAAAACATAATAGAATTAAATGTGCAAGAAAACTTTCATTTTAGTAACAATATGGCATTAAAATAAATATTTTGAGGTCCAAATCCCACTACTACCTCTGACTAACCAGAAAAGTTGATTGTCAATATTAACACATAAATATGTGACGTTTTAAATGTTGCCAAAACGTCAATATTGTCACCTATTTATTTAATCTCTCATTATCAAGTAATATAATTCCTAAGATTTGGAAATCAGCTTTTGTTGTTCGCTTGTCAAAAGGGGGTGATCTTTCTTTAATGGATAATTATAGACCTATATCTAAGCTCTGGATTCTTTCAAAACTTTTAGAAAATTTAATTAGTAATCAGTTGACTCAGTATCTAAATCGTCATAATATTTTATCTATTAATCAGTCTGGTTTTCGTAAAGGGCATAGTACCACCACAGCTGTCTTAAAGGTTTTAAACGATATTGTGGAGTGTTTGGATAATAAACAACACTGTGCTTGTCTTTTTATTGACTTATCAAAGGCTTTTGATACCGTGGATCACAACATATTATTAGATAAGCTTAGACAGGTAGGACTATCAGAAAATGTTGTTTTATGGTTCACTGACTATTTAAAAGGTAGAACCCAATGTGTCCAGATGGAAGGTACCCGATCAGATTTTTTGGAGATTTGTTAAGGGAGTTCCACAAGGATCTGTGTTGGGCCCGTTATTATTTAGTATTTATAAAAATTGCCTTGATTTTAATATTGATAATGCAAAGTTTCATTTCTATGCAGATGATACTGTCGTTATTGTTCAGCTCCCTCTAAACAACAATCTGTGGCTTCCTTACAGTCTGCTTTTGGTATTATTCAGAATAGGCTCTGTGCTCTAAAGTTGGTCCTAAATGTTGAAAAAACGAAGTGCATGTTATTCTCAAATTCTCCTTCAGAGAATTGTATTGTCCTTCAAACTCTTCAGGGGAGCCAAATTACCTCAGTGCTGGAGTATAAATATCTGGGTATTATTATCGACAACACATTAAGTTTTATTTCACATATTAAATATTTGCAAAAAAATTAAAGCAGCAGCTTGGTTTTTACTTTAGAAATAGGTCATGTTTTTAATCCAAGGTGAAACAAAAATTAGTGTCCGCTATGTTTTTGCCAGTTCTTGATTATGAGGCATGTTGATTATTTATCAACATGCCTCCTCATACCTTCTCTCCTCATTGGATGCATTGTACCATGGTGCCCTGAGATTTATAACTGGATGTAAATTTTCAACTCATCATTGTGAATTATACAAAAAAGTTGCTTGGCCTTCTTTGAGTATCCGCAGAAAAATGCATTGGTATCTGTTGATGTATAAGGCAATTTTGGGACGTTTACCATTTTATCTTTGTTGTCTCGTACAAAGGACTCCATTTGGAAATTATTCTCTACGTTCTCAATCAAATTATATTCTTTGTGTGCCTTTTGTCAGGACTGAACTTGGTAAAACCTCTTTTAAATATGCTGCCACCTCAGATTGGAATTTTCTCCAAAAGGAGTTAAAGTTACAAAACTTGGTACCATATAATTATTTTAAGAGAGTAATTTACCGGTGTGTGATTGTTTTAAATGTGTTACTTGTTTTTGTAATGGTTGTTGTAACTGTGTTTTATGTAAAATTGGCTGCCTATCTTGGCCAGGACACTCCTGGAAAAGAGATTTTAATCTCAGTGAGTTTTCTTTCCTGGTTAAATAAAGGTAATTAATATTGTGCATTTAGATGCTGTCAGTATGTCAATATTGTATGTCTCAGTGTCTACACAAACATTAGAAAAATGTTTATTTGGTATAACCACATTTTACATAAAAATACATATGAATACTCATGAGATGTTGTCTGAACAGCAAGATACAGTGAGTGATTGAGAGACTTAAAGTTTAATGGCATGAATGCTTTCACTTTGAAGACATTTGTTGGTTACACTGATGAATATGACAGGCATTATGAAACAACATCCATTTACAGTATTTTATTTATTTATTTATTTATTCGTGGTAAAGGACACCTGTAGTTATATTAGAATGTTTTGTCTAGTAACCAGTGCTTCACATGATAACAATTTCAGCCTAATCAGCTAAAAAATAATATTTAATAAGATTATACCCACAAGTATATTTTTAGTGGTCATGTTTTCACTTTTATTTTTTACTACAGTATTTCCTTATAGTCTCACCTTAGCAAAAGTATGTAAGTAACTTTAACTTTATTCATTTCCACTCCCAAAAAACTCCCATGTACAACCCACAAAGAATGATTGGTTCAGATCCCCTATAAATCACCAAGATGCCCAGTTGATCTTCGAAGCCGTATCGGTAAGTATCACTTCTTTTTTAAGTACATAGACTACACAGCTTTCAGCAAATATTAACTTATCTAACATAACTATATTGTTATATTTGTATGTATATATATACATATATATAGCTCTGGTGTATAGGTTTCTACCTAAGTACTGGTAATTCTGATGGGGCTGAGGCTGGGATTTTAGCAACTTTGAAGTAAAAGTATTTGATGGACATATAATATGTGTCGAGAGGATTCACTATCTCATCATTATCTAATTTTTGACCGAGATGACTTTTAGGGGGTTTTGCATCTGAACTCTTCATATATATGTATTTGTGTGTGTGTGTGTGTGTGTGTATATATATATATATATATATTAGTGGTGTCAATTGATTAAATCAATCAAATATCCTACCTGACATTAAAGTTTTTAATTAGAATTTTATATTGCAATAATTTCACATTCAAGCTTCAAATTAATGTAGAAACAACATAAAGAAAGTATATTTTTAATGTGTTTAATGCCATCTTTTTTTATTCAAGTATCATTGATTCCAGCTGATGTCTCTATGAATTTTGTTTCCTAATATTTAACCAAGCCATTCAACATTACAGTATAACTGAGAGCTTTCACTTTAACATTTATTAAACTTTCAAAAATAACTTCTAATTTAAGTGAACTTAAAACAATCTTCACATTACAGTATAGTATATCTACACTGTAAAAAATAAAAACCACAATTTGCTGAGTCAGCTTAAAATAATTTGTTACCCTGCTGCCTTCAAATTTTAAGTTCAGTCAACTAAAATAAGTTTATTCAACTTAAAATGTTAAGTTGTACCAAGTAACAACTTAGATATTTGTGTTTGCTAAACTTAGCAGATGGGTAAGTAACCCAGCTACCTTAACATTTTAAGTTGATTCAACTCAATTATCTAAGTTGTCACTTAGTATAATTTAACATTTCAAGTTGAATAAACTTTTTTTGAGTTGACTGAACTTAAAATTTTAAGGCAGCCAGGTTACAAATTATTTTAAGTTGACTCAACAAATTGTTTTTTACAGTGAACCTGTGCCCTGCTGTTGCTTTAAAAGCTGCAGCTGCTGAACTTGATACGGATCTGATACTGCTTTAAATTTATTAAACAATAAATGAGGGAAAAATTTTTGTAACTTCATGCCTTAACTGATGACATAATTATGACTAACTACATACTCGTAAAAAGTTTCATTTGGGTTTGAATATATAGCCTAATACAATGCACATTTGTGCATGCGCTCGAGGAGCACCTGCTACGAGCACAGGCTGACAGGACAGGAAGATTGGTTTTTACCGACATATAGCCTGACAACATCTCAAATGACAAACAAATATTTGTTTCACGTTTCACATCTATTGTTTTAAATGTAAGTTTTAAGTACTGGAATCACTTTATTATTGTCTAATTACAAACATTTACTTTTCTTTTCTCAGGCTATGGTGACTATTATTACTTTTGAGATGCTGACAAAATGTGGTTCATTTTTTAAAAGAATAATTCGATTAAAAGATTTTTGCAATTGGATAATCGAAAATGTTTATAAAAATAATAATAAAACTGAAAATCCTATTCAGTACAACTACAATAATTGCAATATCCAATATTTAAGCATAAATATTTCAGGAATTACAATAAACATAAATCCATAACAAAATTTGGTGTGCTAGATAAGGGTCTTCAAACAAAAAAAAAAACAAAAAAAAACAAAAAAAACAAAAAAAAAATAAAAAAAAATAAAACAAAAACAAAAAAAACAAAAAAAAAAACAACAAAAAAAATTTGCAAATGACATTAACTACAGCTGCCTGAGCTTGCGGAAGTGGAAGTGGTTTGGAAAATTTATTGTTTTAAAATTAAAAATTTAAATTTTTTTATTCATATTTTTGAGAATATTTTCATATATTGAGAAACCCTTTAAAACAAAAGCCTGCCCCCCTCTCTTCACCCACCCTCAACTCTCCTATAAAGTTAACAAAAATATATATTACACATTAAATTTTATATAATTAAATTAAATATAAAAAGAAAAACCTTAATAATAATAAATAAATAATTAAAACCATGTGACAGTAACGACACCTGTGATACAACTGGCAGGGTTACAGTTCTCAAAAGTAATAATACTCACCATTGTCCGTACCTTCCCGAGGAGAGATCTTGTTATGTCTTGGCCACAAAACCATTCTGTAAGTCCTTTAATAATATATTATTAAAACAACCTTCACATGTGTTTTGTAGAATAATTTACTGTTAAACTATACTAAATAAAATATCACATTTCATATGTAATTTTCAGGTTTTATATGTTGGTCTGGAGCAGGTGGAATCTTCACAAAGGTGGTGCAGGTATGAAGACAAAAGTTAGGATCATGATTTATCAGTAGTATTACAGCTCATTGCATATGTTTTCCAAAGAATCTTTCAGTGATCAGTTCTTAAAAGAAACATTTTTTTTAAGTGCAAAGAACATTTTAAAAATCTAAAAAACCTTTTGTGCAGACAATGAGACAATGAAAACAAAACCAAAATACAATAAAACTGAACATAACTGACATGCAGCCTATGCTATAATTCATTCAAATAAATGTGATCTTACCGCACCATTTCATCTCTGTGTCTGATTTGATGCTGGCAGAATGCTAGATAATGTGCCGTAACGGATGAAAATAACTGTCATTTTTACCCATTCGGTCAAATATTGCGCTGCAAAGAGCAATACTAGTTTTAACTTGTCTATAAATTTGCAAACGACCATGGAATGAACGGGATAATCAATGACTTGCCATGCATTAAAGGTTATTAGCCTAAAATCCTCTAACGCACGGCAAACCATTGATCATCCCTTACATAACTGTGGAAACATCATCACAATCTCTTTTTTTGCTTATAATCACACATACAAATGTGTGTAAATATCTTTAAGTCTATCTCTCTTTCATGCAGACAACAACTAGAACCACCTCCAGACTGCATACATCACTGTAAGGTCAACAAACACATCTCTCCTCGTTAAACCTCTTCTTTTTCCGGCGGTTCGAGTACCAGAGTGGACTCAGTGGAACAGTACACAAGCAGAGC
This sequence comes from Cirrhinus mrigala, assembly GCA_036247105.1. Classification (NCBI taxonomy): domain Eukaryota; kingdom Metazoa; phylum Chordata; class Actinopteri; order Cypriniformes; family Cyprinidae; genus Cirrhinus; species Cirrhinus mrigala. Next base: position 30,582,678 of record CM070026.1, read on the forward strand.
CATCTTTCACTGCAAATGGCCCACAAAGACTGCCTTGCCAAGCAAAGCGCAGGACTGTGCAACTGGTACACATGCATCTTCCTTGAGGGAACGGACCAATGGAATGGGCCCATCCTGGAAGGGACCAAGGTGGCTTTTGCAAAGTTTAATTGTCTTAAGTAAATTCTGAGTTAATTTATGTTAAATAGAAATTACATGACTGTCTCTCTCTCTCCAGGACCCCTTGAAACCGCTTGCCATCATTGGTTTTAAAGAACAGCTGATGATTCTGTGAGGGTGTATGGGAGATGCCAAGATTACAAAATATGTTGGGATCAAGAGAAATGCCTGGCATGTCAATTTGTACACCCGAGAGGAAAAAAATAACAAGTGATGAATAATATGAGCATAAACTAAGTGGCCCGATACTGCACTCCTGTACTAGTACAGTCGTACTCATAAAAAAGCCGATACCACACAGCATGTGAAAATTCCTGTGTTCAGTTAAAGAATATTAAGTAGCTTAGATAAAAAATAATAATAATTATAATTAAAAAAATGAACAGTGACAGTAACAAAAGCTTCAATATAAAAATATTAAGTACCAATGTTAAAGTGTTTGATTCTGAAAAAAAAAGAATTTATATATATATATATATATATAAATTCTAAAAATAAAGAATAATAATAATAATCTAAATTAACAGTGAAAGTAACAAAAGCTTCAACATATTCTTTTGGTTTCTGTACACAGTATTTTAAAAATGACAAATGCAATGAAAATACATGTATCGGTTCTCGGTATCGGCAAGCACCAAAAATTAAAAGTACTGTGATCTGCCTAATTCTGGAAAAAGTGGTATCGGTGCATCCCTAGCATGATAAACTCATACTAAATGAAACAAAATAAATGATAAGCATTGGAATGTGTCTGTGGTTATTTTTCACTACTGGCCTTCTAAAAGAAAACATTTTTGAAATGCCATTTGTACTTGACGCTTAGAGATTAATTCTACATTTCAAAACAATTTTATAGTAGCATATAAAAATGGCAATATGATAGCAAAATTTGAAACATAAAATTTAAAAAGAGGTACAGAAATTGGGACAAAACGTGCAGCATTCTTCATAAAGCATGTTTCAACAAAACAAATTGCCACGCTAAACCACAATGCCAGAAAAACAACCCAATTTGGATCTTGGTTAAATGGCTAGGACAAAAATCTTGTGTTTCTGACAAAGACTTCTTTTTTTTTTACATTTGTAAAATATACAAAAAATAAATAAATAAATAAATAAAAAAAGGAGACAATATAGGTCTACACAACATATGTGACCCCTGGACTAGAAAACCAAAACACAACTTCTCACACAAAAAACCTGCATGATGAATGATTCCAAACACAATAGAAAAGCTGTAGAGAAAAGAACCATGTTAGGGTTGTAAACACAGTCACAGTGTTGTTTGTGACCCTCATTTTGTATCTCAGAGGGTCACAAATGGCCCAGTACCTGTCAACAGATATTAAACTGAGATGTATTAAAGAAGAGATACTGAAAGTCATGTCCAAACTAGAATGAACTTTACACACAAAATCTCTCAGATATCAGCGGCCTTCAACAGATCGTTGACTGAAGAAAGAAAGACATGAACATCTTGGATGACAAGGGGATGAGTACATTATATGTGACTCTTTGTTTTGGAAGTGGACTTCTCCTTTAAGAGGGACTGGAGTTGGATTACCACTCTAATAAAAAACAGGTGTTTTTATAAGCGTCAGCTGCACGCACATGGAAAGTAAACGCAGAGATGCTACAGTCACGAGAGTGTGCATGAAACAGCTGTGAAGGAGAATCTGACTCACCCACAGGTTTACACCGCCACCTTGTGCTTACTTCATAACCTGCACATCTCCAGCACTTCAAAACAGAAAAAAAAACTAACCTAACCCTAATCATACAAAAGTTAAATATATTAATACAGAAGTTCTGATTTGCTGGGTTAGCAGATACGTTTATGCAAAGTGGCTTCCAAATATGAAATCACAATCAATTTGTCATTTACCTTAAATTTATATGTACTCCATCTCCCCTGTTGTTCCTGTCCTGTTACCATCCTTTATGCTCTCACTGTTGTTTCACTGACTTAATTGAACTGAAGCAAATATTCAACAGTCATCAAACATCACATCTTGAAGTCATCATATATTCAATAATTATCTAAACCATCACATCAAAAAACATAATGCTTTCATGCTGTCATCTACAATGCAATCAATGCCCAAACTGGACCATATAACAAAGATGCAAAACTGTGTTAGAATACTATTATTAGATACTATAGCTACTATATTGATTTGTGAATTCATTCAGTACACTTTAATGGTGCAAAATACCACATGCAGATACAGATGGGTATGGTGACAACCAGTGCTGGGGAATTTTACTTTGAAAAGTAATGCATTACAATATTGCATTACTACCTAAAAAAGTAAGTAATTATGCTACTTAGTAAATCTGGGTAGGGCTTACTTGTTTGTTTTTAATATAAAATGTTATATTTTGGCAAACATAAAAGCCCTTTCACACCAAAAATGAAATGAAAACAACTCAGGCTAAAGGAAAAGTAAATTCACATCTGTACATCTGTATAGAGAATGTGTCAGAAGATAATTAAAAAGCAATAAAAAAAGAAATATTTCCTCATAAGTATGGTTCAATCGGATCATCAAAGGTCAGCAGCAAAGGCACTGGTAAATAAAAAAGGATTAATTAGATAATCAACAAGGAGACTTGTCAGCAGTTTTGGGGGTAACGCATTACTATTAGTAATCAGATTACTTTACATGTAATCAGATTATTTTTTTCCCCAAGTAACTAGTAAAGCAACGCTTTGCTTTCAAATTTATGGGAAAATATCTGAGTTACGTTTTCAAATAAGTAACGGCAGTTACTTTTTTTCCCCATTTATTGACTGACAAGTCTCCTGTCCCCATGCTGATACCATACAATTTTGACATTGAAAGAAAAAAGTTAATGAACATGTTCTTTATCAACCACTTGTGCTTGTACAATTGCGCTGTGTTTTTTTCCGTTACCTCAGTCACAGACATGCTAGTTGCTGCATTTACCTGTGGTACCTGGCAAAAAGTCAGGTAGGATATTTCACTTAAACAGTGGCATGTGTATCACCCCAAATCAATGTTTTTCATGACAAACAATTTCCTAGAAAAAAAATAAAATGTGTATGAGTGGATGCATTGTTTCACACTCGTACATGTCGGTCATCACAAGAATGTGCTACGTCTGCCCCCTGCTGAAAATAAACAATAGACACCATCACAAATTTTTTGTAATGGTTTTACGATTTATAGTGGGACTTGGTATTGGTATTAATGGAAACTGCAATGGACCCTTTGGTTATTTCTACTGGTAACTGGTCGCTCTCTATTGGTGGCTTATTAAAACTACTAAATCCTAATTGATTATGTCCTAAAACACACTACAGGAAACCATTTTTTATTTTTAATGGTTAAAAGTTGATGGTTTGTAATGTTTGTAATGGTATTTTTAATGGATACCATTAAAAAAAACATTTTCTGATGGTTTCTATTGTTTTTTTTTTTTGTTTGTTTTTCAGCAAGCCCATCACATCTGGCTTTTTTAATTGCATTAATGTTCCTAAAATATTCCTTGAAACGTTGTATGCATTCAACTGGCTATAATAAGACCATATAATTATTTGATTAAACATTTCTAATTCAGCAAACTTTGTTGTTTAATGTCCTGCATTGTCAAATGATCAACAGTAGTTGGCGCTGAAAATCAACCACACCTCTTGAACTCAAGACATGCAATCTCAAGGCATGCAATCTAGGTTGTAACAAAGAATATCCTTAAGTTTTTGAAGATCTTAAAATGAATCGATATCCGTAGTAGACAAATGTAGTTACAATTTGGGAAAATATATATAATCAGCTTTAGTATTTAGTTCTAAAAGTTCTAAAGGTTAAGTTAGTCTAAAAATATACATATCTTCCTCTATTTAATTTTGATAATGCTTTTCAAATTTTTATTAAGTCAGAATGAAACAAAACATAAATTCAGGTTTGACAAGTTAGATGTCACTGTAGAGAAGGATTTGTGATAACAGCAGTCAGACTGTTAAAATGTCAGAAATCCGACTCACGTACTTTCCTGTAAGCATGAAGTTATGAGAGGCGAGTTATTCTGTTCTTTTCTTTTCGTTTCCTGGTAACACTTTACAATAAGGTTAACATTAGTCAACTACATTAGTTAACATGACCTAAGTATGAACAATACTTTCACAGCATTTATTAATCTTAATGTTAATTTCAGCATTTACTAATGCATTCTTAAAATCTTCTTAAAAAGCTGTTTGTTAACATTAGTTAATGCTCTGTGAACTAACATGAACAAACAATAAACAGCTGTATTTTTATTAACTTTAACAGAGATGAATAAATAATGTAATGAATGTATTGTTCATTGTTCATTCATGTTAGTTAATGCATTTACTAATGTTAACAAATGAAACCTTATTGTAAAGTGTTACCCATTTCCTTGTAAATGAATTACAGAAATTACAAAAAAGAACATTAAATTTACATATTCATCACCAATAAACTTACCTCATCAATCTGTCTATACAGGTTAATTATGTATTTAACACCAAGTTTTATAAAGCTGAATGCAAATAAAAAATAAAATGTTTCAGCATACAGTATATCATCATCTCTAGTTTCATTCATGCTGAGGCCATTATCAGTTTTATCTAACTTTACAGACTCTAACCTACTATCCTAAAAAGTCAACTAAAACTGAGCCTCAAGATCAGATTCATGTACTACATGTCACTTGTAGGAATGGGCACAATGTTATGTTGTTTCATAACTTCAGGCTTCAGGCATCAGAGAACTTAACAACATATAACCTTTACACATCTTCACGTGCATGTTTGACTGACCATGGTTCACTGTGTCAGGGTTAGTAATCAAGTGGTCGAGGTTTGGCCAGTCAGTCCATGCTGGTACATCATCTGACTGCACAATCAACTTTCTTTTCAAATAATAACGTGGTTTTTCAAAGGCTTCAGGGAAGAAACGTGAAAGCACGTAGATCTATCTAAAGTATGTGTAGTATGCTTTGCAGCCCTTTCTTTGTTATACAGAGAATGTAGAATGCAAAGATTCCTCTGAACAGCAAAGTGAGTGATTGAGAAGGTCAAAGTAATTCCATCTGACACAAATGCTTTCACTTTCTTGAAAACATTTGTTGGTTACCACACTGTTCTGGCAGGACATTATCCACTAATATGGACGTTTCAGTTTGTCCCAAAACAATACAATTTTTAATTCAAAATATAGTTATTACACTAAAGATGCATTAAAATGTTTTGTCTGGTAACCTGTACGCCATGTCATTACACCTTAATCAGCCTAGTCAACTCAAAAATAATATTTACTGTTTTTTTTTCAGCTGCTTACACACATTTTCAAATATTTGCCCCCCTTATTTTCAAAACCAAGAACTACACACACAAAATGCAAAATGCCTCACATCTCTTGCAAAATCAACCACTGCATTCAAAATATCACCCACACATCTCAAAAGCAAACATTTGTCTTACGTTGCAAACACCTTTGCCATAATATTATATTTTTGGATATATCATATACACAAAACCTAAATCTCTTCTTTCATGAGCTCCTATGTACATTTTTGTACAAGACTGAAAGTAACTGGCTGAGAGATGTTGGAAAATTCACGGTAAACAGGAAAAAAAGACTGAAAACAAACTTGTTTTTTTATGACAGTTGCTGTATTGAAATGCAGAAGGATGCACTTCTTATGTATGCCATATATCCATTTCAAAAGTACAAATTTACACATTACTGGGATGTTGATTGAAAGAGACTCGATAGGATTCACAGTTATACAGTTACAATGACACATTACAATGTGTATACATATATGTATATATAAGAAAAAAAAGAAACAAATATGAACACAAATATGAGGCGCCACGTAGGATTTAAATCAAACTTCGCTTATCAATACATATATAAAACACGTGCATATACACCTAGAAATTACTTGCATATACATGTATACTGTTGGATGTTCAAAATATATATATGAAATACACGTGCACACTATTATGAAATCCATACCAATACATCTTTTATTAGTAATCAATACATATACACTTGTGAATAACTTGTATATACATATAAACTTAACGCATGCATACGCTAAAAAACACTCGCTTATACATATAAACTTGATCCATGCATATACACCTACAACAACACGCACATATACATATAAACTCGCTGCATGCAGACACACCTGTACATACTCGCACATACATATAAACTTGACCCATGCATATACACCTAAAAACACTCGCACATACATATAAACTCGTTGCGCGCATACACACCCATGAAACACTCACGCAAACAGACAAAATAAATTTCAGGTAAGACGCATGCTTGAGTTGTGTATATACATATATGCAAGTGATTTCATATGTGGATGTGCGTGAACTTTTCAGTGCAAACGGAAGGCATCTCAGTGTAAACGGAAGTCATTTCAGTGTAAACGGAAGGCATCTCAGTGTAAACGGAAGGCATTTCAGTGTAAACGGAAGGCATCTCAGTGTAAACGGAAGGCATTTCAGTGTAAAAGGAAGCAGCGGCACTTCCGGCGGAATCTCCAGATGCCGGGGCATTTTAAAACGCTTAATGTGATTAATGCATTAAAATAGTGTTTTAAAAAGACCTTTAATATAGCATACGATGTACCAGGGGCGAATTTCCACTGGGCACTTTTCAAAATCCCGTTCAGCACGCCGAGAGTTCGCGCGATCGTTCAAACAAAACCGAAAGTAAAACGCGCACGCGCCTAGAGCGCGACTCCCCAATGCGTGCAAATTAGGCTACATAACATATTTAGGATGTTATTAATATGCAGGCTATTGTGAAGTTGTTTATTTAATATTAATTGTATTCTATTTTTGCATGTTTCTGTCAAGGACTTTAATTTTGGTGTTGCGTCCTCTGAGAAGGAGGGTCTTATAATGTGAAGGAGGAGAGCAGAGTAGATTGTGGGGGGCACAGAGATTAGTGTTGATCTCTTCCCGAGTTCTAGGCCTTTGCTCAATAAAAATATTTTCAATTTTTCGGTATTTTCAAGTCTATCGTCTTTATTTACATCCACCCACGGCAGCTAAAACTCCACGTCTTACACTATTATAGGTTGTGTAGTTGTCTATAGCTCTCTATCATGTTTGAAAAATTTTGGTCTCTATTTAAATTGTTTTAACTATGTTATGTTCTACTTTCTGAGTATGAATTATTACAATGCAGTAAAAGCATGGGCGTCGGAAGCAAAATAAATGTGGGTGGGGAGTATATGCCATTTTCTGTAGTGTGGTGCCTTACTATGTATATTACCTCTGCGCACTAACGTGACAACACTACAAAACGGGGCAATTGAAGTGTGTTTCTAGTGGCGTATCTTCAACGAAGTCCAAGACATGAAGAAAGAAATAACAGCTGTCAAGAAAAAAAGTGATGATCAACAGAAAATAATAACTGATGTGGAAGACAGGCTGAACGAAATGGAACGTTATCACAGAAGATGGAACTTAAGGTTGTATGGTCTGCAAGAACAGGAGGGAGAAGACGTTAAACAACGCGTAATCGACATCTGCAAAACCGTCATCCAAGACCCGGGGGAGGATCTGCGACTTCAAATCGACATCAGCCACAGGATTGGGCGGAAAGAAGACGGTAAAACTCGACCGGTGATAACAAGGTTTACATCAAGATCGACCAAAGAAAGAGTTTGGAAATGTGCAAAGAATTCGGAATTCCTTAAAAACAAAAAGTTAAAGTTCGGCGAAGATCTGACAACAAAAGACAAAGAATCACGCATGAGATTATGGCCACAAATTGAAGAGGCCCGAAAGCAAGGAAAAAAGGCTTTCTTCGTGGGAGCAAAAGCCATCATTGAGGGTAAAGAGATAAGAATGTAACTGTGAAACTGTTCTGAACTATCAATGGATACATATGATAATTAATCTCTGTGTCCTTTGTTAAGAATTGTTACATCATTGTAAGATAAGTTTAGTTACCTCACAGTTCAAATTTAATTTTCTCAAGTTGCGTATAGAGTTTGCATCTTATATGCACTGTGTTCAGAAGGTGTAGAAAATCATTTGCTTCTTTGTTCTACCTTAACCAAAGTTTTTTTTTTTTATTATTATACCTTAATTCTTGTTCTAGTGCACATTGTCTTTATCCTTTTATTCTTTTAATGTAAGGGGCATACGAGAACAGATTAAGAGGAAAGCTGTATTTTTGTTTTGCAAATCTTTTAAGGCAGATTTTTATTTTTTACAAGAAACACATGCTTTAGATTCAGATTTCTATTTCTGGAAAAGTCAGTGGGGAGACAATATATGGATGTCTTATGGAAGTACTAAATCAGCTGGTGTAGCCATTTTAAAAGGATCTTTTCAAGGGAAAATCCTAAAAAATGTAATTCATGACTCAGGAAGATGGATAATTCTAGTTGTTGAATATATGGGAAATATCTTTATTTTAGGTAACATATATGGTCATAATAATAGTCAAAGAAACACAATTTTGTTTGCAGAATTTGAAGGAAAAATAAATACTTTATTAAAGTCTTTCATTAATGCTAAATTAATATTGGGGGGTGACTGGAACTGCATAAATGACCCTATTAAAGATTGTTATCCTCACAGATCTCTAAAAGCTACTTTTGGACAATTTTATCATCTCTGTCTGCACTTAAATTGTTGTGATGTATGGAGATTAAAAAATCCAAATCAAATCCAGTTCACTTGGAATAACAAAGATTTATCTAAGAGATCTAGAATTGATTTTTGGCTCATTTCTAATGATCTATTAGATAGTATTGAAGAAACAAAAATAGAACCCTCAGTTTTCTCTGATCATAATATGATTAAATTAGTAGTATGCCTAAAGAACCCATTAATTAAATATAGGCCAAATCACTGGAAATTAAACAATACACTTTTAAGTGATAAATTATTCAAAGAAAAAACTATTAAAATTATAACTGAAAACTTAACTAAAGCCAAAAAAGATCAAATGTATAGTAAACATTGGGAATATACAAAATTTCAAATTCGTAACATAGCCATCCAAAGGGGTAAAGAAATATCTAAGGAAAAAAGGTCAAGACAAGACCGAATTATTAAGGAAATAATCCTTCTTTATGAAAAGGATGAACATACACAAAAGGATATGAATACGTTAGTTGAGTTGCAATCCGAATTGGATAATATATATAAAAATTTGGCACGAGGGGCCTTCATTCGTTCTAGACGGAAATGGATGGAACATGGTGAAAGAAATACTAAATACTTCCATAATTTAGAAAAAAGAAACATTAATATTAATAGTATATTTAAACTTAAAATTAATGAGCAAATATCTGAAGATCCTAAATTAATTTCTAATTTTACAAAAGAGTTTTATGAAAAACTATATTCTGATCAACATAATAATCTAAGTTCAAATTTTCTCTCTCATATAAAAAATGTTGCACATTGTATCGACGAAACTCAGAGAGAAATCTGTGATCAAGATATATCTTTACAAGAAATTAAAAAGAATTTTAGTAAGTTAAAGAATAACAAATCACCAGGGAATGATGGCTTAACAGGTGAATTTTATAAGGTATTTCAAGAATACATTTCTGAATTTTTATTATTCGTTTTTAAAGAAGCTATAGAAGTAGGTAAGTTACCCCCGTCCATGTGTCAGGGCTTAATTACACTATTACCTAAACCCAATAAGGACTGTTTGCTTCTTGACAATTGGAGGCCTATAACTTTAATTAATAATGATGTAAAATTGTTAGCTCACGTCTTTGCACAAAGAATAAAGTTATGTTTAGATACAATTATAGATGATAGTCAGTCAGGTTTTATGCAAGGACGTCACATTAGCAATAATATTAGATTAATTCTAGATTTAATTGATTATAAGGACTATATAAATGATAATAGCTATATTTTATTTATAGACATATATAAAGCATTTGATACTGTACAACATGATTTTCTGTTTAATTTATTAGAATTTTTTGGTTTTGGTCCATACTTTATAAGGGCAATACAAACATTATATAATGACTGTAATAGTTCAGTTAAACTCCCATGGGGAACAACTCATAGATTTAATATCTCCCGAGGCATTAAACAAGGAGATCCGGCAGCTCCCTTTTTATTTCTTTTAGTTATGCAAACGTTGACTCTGCTTTTACACAAGGATTCTTTTCAAGGCATCAGAATTGGAGACAAAGAAATTAAATGTTGTCAACTTGCTGATGATACAGCTATCTTTCTGAAAGATGTATCACAGGTTAAGAGAATTATAGAATGCATTAAAACTTTCTCTAAAGTATCAGGTTTACATTTAAATATTAAAAAATGTACCCTTTTCCCAATTAAAGATAATGATATTCCTTTCACTGAATTTGAAGGTATTCCAATTAAAGAGGAAGTAACTTATCTTGGTATTAATATTTGTAAAGATCAAACTAATAACACAGTCTAATTTTCAACCACTTTTATCAAAAATCAAAAAGAGATTTGATATATGGCTTATGAGGGATCTCTCACTTAAAGGTAGGATTCTTTTGTCAAAAACTGAGGGTCTATCTCGTCTGGTTTACCCGGCTAAAGTATTAGATGTGCCAAAATATTTTCTTAAAAAAGTTGATTCAGCTCTCTTTAATTTCATATGGAAAAACAAACCTCATTACTTAAACAAAAATATTTTATGTAATTCATATAATCAAGGAGGCTTGAATGTGCTTGATTTTGTCACATCTAATACAATTTTCAAGTTGAACTGGTTAAAACATTATACTAAACATAAAGATAAGATATGGTATATTATTCCAAATCTTATTTTTGAAAAAGTTGGAGGGATAGAACTTCTTTTGAAATGTGATTTTGAGGTTAATAAACTCCCCATTCAACTATCCAATTTTCATAGACAAACTCTTCTTTATTGGAATCTCATATACAAACACAATTTTTCTCCCCATAGACAGATAATATGGAATAATAAATATGTTAAATATAAGAACAAAATGATTTTTTATAATAATTGGATTGAAAATGGTATCCTGTTGGTTTCACAGCTGATTAATAATGAAGGACATCTTCTTACTTATAGCGAATTTTTAAAGAAATTTGGTATTCCAATTCCTCCATATGAATACAGTATTGTTATTGATGCAATACCAGCGGAATTTGTGAGACTTTTACAAGGTCATAATGAATCCAAACAATCAACATTTAAAAAGAGATTTTACTAAATGGTATTAATATAAAAGATAAAAAATGCAATAACACTTTTTTTAGATATTTGATTCATTGTCCTGCAACATTTCGATGTAAGTACTTTTGGAATAACCTTTTTGAGAATATTAATTGGAAATTGATTTGGACTTATAATAACAAATTTTGCGTCACCAACAAAGTTAATGAAACCTATTTTAAAATTATACATATGATTTATCCAACTAACCTGTTTCTCAAGAGATACAAAAATGATCTCAATGATTTCTGTGTTTTTTGTGGAATGATTGTTGAATCTATTTTGCACCTTTTTTTTGAATGTATATATGTGAAATACTTCTGGATTGACATTGAATGTTTATTTGGATTGTTGAGTGGTTCCAAAATTAATATAAGTAAAAGAGATGTTATTTTTTTTTGTGATAAAAAAGACATGGATAACAGTCACAATTTTATGTTAAATCTTCTTATATTATTAGGCAAGTATTACATACACAAATGTAAATGGTCTGAAATTAAGCCAAGCATCTCTCATTTCAAAATTGACTTAAGAAATTATTTTGAAACCCTTCAAGGACTGTCAAGCCGAAAAGCTATCAGAACTTTAACCATTTTAAAAAAACTGAACTCCTCCTCTTTGTTATGATTATTTTGTATATCCCCTTGATGTTCTTATTACTGTTTTTTTTTTTCTCATTCATGTGTTTATTTTATTTTTTATTTTGTTAAAACGAGTAATTGCTTAAGATTGTAATGTATCGTGAATTGAATGTTAATTTTTCAAATATTAAAATAAATATAAATAAAAAAAAAAAAAATAAAAAAAAAGTTTCTAGTGGCGTAAGGGATAAAGCGAATATCCAGTGTTTTTGACGCAAACGACCCGAGTTCGCGTCCACCTATTGCCGAAATCGTTCTTCTGCCTTTTCACATCTCATTTTACATCGGAAAGGCATTTGTTTTCAATAAACATAAAAATGAAGGAACTAATCTAAATGTTAGAATAAAGTATCGAGCAGGATTAGGTGTATCTGAGCAGCAGATACACTCAGATGCTTTATTTACTTTGCTGTGTTACAGAAGTGCATTCGTCATGTGGAATGGATTTGACTGATGGCGCTCTAAAAAGTGCGCAGACATATTCGCCGAATTAGAGAGGTAAAAGTGGGTGGGTCCGATATCGTTGGTCTTTAAAAGTGGGTGGGTCCTGTCCCACCCACATTCAATGGTTTGACGCCCATGAGTAAAAGACAACAACACTCAAGCACCATAAAAAGTTTTGCTACAAACTCAACTGACTGGCTTTATTCTCTCCTGTATGATTTCATAAGTCTATATAACTATATATATCCATAAGTATATATATATATATATATATATATATATATATATATATATATATATATATATAAACATTCCTTTCTTAATCGTATTAAGTGCGAACAATAAATGCAGCCATAGTAGGCTGCTCTCTCAGTATTCAAAGTGCAAACAGAGACTACACTTTTCAAACATGATAGAGAGCTATAGACAACTACACAACCTATTATAGCCTACATACTAATAACATCCTAAATATGTTATGTAGCCTAATTTGTACGCATTGGGGAGTCGCGCTCTAAACGCGGGGTATTAAAATTGCTTTTGAAGGCGCGTGCGCATTTTACTTTCGGTTTTGTTTGAACGATCGCGCGAACTCTCGGCGGTGCTGAACGGGATTTTGAAAAGTGCCCAGTGGAAATTCGCCCCTGGTACACCGTATGCTATATTAAAGGTCTTTTTAAAACACTATTTTAATGCATTAAGTCACGTTAAGCGTTTTAAAATGCCCCGGCATCTGGAGATTCCGCCGGAAGTGCCGCTGCTTCCGTTTGCACTGAGATGCCTTCCGTTTGCACTGAAAAGTTCACGCACATCCACATATGAAATCACTTGCATATATGTATATACACAACTCAAGCATGCGTCTTACCTGAAATTTATTTTGTCTGTTTGCGTGAGTGTTTCATGGGTGTGTATGCGCGCAACGAGTTTATATGTATGTGCGAGTGTTTTTAGGTGTATATGCATGGGTCAAGATTATATGTATGTGCGAGTATGTACAGGTGTGTCTGCATGCAGCGAGTTTATATGTATATGTGCGTGTTGTTGTAGGTGTATATGCATGGATCAAGTTTATATGTATAAGCGAGTGTTTTTTAGCGTATGCATGCGTTAAGTTTATATGTATATACAAGTTATTCACAAGTGTATATGTATTGATTACTAATAAAAGATGTATTGGTATGGATTTCATAATAGTGTGCACGTGTATTTCATATATATATTTTGAACATCCAACAGTATACATGTATATGCAAGTAATTTCTAGGTGTATATGCACGTGTTTTATATATGTATTGATAAGCGAAGTTTGATTTAAATCCTACGTGGCGCCTCATACACAAAGGTAAAAAAAAACTAAATTAGAAAGACAAATACAGGAAACATCCCTTTGGCAGAACTTTGCTATTGCATGCAGCATTGTATGAGGAATTTCAGAGAACTGGCAAGTAAAGATTTTGTGTGTAAGCAGTTGAAAAAAACTGTAATAAGACTAAATCAAAATGATTATGCAAGGTAACACCAACATGTCAATTTTTAATCTTCACTCTGTACCACAGCACATTGGTCATGTTCTCACCTCACTAAAAGCAAGTTTCACATTAATCATTTCCACTCACAAAGAAACTCTCATGTACAAACCATGAAGAATGATTGGTTCAGATCCTCTATAAATCACCAAGATGTCAAGGTGATCTTCGCACCCTGCCATACATTTTTTTTATGGTTTTAAAACTTTTGCTTCCTTTTAAATATATAAATAACTTTCAACAAACGTTAACTTAATTTAGATTGTTATATTTCCCTATGAAATAGCAAACATATCTAAACAGATGTTCATTTACAGTGTTTGTAGTGTTTGTAATCTCAAACATACATTATCTCTTGTTTTCTCAAATTAATGGACATTATTACATATATTTCTCATTCATTAGCAACAGATTTTGAAAAAATTGTGATATTTAACAATTATAGTTTCAAAAATATTGGATTTTCTTTTAGAAGAATATAAATAAATTAATTAATAAAAAACAATAAAAGCACAATTCTAAAATGTCATCACATATCTGTGAAACGTCTTTAAGTCTATCTTTCTCTCATGCAGAAAACAACTTTCATCTCCTGACTGCATGTATGCCACTTCTGGGTCATGTAACAATCAGATCTCTCTTCGTTAAATATTTTGGTTCTCCGCTGGTTCAAGTGCCAAACCAGGTTTAGTGGAGTTCTACAAAAGCAATTCAAGTAAAACTGTTCACTACAGCTGGACAGAAATAGTGTCTTGCCAAGCACAACAGTAAGACTTTCATTCAAACATAGCAGATAAATAATAACATTAAAAAAACATGAGAGTTTTCTGTTTATTTCTGTTATGTGTAGTAATTTAAAAAAAAAAAAAAATTCAAAAAAAAAGTAGTTATACAATTATTATTACTAATCTTGTTAAAAAATATTTGTTGTTAACATAAGGGTGGTGGTACAAAATCGTTAGGAATGTGTTTTTTTTTTTAAAAATTATTTATTTTCATTTTTTTATTTATTTGTTTAATTATTATTATTATTATTAGCAAAGATAAACCACAAAATGTAAATAAAATAACTGTTTAGATGTATTTCTCTCTCTCTCGCTAGGTCCATGAAACCCCTGGCCATCAAGACTGATTGCTTGGAGCCCCACTCGAATGAATTCACTGTCCCTCAGCTGATATCACTGTTTGGGGGTGAGGGGATGTAAAAAACAACCTGATAAACAATGTAAAAAAGTAAAAAAACAGTGCTGTATAAGTCAT
The DNA here is from genome assembly GCA_036247105.1 of Cirrhinus mrigala. NCBI lineage: Eukaryota > Metazoa > Chordata > Actinopteri > Cypriniformes > Cyprinidae > Cirrhinus > Cirrhinus mrigala. Next base: position 30,597,945 of record CM070026.1, read on the forward strand.
TTCAACTTAAATTACATTAAACTAACTTTAATATGAGTTAATCACGTATATTTTGAAAAACTGTGCAACTTGAAAAACTTATTTTAAGTTAGAATGTAAAAATACATGTTGTCATGACTTCTTGACCATATATTTTCATTGTATAAAAATGCTGAGTAACAAGAAAAAGCCTGTTTACTCACTTTTCATTGAATAAATGATGAACATGACTATGTGTTTGAGGTCATTCTTCACTACTGTCTTTCTAACAGAGAACATTTCTGGGACAGGCAATAAAAAGGGCTCAAACCCCAAGCAGCCTACAGTAAAAACTTCATTCTATGTTAGTGTAGGGGATACAGTATAAAACCCATTACTCCTATGGATAATCACCATAATGACAGGTAAACCTCTGTGTGTGTGTGTGTGTGTACCTACTTACTATAACCATATTTTGGTACCCAGAAGTAAGCAAAGCTTGAAAAAAATCACCCAAACCCTCCCTTTGAGGACATCCTCATTTGTAAAATCATGTGTTTTGCTGTTTTTGAATATACAGCAGGACACAAGGGAGAGGAACTGATCAGAGATCGATCAGAGATGTTTCAGAAGAAGGGAGACAGATGGCATCAAATGCACCATTTTACATTATGCAATATGATACTGTACACTGTTAAAAATTCCTGTAAATTTACAAGGAAATTTAGCATTAAAATGCTGTTTTTATATAACAACAGTAAGTTACTGTATTTTGCAATGCATTGTGGGATATGCTGACCAGCAACAGTATGACACTGTTGTTTAACAGAATAATACCATATTTTTCCTTGTACATGTGCAGAGACAGTACGACATTTTGGTTTATCTGCACGAGGTCATTTGGGAGCTCTGCCTTTTATTGTTTTATTTCTAAAGTACTTATTACTTTTAAAAATTAACGTTTAAACATCCAGTTAAGCTTTTGGGATTTAAATTGGATTCGTGACTGTGTTTTAATCAGCAAGTTACCACAGGAGTGTCAGCCCTTTGTACAGACTCCCATCATATAACACAACTGGTAAGAAACTTTTTTTCCCCTATAACCCGCACGTCTTAAATTTTATCTGAGTAAAAAATGACTGTGGAATGATGTTTTGTTTGTTTGCGGTTACAATTGTAGCGTGAGGTTCAAACCGGCTATTATCTGCTTTGCAACCACACTTTTGTTTTTTTTCTTACCGAGTACACTTCTAAATATTAACATTATAAAGAGCCAGCAAAACATAATTTGATGAAAGGATAGCATGTTTTAATCATGGAACAGTAACCGAGTAAGATATGATAGCATTGTTAGCTCTGACTGCATTTGATTTGTCATTTATTACCATCACACAATTAACGCAACTGAAATCTGAACTTCATCTAAGCAAAAGATACATGTGTATGAACAAAATTCATAATTCTTGCATGATTACTGTGAACGTACTCAAAGCGCTGCTAGCGATTGCAAAAATAGCAGCAGATGGACAAAGAATCTGTCTGTTTTTATTTTATTTTTAAACTTTATTTAAATTTTTGTGGGGGATGTCTGTAATTAGTTAACTAGAGAAGCTATCTATTCTTTACATTATGTTTTCCTTATCCTTGTAGTTCAAAGGCTGACTTTGTAGAGAAGCAGATGACTCATTCTTTAACAAAATGTAAGTCATTTGCAGATACTGTGAGCCTTTTTAAATAGTTTTCTTTACTAATAGATGTCTGCCACTCCTTCTGACCTTGAGAAACCTGCTAGTGACTTCTAGCTGGATCCTTCTTGGTAAGTATATGTCTGCATTTTGTTTCACTAAAACAAAGCTCACACTCCAGACTGACACTAGATTATATTATCAGGAAAAGATCCACCTTAATGTGCTTCATACTAGAATCCATTTATTATGAATGCAGCATGTATGTGCAGTGTATTCCGAGACTTCAGTTAAAGGAGAAGTCCACTTCCAGAACAACAATTTACATATATTTTACTCACCCCCTTGTCATCCAAGATGTTCATGTCTTTCTGTCTTCAGTCGTAAAGAAATTATGGTTTTGAGGAAAGCATTTCAGGATTTTTCTCCATATAATGGACTTCATTGGTGCCCCGATTTTGAACTTCCAAAATTTTGTTTAAATGCAGCTTCAAAGGGCTCTAAACAATCCCAGTCAAGGAAAAAGGGTCTTAACTACCAAAAATCTATAAAAAATTGTATACTTTTTAAGCACAAAAGCATGTGTAGCACTAGCTCTGGGATGCGTGCGTCCACGTTTCGTACTATTGAATCACGCCGAAAGGTCATGCGGAATGTCGGCGGAACTACAGGCCCAGTGTTTACAAAGCGAACACGCAAAGACTAAGAAAGTGCAAGGAAGTCAAACGCTGTTTACAAACACAAAGGTACAATGATGTTGGACGATTCTGAAGTTGTAGGAGAAACTAAGAGTTTTTCGCCATACTCTATCTTTTTGAGAAGAAGTACACAGACGATGAACTTAGACGTGATTCGAAGCGGCCTGGACGCACATCCTAGAGCTTGCGCTACACAAGCTTTTGTGCTTAAAAAGTATTTTTAACCGATCGTTTCGTTAGATAAGACCCTTCTTCCTCAGCTTCCTCAGTTTAATGCCCTTTGAAGCTGCATTTAAACTACATTTTGGAAGTGTGAAATCGGGGCACCACTGAAGTCCACTATATGAAGAAAAATCCTGAAATGTTTTCCTCAAAAACCATAATTTCTTTACGACTGAAGACAGAAAGACATGAACATCTTGGATGACAAGAGGGTGAGTAAATTATTTGTAAATTGTTGCTCTGAAAGTGGAGTTCTCCTTTAAAACAACTCAACTGAACTCAAGGTGAAGCAAAAAAAGAGCCAAAAGTTGAGCCTACGTGTTACTTAAAGGGAAGGGCCATATGTTGTGTCATAGCTTTAGGCTATGTGCATTGTTTGTCCTTTTCAAACTCACAGCCTCTGCGTACATCTGATTGCAAAAAGCATATTTCTCCAATGACAGAACAGGTTCCACTGCACAATCAACTTTGTTTTCAAATAATAATGTGATTTCAGACGTTTCAGGTAACATGCTGACAGCACACTGATCTATGTGAAGTATGTACAATATGCTTTGTGTTTTTTTTTTTTGTTATAGAAAGAATGTAGAATGCAAAGATTCCTCTGAACCAGCCAGGTCTTATAGTTTATACACAGGTACACTCTTAAAAATAAAGGTGCTTTAAAAGGTTCTTCACAGCGATGCCATAGAGGAACCACTTTTGGTTCCACAAAGAACCATTCAGTCAAAGGTTCTTTAAAGAACCATCTCTTTCTTACCTTTTTATAATCTGTAGAACCTTCTTTCACCTTTCTTTTTAGGAGTGTAGTATGTAACATTTACAGGTACAAAATGTATATTTTTGCACATTTTGATTGATTCTGAAACATACAATTTGAATGTACTGAAACAATTATTAAACAATAATGCATTAGTAACTAATTATGTATTTACAGATTAAAATGTAATATATTTACGAATATTTTATTTATTTATTTTTGTTTGCTTTAAAACAAGACAAAGTAAGACTTTGTCAGACTTTGTCAAAAACAGTAAAACATAAAAAGAGAACAGTGCTGTAAATAGAAAGCAAACCTGACAATAAACAAATTATATTGAAAATATATTATATTGAAAATAATTTAAATAATAACAGTATAATTCGGTATTAAAAAGTATTATAATTCAGATTAATATATCATAAAGCAGAACAGGTGGAAGAAAGAACAAGATATATAAATATATAAATACAATTAAATTTAAAAAAAAAGAATTTGGTTCTGAAGTTGAGGTGGTACGGTCCGTCCACTGTTCCGGAGTGGAGCAGTAGGGTTCATACCAAGGTACTGCATCGTACCCTGAGAACCTGAGAATGGTGTAAGTCTGTTTTTCTGAATTTGTAACAAGTGTGTCAGTGCAGAAAAATTGCTGTTGAGAAAGGAGTCTGTTAATACATAAATATGTTTTAGATGTTGCCAAAATGTAAATATTTTGCCCTTTAGATTCTTTCAATATGTCAATATTGTATGTTTCAGTGTCTATGCAAAAGGAAATTTTTGTTTGGTCAAACCACGTTTTACATAAAAATACATATGAATACTCATAAGATCACAGTGTCTGAACAGCAAGATGCAGTGAATGATTAAGAAACAAAATAGTTCTAATGGCATGAATACTTTCACTTTGTTGAAGACATTTGTTGGTTACACCGATGAATGATGACAGGCATTACAACACAATAAAGTTTAAACCTAAAATTTGAAACAACCATTTACAGTATTTTTTGTAAGGGGACACACTCAGTAGAATGTTTTGTCTAGTAACCAGTGCTTCAAATGATAACACCTTCAGTCTAATCAGCTCAAAAATAATATTTAATAAGACCATCAAAATTATTACATAAGAATATAATATAAACAAGTACATTATTTTGTACTACAGTATATTTCCTTATGGTCTCAACTAAACTAACCATTTCCTATGGTCTAAACAAAGAAAGTGTAAGTTTAACTTTCAGTCCCAAAGACACTCCCATATACAGCCCACAAAGAATGATTGGTTCAGATCCTCTATAAATCACCAAGATATCCAGGTGATCTCTCAAGATACGCAACGCTAGTAAGTATAACTTTTTTTTCTTTTTTAAATATATAGGCTACTCAACTTTCAGCAAATATTAACTTACCTAACATAACTAATGTCTGAACAGTAAAATTTTTCATGTTTTTAGAGAATTCTCTTCTGCTAAACAAGCCTTTGTCAAATTGATTTGATCCAAAATACACCAAAAGCAGCAATATTGTGAAATATTTTTACTATTTAAAATAACTACTTTCTATTTGAATATGTTTTAAAATGTAATTTATTAACAAATTCAAATTTTCAGCATCATTACTCCAGTCTTCAGTGTCACGGGATCCTTCAGTAATCATTCTAATATGCTGATTTGCTGTTCAAGAAACATTTATTATTATTATTATTATTATTATTATTATCATCAATATGTAAAACAGTTGAGTACATTTTTTTCAGGATTCTTTGACAAATAGATAGATCCAAAGGTCAGCATTTATCTGAAAACCTTTTGTAACATTATACACTATACCATTCAAAAGCTTGGAGGCAGTACTTTTTTCTTTTTCTTTTTTTTGGGAAAGAAATGATAGAAATTAATATTAGTAATGATGCTTTAAATTTATCAAAAGTGATGATAAAGATATTTATAATGTTACGATAGATTTCTATTTCAGATAAATGCTATTTCTTCTGAACTTTCTATTCATCAAAGAAACAAATTCTATTCAGCTGTTTTCAACACAACAACAATAATAATAATAAATGTTTTTGAGTGACAAACCAGAATATTACAAGGATTTCAGAAGGATCATGTGGCTGAAGTAATGATGCTAATAAAATAAGGTCCGCAATTACAGGAATAAATCAAAAAAAAAAAAAAAAAAAAAAAAAAAAAAATTATATATTGTTTTATATTGTTGTATATTGTTTTAAATGTTTTAAGTACTAGACGCACTTTAATTTTGTCAAATAAAAATACAATAATTTTTGTTTTCTCAGACCAAAATTATGGCCAGTAATATTTGTTCTGAGATACAAAGTTATATTTCCTGTGATATTAGGAAAGTTATTATTCAATTTATTTTGGGCAAAATTTCTAATTATTTTTTAAATTGGATTTATAATTATTTTAATAGGAAATTTTCAGATTTATTTACTAATAAAAACAACAACGATTTTAATAATAATCTTCTTGATGAGGTAATAACGGAGAATGCCTCTTCTTTTTCTTTATTTTAATTTTTTATTTTAATTTTGTTTTTTTATTTTATTATTATTATTATTATTTCTTTTTTTTTCTTTTTTTTCTTTTTTTCTCCTGTTTCTCAATCTTGCTCCTAGGGTTAAATCTGGTGTGAGAGATCTAGGATGTCATCTAGGATGTGGAGTGTTTGGGGTGAGAGTGGAGGTGGCGGGGTTGGGGTGGGAAGCCATTGAGCAGGGCCACCAGGGGCAGGATTGAGAAACATCTAAAACATCCACAAACCTCTGACAGTAACAGCAGCAATTAACACAGCAGGCAGGGTTACAGTTCTCAGAACTAATATTACTGACCATTGTTTGAACCTTCCGAGGAGAGATCTTGTTATGTCTTGGCCACAAAACCGTAAGTCGTTTAATAAAATATTGTTAAAAAAAAACCTTAACGTGTTTTGTAGAATAATTTACTGTTAAACTACATTAAATAAATGTCACATTCCATATGTAATTTTCAGATTTTATATGTTGGTCTGGAGCACGTGGAATCTTCACAAAGGTGGTGCAGGTATGAGGAAACATTTATTAGTAGTATTACAGCTCACTGTGTATGTTTTCCAAAGAATCTTTCAGTGATCAGTTCTTAAAAGAAACATTTTTTTTTAGTGCAGAGAACATTTTAAAACTCTAAAAAACCTTTTGTGCTCATTGATGCCAATAAAGAACCATTATTTTTAAAAATGTAGTAATGAGAGACAAAGAAAACAAAACCAAAATGCAATAAAACCGAACATAACTGACCTGTAGCCTTTAAAATATTTATATATATATATGATTGATTTGGTTGATTATCCCTTAAACACACATATATATATAAAGCATTGCTGTTTATAATGTTATTATTCCATGGTCTGTCTCAATACTGGTTTCTGATTGGCTGGCAGATATGCATTAAAACCGTTTAACGCACAGGTAGTTCCAAGCTGGTTTAATCACCGTTTGAGGAAGATTTTATTAACTAAAATATAGAGGAATTGTGTCCAAATTAATCTACCATTATAATCCTACTTATGTGTTGCTGGGCCTAGCACATTCTATGTTGATGTAAGAGGCCATAAGTATGGGAAAATAGCCAAGCCCATATGATTAATTCTTGGGCCCCCACGAGCAGAGCTATATGTCATGTTATTTTAGGGGCCACTAAGAGGCCGTTAAGGAAAACCATCTGTTTCCCATGGTAATGTTTACCTTAGGGGACACCCCCCCATGATTTAGGTGACATGCTTACGTGGAGACCACTATATAAACGCCGTCTTCAACCATGTACAGATTAGTTCTCTATATAGACAACTCGGCTTGATTGTCTCGACAATAAAGTCTATCTTTTGGCATCCAAACCCAAGTCTCAAAAGTAATTCTCCAGCGGGGAAAAGGGGAAACCACAACAGAATTGGCGTCACGAACAGGATTCGAAAGGACAGCGAGGTGGACCACGGCAGGCGGACTCTGGACGAGCAACACAACAACTTGGCCAAAGGTAAGCAGTTTTGCTTATATAGTTAGGTTATGTTGTTTTCCAGAGTTTGCTTGTGGTGAGACACTTTACATCCTTCTAAATTCATCGAACTATAATAATTGGAGGAAAGAGTTGAAATAAATGGGTTTTGATTCCAAAAGCACTAAATGCATGCATTGATCTGTATTTTCTGTTGAGTTGGACTTGAGGAGAACAGTGAATTCAGATTTTTATATTTAAGTAGAATTAGATTAAAAGAGAAGCGCTGGTAGAGTCCTAGGCAAAAGTCCTACAGGGTTAGGCACTACAAGGGTTGCCTTTCCTTGATTTAAGATTAATCAAGAGAAGACAGAGAGCAAACTTGTAAGGGCAGCGTTGCCTTTCCTTGGTATCAGGAAGACAGAGTGCAAGCTTGTCAGGTTATTTATTTATTTATTGTGCAAGTGAAATAGTGAATACAGTGGTTGGTGTATTTAAACGGCACCAGAGAGAGCAGAGTGGGAGTTGTGCGAAGTGTAGGGGAATGATTGGTGTGTGATAAACTCTGAATCTTGTGAGCGGCGGCTGCTGACTCTCCTGTGTTTCACACGGAGAGATCATAGTTGTTGCCTCGCTTGAGAAGAGTACATCGGCCCAAAATAAGGGACACAGTGTGAATGTATGAGCGCTGGAATTAAAAGGACATGGATAAATGAGTGCAGAGCTCTAAATAATAAAGTGACTTATATGAATTTTGTTATAAATAGGTATAAGATATGGACTTTGAGGATTATTGTAGCAAGAGACCAATAAAAATAGGATATACATTTATTATTTAATGATTTATCATAATAGATGAATAAGATTGCACGTGCGTAAAAATGTATATATTATATCTGAAGACGTCTAAAATTTGTATCTTGTTATCCCTGGGAGACAGTATGGAAGTTAATCCATTACAGAGTTTCAAAGATTCGGGTTTGAATTAACTAAAAGGTAACTTGTGGAGAGTGAATGTTGAATGAGAGCAAGATTGGGTGACCAAATTAATAGAAATTTTGATACGTAAGCCAAAAACATTTCTCAATAAGAATGTAACTTTGGTAATGAAATATATGTAGGTTGGGGAAAATTCATTCACCATTACTAGATTATTCTGAACATCTATGAGAATTTAAAAGAAAATGATGATGATTTATTTTACCATAGGCATGTCATGCTGTTGTAGGAAAAAGGATTATTTTGTTTAATTGTAGTACTCCTAGATAATGAAGGTAGATTACTGCTGTTTTCTGCATTTTGCAAAGAAAAACTGCTTGCTATTTTCCTGCAATGAAGAACTTGCTTTACTAAAATAGAATAAGGGAACTGCTGCTTTAACCAGATGAATGTTTTATATGGTAGGACCATTGAAAGATTTGGCTGGAAAGTGAAATTTATATCAAGAGCTAATTGCTCAGACACAAGTTTGACTAAGGTCAATTTGATTAATGCGGTCTCTGAGTGTTAGAGTTTCAGATGGCTTCGACAACAGTGCCTGGAAAAAAGGAAGCAATGTGCTGGAGTCTGTCTACCAGTGTGGTGAAGAGGCAAAGACAAAGCTGCAGAGAGAAGAAGAGGGAGAAGCAGATGGACTTTCCACCCCCCTCCAGAAAGAGGAGTGCATACTTGTGCATGGAGAAAGGCTGACTCAAAACAGGAAAAGGTGAATCTTTCACTTGAGACTTTTCCTGAGGATGAAGAGAACATCCTGAAATGCAAAACTGTGGCAGTAATGCCAGACTGAGAGGAGGCAGAGAAACAACAAAGACTATACATCACATCAGGCCATCACAGACTGACGACCCAGTGCAACAGACAGACAAACAGCCTCAACAGACTAATGGCCTACACAGAAGAACTTTCATCACTTCCCATTGAGTGCACAGGTGCTGCATACTTAATGATCACTATAGAGACTGCTTCAAATTTGTTTATTATATTAGAGTAATTAGTATTGGTTATTCACTGGTCTCACAGCAGTTCTTTGAATTCTATGTTTTAACTAACATTCTTGATCTGCTTTTCAACAGTTACCAGTCCAGCTTTAGGTCTTAAAGAAAAGGAATTTTGACAGACAGAAGATAGTGCATGACTTACTGATCACACAAAAATGGAGCTGGATTTGGCATAGTGCCTAGAAACCTTGGTGGGAGACAGAGGCCTGCATGGTGAAACAGTGTGGACCCTCAGAAATGAGAAACATATGGGCCTGTCAAGGGTCTCGTTCTATACCAAAACAAGTCTGGGGGGCCTCTCTCTTCCACTCTAGGGAGAAATTTATTATATACATAAGGTATAGAACACGCCTAAAAAGCTGTATAAAAGGGGCAACGCAAGGAACTTAGTTAGATTTGCTCTGCAGAGGACTTCTCGGCTTTATTCTCTTTGTAAATAACGTCTATCATCTGAAATCAAGACCAAAGGCTCTGAGTGTGGTTCTTCAGCAGAACGGGCAGGAACCACCGCTATTTAATTAAACTAGGGAAAGGTACAACTGAATCGTCAACAAGAATGCTGAGTTCTTATGAAAAAGACTCTAACAGACAAAAAATAGGGCTGATAAAACAAAAATATTGGTCACTCCATTTTGTTTAATGGTCATTTTCTAGGACTAGATTAAATAAGAATAATATGTCTGCAAAGTTCCAAAATTATGAAATCACAAATGTTGTCATCACTGGGGGTAACAAGATAGAAATTATTTTGGCCATGGATCCTAGATCATGTGGAGATCTCCAATCCTCTTTTTAGATAGCATGACTAAAATTCAAAGTAGACAAACATGTGACATTTGAGAAATTACAATCGGCTTTCTCAATTGCACAGTACCTGAGCTAATTATTCCAAACAAAATAATTTATTAAATTTTGTTGAAAAAAGAAGTTGCACAAAAGTAAAAATTGATTTTAGCCTAAGAGTGGGTTGTGAAAAAGTGTGAATGATGGTGAATGATGGTGTGCAATGGTGTGACGTGGAGTGAAAGAATATGTCTGACGAGACACTGAGGCAAATCAATTAATTTGCCAAAACAGCTGTATGCAAAAATTGAAATGTGGGCCCACAGGGCAGATTATGCCCTTAAAATGACCCTGGATGAATTGGTTAAGTTTCCGGGTCAGTATCTAAGTTATTGTTGTGGCGAAAAGAAAAACAGTGCCACACTTGCGCAGCGTATTACGTGGGAAGGCAAAGCAAGGAAGCTTGCTCTGTCCACCCCACAGCTAACTTTCTTTTCCGGCATCCCAGGATGGAGCTGATTCTGTGTCAAAAGGATAAATATTGTCTTTCTGATTGTCAACATTTAATAAAGTGGGTTGAGTGTTTTCCAACTTAAAAAGCCTATGCTACTTAGCAAATAGACCAAAAAATTTTATCCAGTGATAGAGGGACTAAATTTATAAAACAAAAAGAAAACTTAATTAGCAAATTGTTGAGAATAACACTGAAATTAATCAAAAATAGTGTCACGAATCTGGTCGGTGTCCCGTTGTCTACTCACCACCAGATGTCACTCTCGCTCCACCCACTCACTCTGACTGTCGCTTTGCATCTCGGACTGCATCTCCCATCCTCCACCGCTCTGATTGCGTCAGCCCCCGTGACCAATCAGGCATCCTATAAAACCCCGGTCCTCCTCAGTTGCACTTCCTGGATTGTTGTATCGTTGTATCGTTGTGGTATTGTTGTATTCCTAGTTCTTGTTCCAAGTTCCTGGTTTTTGATCTCCCGCCTGGTTTTCTCGTTTACGTCTGTCTAGCCGCCTGCCTTGTGGATTATCGCTCTGGTTTTCCGGATCATTCTCTTCGACTGCCTGTGACACACCTGTCTGCCCCTGTCTCGACCCTGCCTGCTCGACCCTGTATCTGTCTTGTTTGTTTAATAAAGCTTGCACATGGATCCGCTCGCCTCACGTCTCTCACTCCCGGTAACAGAACAATCCAGCACGCAAGGATCCAGCAGCTTCACTCCCGGACATTCAACAGATATGGACACAGACAGAACTCTATGCAGGATCAAGCAAGGACCAAACACACTCGAGCAATATACCCGTGAGTTTCTGGCCATAGCCAATTATTCCACCCTACCGGACTGTATTAAAATTGAGGTTTTTTGTGACGGCGCAAAGGAACACTTGAGGGCGAGACTGAGACGCGAGGGTCCGCGCTCCTCTCTAGCAGCTTTCATGAACTTTGCGTTGTCGTGCGTGGGTTCGCCGTGCACCGTGGGGCTCGCAGAGGGGGAACGCGACAACGCGGTAGAGGCGATCGCGCGTCCCACCCGCAGATTGGCGCTCATACCGGAGCACAATCCCACAAACACGTTTGCCGCCTGGATCGCCCGTGAAATGGCGGCCGTGCTGGAGCGCGCTCAAGCTATGACGACGGCCGCGGATAGCGCTGCTCGAATGGCGGCGACAGCGGCGCCCGTTCACAAAATGGCGGCCGCGCCGGAGCGCGATCATACTCAGGCGGCGACAACAGAGCCCGTGCACAAAATGGCGGCGACTGCTGTGCCTGTTCGCAAGATGGCGGCGACGGCGGAGCCCGTTCACAAAATGGCGGCGATCACAAAGCTCCGTCACGTCACAGCTGCCATACAAGAGCCATTTAGAGGTACAGTTACATTTCCTGAGTCAAGTCAAGTTTCCGAGTCAAGTCAAGTTGCACCTGTATTTCCCGAGTCAAGTCAAGTTTCCGAGTCAAGTCAAGTTGCAGCTGTATTTCCTGAGTCAAGTCAAGTTTCCGAATCAAGTCAAGTTGCAGCTGTATCTCCTGAGCCAAGTCAAGTTTATAAGTCAAGTCAAGGTACAGCTGCATTTCCCGAGTCAAGTCAAGTTTCCAAGTCAGGTGAAGCTACGGTCCTTGTTCCTGTGTTAAGTCAAGTTAGAGCTATCGCTCCTATCTCAGGTCAAGTAACAGCCATCTTTCCTGAGCCAAGCACTGACAAGATGGCTGCCACGCCAGAGCCACCGCACAAGATGGCTGCCACGCCAGAGCCACCGCACAAGATGGCCGCCGTCTCTAAGCCACTCCACAAGATGGCCGCCATTCCTGAACCTGTGGTCAGCACCCGGACGCCACCTGTGGTCATGATGGCCCACGTGCTGGACACACCTCTAGTGACGGTATGGGCAGCTAAAGTGGCGCTCCTTCATGCCGCGGCGGCTACCCCAGAGTCAAGTCAAGACGCAGCTGTTCCCCACGAGTCAAGCCAAGTCACAGTTGTTCTTCACGAGTCAAGCCACGTTACAGCTGTTCTTCCTGAGTCAAGCCATGTTGTTCCTGAGCCAAGCCATGTCGTTCACGAGTCAAGTCCCGGTACAGCGGATCTCCATGAGCCAGGCCCGGTAATAGCAATTCCTCATGAGCCAAGTCAAGCTGCTGCTGTTATTCCAGAGCCAAGTCAAGCTCCAGCCGCTGCTCCGGAGTCAGGTCAGCCTACAGCTGTAACCTTCAAGTCCAGTCAGGCTTCCAAGTCAAGCAACGCCAAGGCTGCCGTCCCTGCGTCAAGCAACGCCAAGGCTGCCGTCCCTGCGTCAAGCAACGCCAAGGCTGTCGTCCCTGCGTCAAGCAACGTCAAGGCTGTCGTTCCTGAGTCAAGTAAAGTCACTACTAATCTTCACAAACCAAGTCAAGTCATTGCTGATCTCCAAGAGTCAAGTCAGTTCACTATTGATCTTCACAAATCAGGTCAAGTCACAGCCAATTTCCACGAACCAGGTCAAACCACAGCTGATCTTCATGAGCCCAACAAAGTTATTGCTGCTGCCCCAGAGTCCAGTCACGTCCCGCCTGACGGCCCAGAGTCCAGTCACTTCCCGCCTGACGGCCCAGAGTCAAGACACGTCCCGCCTGACGGCCCAGAGCCTCGCCATGTCTCGTCTGACATCTCAGGGTCACGGCCTGTCATGACGGCCAGCTTGCTTGACCCACCACTAGTGTCAGTGAGTGCTGCAAACATCCCAGTGGCATTAACACCTTCTAAAACCACCATTAAAGAGGTCCTGCCACCCACCGCTGCTCTTCCCATAATGGCAGTTGCCTTTTGGTGTGTGTGGGCTGCACACTCAGCCCCTGAGGCCACATCTGTTCACCAGTCTGCTCCAGAGCTCCCGTCTAATCTCAAGCCTGCTCCAGAGTCCCTCTCTGATCTCAAGCCTGCTCCAGAGTCCCTCTCTGATCTCAAGCCTGCTGCAGAGGCCTCGTCTGGTCACCAGCCAGCCCCAGAACTCCCCTCTGATCTCAAGCCTGCTGCAGAACTTTCGTCTGGTCTCCAGCCTGACCCAGAGCTCCCCTCTGATCACAGGCCTGCTTCAGAGGTCCCGTCGGGTCTCAAGTCTGCTCCCGAAGCCTACCCCATCGGAGAAGCTGCGCCAATGCCTCCAGAGGTGTCGGCGTCGGCCGTAGAACCTCTTATGGAGGGGGCGTTAACTGCTAAACTCTCTGCTTCTCCTTTTTTCCTGTCTGCATCCTCTGTCACTGTTCTCCCCAGGTCCCCGTCCAAGACGCAGCCTCCCGTTCCGCCCCGGAGGGCTGTTGCGCCTCCCGTTCCGCCCCGGAGGGCGGCTTCGCCTCCTGTTCCGCCCCGGAGGGCTGCTCCGCCTCCTGTTCCGCCCCGGAGGGCTGCGGTACCTCCTGCTCCGCCTCCTGTTCCGCCCCGGAGGGCTGCGGTACCTCCTGCTCCGCCTCCTGTTCCGCCCCGGAGGGCTGCTGCGCCTTCTCCCCCTACTCTGTCTGCCTCCTCTGTCCCTGCTTTTCCCAGGTCCCAGACCGTGACGCAGATTCCTGTTCCTCCCTGGAGGGCTGCTCCGCCTCCTGCTCTGCCTCCTGTTCCGCCCTGGAGGATCGCCCCGCCTCCTGTTCCGCCTCGGAGGGCTCGGGCGTCGCCTGTCCCGCCTCCGGTTCCGCCCTGGAGGGCTCCTGCGCCTCCTGCTCTGCCTCCTGCTCTGCCTCCGGCTCCGCCCTGGAGGGCTCCTGCGCCTCCTGCTCTGCCTCCGGCTCCGCCCTGGAGGGCTCCTGCGCCTCCTGCTCTGCCTCCGGCTCCGCCCTGGAGGGCTCCTGCGCCTCCTGCTCTGCCTCCTGCTCTGCCTCCGGCTCCGCCCTGGAGGGCTCCTGGGCCTCCTGCTCTGCCTCCGGCTCCGCCCTGGAGGGCTCCTGCGCCTCCTGCTCCGCCTCTGGCCCCTCCCTGGAAGGCTCCTGCTCCACCTCCGCCCTGGAGGGCTCTTGCTCCGCCTCCGGCCCCACCCTGGAGGGTACCTGCTCTGTCGGTCCTGCCTCAATCTCTGGGCTTCCCTCATGGACCTGGTCCTCCAGCCCTCGCCCTGTTTCCCCCCCATCCCACCGCTCCCCTGGACTGTTGTTTCTTTCGAGCGTCTGGAAGCCGCTCCTTGGGGGGGGGGCTATGTCACGAATCTGGTCGGTGTCCCGTTGTCTACTCACCACCAGATGTCACTCTCGCTCCACCCACTCACTCTGACTGTCGCTTTGCATCTCGGACTGCATCTCCCATCCTCCACCGCTCTGATTGCGTCAGCCCCCGTGACCAATCAGGCATCCTATAAAACCCCGGTCCTCCTCAGTTGCACTTCCTGGATTGTTGTATCGTTGTATCGTTGTGGTATTGTTGTATTCCTAGTTCTTGTTCCAAGTTCCTGGTTTTTGATCTCCCGCCTGGTTTTCTCGTTTACGTCTGTCTAGCCGCCTGCCTTGTGGATTATCGCTCTGGTTTTCCGGATCATTCTCTTCGACTGCCTGTGACACACCTGTCTGCCCCTGTCTCGACCCTGCCTGCTCGACCCTGTATCTGTCTTGTTTGTTTAATAAAGCTTGCACATGGATCCGCTCGCCTCACGTCTCTCACTCCCGGTAACAAATAGTAAGGATGAAAACAATTTAATAAGGCCAAATTCTTAATTATAGAAACTGGGTATTAACCCTGCTCTTTATGTTAATACAATGGATTGCAAACAGATGTATGAGAAGCCAAAAAGCGGCCAGGACAGCCCTCAACCCACTTGAGATTTCTACAGGTCTCACCGAAAAGGACGACTGGCCAGATGAAAAAATGGACATGCCTGATATCACTAACCAAAACCTCTGAAAGTTTCCATTTACAGGCAACAGCAGTTCTATCAAGGCCAGGGAAGGTTTGCCCCACCAGTGTGTGCAGTTATGATCTCAAGGGGAAAATCACATTGATCAGCAAAACGGGACCACATCTCTCTCCCTAAAACACGCCAACTAGCTCCAACAACCCTACACAGCATGGAGTGAGGGATTAAGGGCGTGCTAGTAACGACCCTCCCTTGCCAACGAGGGAAAGACCATTGCAACGACTCGCAAAGAGTCACCCTGGTGAAGATGGAAATAAGGGGGAAGGAAATTTGGAGCCGACAAGAAGGGAGAACACGAGAAAGAAAGACAGAATTAGAGAATGAAGAAGACATGTAAAACTGTGTCATGAAAGAACTTTTAATATTAAAAGGATTAGGGAGGCAGGATAATTTACTTCTCCCCTGAAGTAAAATGTATATGTGGGGGAAAGATGCCCATGGTTTTGACCGTTGTGCGAAAGGGGGAAGTGACAAGGAAAGTTAAGCAACAAGAGTCTTGGTCACCACACTTGAATGCAAAGTTAGAGGATTTTTGGTCCACATGGGAGACTTAAGATAGATATAGGGTCAGAAAGGGAATAATAGCTTAATCTTGACTACAACTGAACCGGGATTGTAGAAAAAACATAGGAATGTTGATGAGAATTATGACATGTAGGAAGATGATACCAAACTAAATGTTTTATGGGAAACAGCACAAACAATTAATGATAATTGGGCAACTTTCACAACAATGGAACTAAAGAAAAAAGATTGCCTATTTTGTTCTAAATCACCAATGAGCCAAGTGATAGTAGTCCCTAATCCATTCACTTATGAACGTTGTGCTATATTCAACAGAAACTTTTGTCATTTAGGAAGAGACTTCAGGCCTCATTGTCCAGCTGAGTGTCTAGGCTCCCTGAGCAATGCTAAACAAAAACCATTTCTCAAGCATATACCTCGACTAAGAGCTAAATGTAAAAGCTTAGATATAACTGAAGATTTGAAAATACAAGTCGATCAAGTAGAGATTCCACTATGGTACACCATAGACTACAGCAAAGAATATGAGTGCTTTGTTAACCCCACAGGGGTTGTAAATGTGGGACAATTCAAAGGGAAATGCAGTGTCATTTGGGATATAGATACAGCAATATTTCGAAGTGTTGATGATTCTAGAGATTTTCCACCCCTTCGGGCATCAGGAATGAGCAAAGGCGAACCAATTTGGCCAGCTAAAACCTGTAAAAATCAAACTATATCATTACCTAATGCAGACCTATATAAGGACCAAAGTATAGCATTAGCTGATTTCTTTTGGATGTGCGGAAAAAGGAAACTTTTGTCTGCCCTACCATTAGGATGGAGAGGTAAATGCACAAGAGTACGATTAGTGCAAGAACTCCATATAATAGAGTGGGATTCAAAATCCTCATTAGGAAGAAATGAAACAATTAATCACAGAGTTAAGAGAAATTATATACCCGATCCTAAAGTATATATAGATTCCATAGGTCAACCCAGAGGTATACCGAATCAGTTCAAAGCACGAGATGAAGTCAAATCAGGTCTTGAATCAATATTCATTTGGATTTCACAAAATAAAAATACAGAATGGATAAACTACATATACTACAATCAACAAAGGTTCATTAATTATACCAACGAAGCATTAATTTCTTTAGGAGAACAATTAGATGCAACCAGTAAAATGACATGGCAAAATAGATTAGCCCTAATTTGATGCTGGCAGACAAAGGAGGGGTGTGCGTCTTATTCAGAGACCTATGTTATAAATATATCCCTAACAAATACAGCACCAGAAGGAGCATTTACAAAAGCCATGACCAAACTTAAGGAATTACAAGTAGAAATGGCAACTAACGCTAGAAGAGATGAAAAAACATGGGATTGGTTTGATTTAAAATTAGGAATATGGGGAGCATGGCTAGCAAAATTAGGAATACTCTTAGGAGTGACAATTGACATAGGAGGATTACTATTTTGTTGTGTACTACCATTATTAAAATCCCTAGTTATCAAGGCCACACTTAAACAAATTGACATGTTAAAGTATCGCAATGATGAAAAAGGAATCTGATTAAACATGAATATTATGGGGACCTACTTTACAGAACAGCATTGAATTCCAACGGGTAAATCAGATGTCGAGTTCCTCCGATGAAAATTAAGACAAATGTATCTGTAACCTAAATCTTTATGTTATGTATGTTTTATTTTGTTTCATATTGTATATATTTTGTTTTGGTTTCTCTTTTGGTTTAGTATTATTCTTATGTACTCTTATTTTCATTGTTCTTTATGTATTTTACGTAATTGTGACAACCACAGGCAAGGCCAAACCAAGTGCACGAACAGACTTTAAACATTTTTATAACCCTCTGTGTATTCAGTTAGGAAAGTATGTTGAGGTGTCAGGGTCTTTTACTCCCTTCTAGCCAAAAGAGAAGAGGGGAGATGTTTGGCCCTAACATCTTCCGGAATGCCGTGGCATGATTTAGTTAATTGATAATGAAACATAGTGACTTTATTTTTGTCACTGAGTAGTAATTACTAAGAGGCTGGATCTTGACGCAGCACTCCGGAGAAGGTGAGACGTAAACGTCTCAAAGGGGGAATATGAGGAAGATTTTATTAACTAAAATATAGAGGAATTGTGTCCAAATTAATCTACCATTATAATCCTACTTATGTGTTGCTGGGCCTAGCACATTCTATGTTGATGTAAGAGGCCATAAGTATGGGAAAAATAGCCAAGCCCATATGATTAATTCTTGGGCCCCCACGAGCAGAGCTATATGTCATGTTATTTTAGGGGCCACTAAGAGGCCGTTAAGGAAAACCATCTGTTTCCCATGGTAATGTTTACCTTAGGGGACACCCCCCCATGATTTAGGTTAACATGCTTACGTGGAGACCACTATATAACGCCGTTTTCAACCATGTAAAGATTAGTTCTCTATATAGACAACTCGGCTTGATTGTCTCGACAATAAAGTCTATCTTTTGGCATCCAAACCCAAGTCTCAAAAGTAATTCTCCAGCGGGGAAAAGGGGAAACCACAACACGTTCTATATTAATCCGCTGCTTTAATTGATGCACATAAACACACACACATTATTATCATTATACATACATAAACTTGTCAACGCTTCCCCGCGATTCTTAGTAATTAAATAGACTGGATACTAGATCGCTACATTATATTCCTCAGCAAGGAGGTGATAAAACCTCTGTTTTTGAGTTAATTAGTTGTTTGTAGAAAGAGACGCACAGACAGGTGACACACTCAGCTGTCATCTCTCTCTTTCTCTCTCTCTCAATAATTTTTTTAAATAAATGCTATAATTCATTCAAATATATGTGATCTTACCGCACTATTTCATCTCTGTGTCTGATCTGATGCTGGCAGAATGCTAGATAATGTGCCGTAATGGACGAAAATAACTGTCATTTTTACCCATTCGGTCAAATATTGCGCTGCAAAAAGCAACACTGGTTTTAAACTTGGAATGAGCGGGATAATCAATGACTTGCCATGCGTTAAAGGTTATTAGCCTCCACGTTGTGCATTTAAAATCCTCTAATGCACGGCAAACCGTTGATTATCCCTTACATAACTGTGGAAACATCATCACAATCTGTGGACTAAACCTTGTCAAAAGGCATCAAGTCCAAACAGAATCTCTGCCAAAAAGCATTTTTTTGACTTATAATCACACATAAAAAAGTCTATCTCTCTTTCATGCAGACAACAACTAGAACCACCTCCAGACTGCATACATCACTGTAGGGTCAACAAACACATCTCTCCTCGTTAAACCTCTTTTTCCGGCGGTTCGAGTACCAGAGTGGACTCAGTGGAACAGTACACAAGCAGAGCCATCTTTCACTGCAACTGACCCGCAAAGACTGCCTTGCCAAGCACAACGCAGGGCTGTGCAACTGTACGAATGCACCTTCCTTGAGGGAACGGACCAATGGAATGGGCCCATCCCGGAAGGGACCAAGGTGACCTTTGCAAAGTTTATTTATCTTAAATAAATTCTGAGTTCATTTGAATTTATATCAAATAGAAATTACATGACTATCTATATTAAGCGCTCTCTCTCTCGCTCTCTCTCTCTCTCTCTCTCTCTCTCTCTCTCTCTCTCTCTCTCCAGGACCCCTTGAAACCCCTTGCCATCGCTGGTTTCAAAGCACGGGACAAGAGATCCTGTGTGCTGTGTGAGGGTGTATGGGAGATGCCAAGATGCCAAGAAGCCAAGATGCCAAGATGTCAAGACGGGCTGGGCTCAAGAGAAATTCCTGGCATCCCAATGTGTACACCCGAGATAACGGCATTGACGAATGATGAAGAATATGAGCATAGACTAGGCGGTCCAATACTGCACTTCTGTACTCGTACAGTCGTACTCATAAAAAAGCCCCGATACCAAAAGCCGATACTCACACTTTTTATTCTGGAAAAAGTGCGAGTAAGCATGATAAAATTGCTGTCTAAGCATGATAAATTGTGTCTGTGGTCATTTTTCACTACTAGCCTTCTAATTTTTGAAATGCCATTTGTACTTGACACTTATATAGCTTGGGGATTAATTCTATATTTCAAAACAATTTTTATAGTAGCATATAAAAATGACAATATGATAGCAAAATTTGAAACATAAAATTAAAAAAGAGATACAGAAAGTGGGACAAAACATGTGCAACACTCCTCTGTTTCTTTATAAAGCATGTTTCAACATAACAAAGGCCATGATAAACCAAAATGCCAGAAAAACAACCCAATTTGGATGTTGGTTAAATGGCTAGGACAAAAAGCTTGTGTTTCTGAAGACTTTTTTTTACATTTGCAAAAAAAATGGAGACAATATGTGACATATGACATAGGTGACCCCTGGACTACAAAACCAGTCATAAGGCTTAATTTTTTTAAATTGAGATTTATACACAATCTGAAAGCTGAATAAATAAGCTTTCCATTGATGTATGGTTTGTTAAGATAGGACAATATTTGGCCGAAACAAATATATTTGGCAGAAACAAATTTGTTTGAAAATCTGAGGGTGCAAAAAAATCAAAATATTGAGAAAATCACCTTTACAGTTGCTTAAATTAAGTTCTTAGCGATGCACATTACTAATCAAAAATGATATTTTGATATATTTACATTAGGAAATTTACAAAATATCTTAATGGAACATGATCTTTACTTAATATCCCAATAAGGATAAAAGAAAAATAGATCATTTTGACCCATACAATGTATTTTTGGCTATTGCTACAAATGCACCCGTGCTACTTATGACTGGTTTTGTGGTCCGGGGTCACATATTATGAACGGTGAATATAAACATAATAGCAATAAGTGATTTCAGAGGAACCTATTGTTCTGCACATTTATTTACAAATCTGATTCATGCAGGACCAAAGTTGAGAACCTTGAATTAAGCAAAATCATAATATATTAATTTCATCAGAGCAAACTGAAGAGCTCTGAATTATTTCATTATATAAGCAATATGATTTAACCAGATTGCCTCACTTTCTTAGTCAAAAAATGTCCCCGGTCTAAATATTGTCCTCAAGATGGAGACAAATGCACACTACTAATAATACAAAAAAGTGTAGGGCCTGGTTGGGCTTAGATTAAGCCGGGAGTATGCTTTAGTTAAATTAGGACATTTAAATAGCTTTTAGAAACATGCCATATGTAACCCTATTCTCAAGGTTGATTGCAAAGCTAAAAAAATATTACTGGTGCGCACCTTGAGACAAAACAATGGCACTGACATATTTTAAGATAGTCAATGCAAGTTGCTTTTAGACAGAGCAGCTCTAACGTGCATTTTAGTCTAAACAATATAGTTTTCTCTGGATAAGAGAGGGGAATGTGACTGATGAATATTTATAGACAGAATATTTGACAAAATGTTTGACATTTGACAATTTTTTTTATATTAATAGCTGAGTAAAACATGTCTTATACTTAACATTATGCATTTAAATAAGTTTAATATTAAATCACTGGAAAACAATAACCTACTTTAACTTAAGGCGAGACACTGCAGGTGAATAAGGTAAAAAAAAAAAACCTTAATAGTTATCGCCTTACCTAGCTGATTGATTACATTGACAATTGCAAACATTTTTTTTTTTAAATGTTAGGTTTAAATATGCAAATGAGGCATTATTTAATGAAATACGCACTCATTTGCATACATTTATAGTACAAAAATCTAAACACTGAAGTCAGTTTCAAAATTCTTGTTTAGGCCAACTTCCTTCAATAGCATTAACATGCACATTAACATGTAACCCATAAATGGGTTACAAGTGGAGTTAAAGTACCCAAACCAAACCAAAGCATCAAAAACATCAACAGGAGTCACGAAATTGAGGAAAGGATCAACAGCCGTGGTGGTAAAAAAAAAGGCAGCCAGCAGAGATAAAAAAAAAAACACCCATGACAAAGAGTTTTTGCCGCCTTTCCTTCTCTTTGAGCAGAGCTTTGGCTCTTCAACCCTCCTGTTGCTGCCACAGTCACTCTTTCTGACATAACCTTTGCGTGTTTTCGTGCAACATGGAAGATTTTCATATATAGGGAGCTCATGATTGTCCCGGGAAGAAAGAATGTGAGAAGTAAACAAATAAGACCCCATTGTTTGTTAAAAAACAAAACACAACTTCCCACACAATAAACCTGCATGATGAATGATTCCAAACACAAAAAAGCTGTAGAGAAAAGAGCCATGTTAGGGTTGTAAACACAGTCACAGTGTTGTTTGTGACCCTCATTTTGTATCTCAGAGGATCACAAATGGCCCAGTACCTGTCAACAGATATTAAACTGAGATGTATTAAAGAAGGGATACTGAAAGTCATGTCCAAACTAGAATGAACTTACACACAAAATCTCCCAGATACCAGCGGCCTTTAACAGATCATTGACTGAAGAAAGAAAGACATGAACATCTTGGATGACAAGGGGATGAGTACATTATATGTGACTCTTTGTTTTGGAAGTTGACTTCTCCTTTAAGAGGAACTGGAGTTGGATTACCGCTCTAATAAAAAACAGGTGCTTTCATAAGCGTCAGCTGCACGCACATGGAAAGTAAACGCAGAGATGCTACAGTCACGAGAGTGTGCATGAAACAGCTGTGAAGGAGAATCTGACTCACCCACAGGTCTACACTGCTGCCTTGTGGTTCCTTCATGAATGGCACACCTCCAGCTCTTCAAAACTAGTTTGTCTGTTTTTCCAATGGGACCTGTAGTTCAGGACACAATCAGTCAATCGATCAACCAAAACATTAACTCCTAAATAAAATCTTACATGAAAATTAATTTACAAAACATACATCTTACATTATTACTTTAGCCTAATTATTCCCTGATATGTACATTTCGGGTTAGAAATACAATTAAAACAATCAATAAAGCCCCTTATTCTTATCACTTTAATCTTATCTCTAAGCACCACAAATTGTCCACAAAACTGATTTTAAATAACTTTATATAAGATATTCATATCAGACATTTGATCTATTTATTTGTTTTATTTTAAAGTTTATGGTAGACATTTCAGTTTCCTAAATATAATCCCTAATATATGGGCCAATATTATTTATAACTATATTTAGGGAACTGAAAATCTTCTTCAGTCATAAAATAAAAGTGAATTAAATGAATAAATGCAAGTCAACATGACATATGCAAATGTATTAATAAACTGCTTTATAAACGTTACATTCGGAACTTACATAACTAAAAGAAAAGCAATTTGTAGTAGTGTTCAAAATGACTCCGTGTGAACTGAAAAAATGTGATTCATGATCTTAAATTTAACTTTGATTTTGAATTAAAAACATTTTATGGGAGTGTTCTTTATCAACCACAGTGTTTGTAAAACTGTGTTGCGTTACCTTAGCTAAGCTAGCTGCTGTATTTACCTGTCGTACCTGGCAATGTTCGGTCTTATCGCATAGTATTCAACATTAATGCCACATAAACAACCCAAATCCAACGTATGTGGTGACAAAGGTCTTTTGATGTATATTGGAGTCTAATAAAAAGTTTCTTAAAAAAACTAGTTGGCGAAGAGTTTGGTAAAGTTACATTTGTAAACATTTTCAATACAGCATACTAGTCTTGATCAAACTTCTGCATCGTCAACAGTAGATGGCGCTGCTTCACTTTTTATAAAAATCCAACACACTTCGGGAACCGGTATCAGAGCAAAAATATTTTATAGTTCTGTAAGTTTTATGGTTGTGTTACAGTTTGGAAAATGAAGAATCTTACACCCAACCCTGGGCTTGTTTATTTTTGATAAAGCTTTAGCAATGTTTCTCAAAGGTGAACAAAACTAATTTGTGACCCTGGACCACTGAGATTTAGACATCATCTGAAAGCTGAATAAATAAGCTTTCCATTGATGTATGGTTTGTGAAATACAGCTATTTCAATATATGGAATCTGAGGGTGCAAAAAATCTTTTAAAGTTGTCCAAATGAAGTTCTTAAAAATGCACATTACTAATCAAAAATTAAGTTTTGATATATTTACAGTTGGAATTTTACAAAATATCTTCATGGGACATGATCTTTACTTAATTTCCTCATGATTTTTGGCATAAAAGAAAAATCTATAATTTTGACCCATACAATGTATTTTTGGCTATTGCTACAAATATACCCTAGCGACTTAAGACTGGTTTTGAGGTCCAGGGTCACATTTAAGTTTGACATGTTTAAGTTTACAGCAGTTTAGGTGTCAGACATGTTACTCAAGTTATGGCATATTAAATATAGCCATAAAGTTCTGAGAGGACTTTTTATTTATTTTAAAACATACACAGAATTAGTGCTGCAAAACTAAACATCAAATTTACATTTAGCCTTCAATAAATTGGCTTCACAGTCTGTATACACGTGTTCTTTTTTTTTTTTTTTTTACGCCAACAGTTTAATGTTTTATCTTGAAGGAACAATAAAATGTTCTTTAGCATATTTTTCTGTCACACCAGACGAAGATCCCAAAAAGAAAGATTATGTATAGGGTTACCTATGTTACATATACAACAACAAAACTATGAAATGTTACCCTACAACAACTAAATAATTCAAAGTGTGAACTTTAAAAACAAAGTCATATGATTTGATCTATGCATGTCATAAAGAAGAACCCAGTGGCTCCTTTGTTGTTAGTTTCAGACTAAGAACAGAAACTTAACTTTTATGATGCTCATGCAGGGTGGTTAATTTAAAATAATAATAATAATAATAACTATCCAGTTACAGTAAAATTGTTTTAAAAGAATCCAATTAATTTTAGACCAAATAATTAATTTATTAAGGGTCAGATTGTGCAGAAGTAGCTCTTAATATTTTCACTTGTTATTCTGTACTACAACAATCAACTTTACTCATAATAAACTTCACTCATGACCATTTCCAAAAAAACTCATACGATTTGATCTATAGCATGCATGTCATAAAGAAGAACCCAGTGGCTCCTTTGTTGTTAGTTTTAGACTAAGAACAGAAACTTAACTTTTATGATGCTCATGCAGGGTGGTTAATTTAAAATAATAATAATAATAATAACTATCCAGTTACAGTAAAATTGTTTTAAAAGAATCCAATTAATTGTAGACCAAGTAATTAATTTATTAAGGGTCAGATTGTGCAGAAGTAGCTCTTAATGTTTTCACTTGTTATTCTGTACTACAACAATCAACTTTACTCATAATAAACTTCACTCATGACCATTTCCAAAAAAACTCATACGATTTGATCTATTGCATGCATGTCATAAGGAAGAACCCAGTGGCTCCTTCGTTGTTAGTTTCAGACTAAGAACAGAAACCTGACTTTTATGATCCACATGCAAGGTGGTTAAGGTTAAGCCTATATTTAAAATAATAATAATAATAATAATAATAATAATAATAATGATATCTATCCAGGACACTATCCAGTTACAGTAATAATGTTTTAAAATAATGTTCTAAAATAGTCTAATTAATTTTAGACCAACTAATTAATTTATTAAGGGTCAGGTTGAAGTAGCTCTTATTATTTTCACTTCTTATTCTGTACTAGCACTCTAACTCATTCCTACGTCAGCTTAATCAACTTTACTCATAACAAACTTCACTCATTTCCATTTCCAAAGAAACTCCCATAAAGATTAGTTGATGATTAGCTCAGATCTTCTATAAAACACCAAGACCTCTACAAGACAAGTGATCACTGTGGGTGCCACCAACATTGGTTCTACTAAAGGTATGGTTTTAAATCAATATACTTTAACTTTTAGAAAACATTTTTTTAGTGAATTAAGCAAAAAATTTGATTCATTTATTATATTCCTTAAGATAAAATAAAATTAAACATATATATAAATTATAATAAGTGTTTTTTTGTAATATCAAACACAGTTGTTCTATATTAGTTGCTCTATGGAAAAGACAACATTAGTGACCAGACAACAAACAAATGTTTAGTATACAGCATAATTAAGTCTATATAAGTATTGCTCTAATAACATAAAGTGTGTTTTGTTTTCTCAGATCTGATTCAAACAATGGACAATATTATTACAATTGCTCTTTCAAAAATCGATGAAATTATATTATTACGCATTAATAGAAAAAGAAATGATTATGGGAATAAAATAAAAATACCATTTTTTACGGTATCGTTTTGTTCTGATAAAACATTAGATGACAGTTTAGAAAGGTTAAAATCTACACCTGGCCCACTACTTATTGAAAATGGTGAGATTATGTCTTGTAATGACAGACGTTTATCAGGCCAGTTTCCCTGTTATATTTTAATGTGGTCATCAGATTTTAGCAAAGGTTGGATCAGCAGAGGTCTAGGGTTTTATTATGGGTGTGGCTCTGTAATGACAGCCAAACATGTCATAAAAGGTTACGAAAATGACAATATATATGTCCTTTTCCCAACTCATGAATATTGCTTAATATATAACGTCCAGGAAATCATCCCAGAACCTAACCACGATATTGCTTTAATTAAATTACAAGGATGTTTAGATCCATTACAAAACATGAAACTAGAAATAGGCCAGTTAGGTGAAAATAGGGAGCTAAATTTTTACGTATTAGAGTCAGGGTGTTTCGTAAGAAAATACTGTAAAATTGAAGCCCCCAATACAAATATGAAAAAGCAAATGTCAGCTAATGAATTTATTATATCTACAGCAGGCAAGGAAGGAGACAGTGGAACGCCTATTTTTTCGAGCTCCGGCACTTGTGTTGGATTATATTTTGGTGTTTTCACTGTAAAAAACTCATCAAACCCAGTGGAATATGGCAGAGGTTTACAATTAGAAAAGCTAATATTCTAATCAAATGTATTTATTTTATATATTCAAATGTTTAAACACCCTTTTGTGTAATTAATAGCATATACCATTTATCTTGTTTAACACGTTAATTTGACTGAATTTAGAAATTTACAAAGTAAACCAAAAGCTTTTTTCAAAATAAATGTAGATTATTAAGATTTTCTCTTTCCAAAAACCAGACACTTAGAGACTCCAAAAGACTAGTAGACTAGTAGACTACACCAAAGAAACAAATGATATAAGGAGGAATTGATACATGCACACCAAAGCACATATGAAAGAAAAAAAGATCCAGAATTTTATAGTATGTGTTCAGTGCAACAGCAAAGAGCTCGTTTACATTTAAGACAAGTAAAGTTGTGATACCAAACAGGACCACTTTACTAGCGAGACACTGGCAGCCCACAAACGTAGTGGCGAGACTTCCGGTTCATTAGCCACAATAGGGAAATAACAAGACTGATAACAACGTGCAGCAAATGGTTAAACTGGTCGGCACCGATAGCCTGGGCGGCGTGCTGACATATGGCGCAGTTGTGCTTCGGGAGTTCCAAGAAGCCTTGTAGACCTTTCCCGATCCCACTTGCTTCCTCTCCTATCATGAGACCAGAAGCCAACCCCATAAAATTTACAAATGGCTGCACACACTCTTACAGAAAAAAATAAGGTGGATTAAATATTAACAGTATTTCTCAATCCTGCTCCTTGCATCCCACAAGCCCTCTAATCAGTTAGGGGTATAAGTAGGCCTTCAATTTGGCCTGGTGGACAAGATTATTATCAAATTAGATTATTAGCAAACTAGCAAGAGAGTGAGCAGTTTTGGGTGTCAAACATCGGATAAACAATCCAAGGAATGAAGGAGAACCAGAAACAGGATCCAGGCAAGGTATCCGGGAGAGGAGAGACTAGAACACACACGAACGGAAACCAACGATCTGACAACACAGGACGGAAAACACACGTGTTAAATAGCTAAACAAACGAGCTACAGCTGGCACAATCACACTAACAATCACAGCCACGCCCACATTCCCAACACGCACACACAGATAGAGCGAGAATGAGTCTGTGAACCCATGAACCGTGACAGTACCCCTCCTCCTAGGAGCACCTCCGGGTGCTCCCAGGTGAGCTTATCCGTTGATTGTAATCATCAATAAGGGAGTGATCCAGAATGTCCCTAGCTGGAACCCAACTTCTCTCTTCCGGACCGCAACCTTCCCAGTCCACCAAGTCTGCGTCCCCTCCGCCTGGAGTCCAGAATCCGATTTACAGAATAGGTGGGTTCCCCGTCTACGAGACGCGGCGGTGGGGGAACCGGAGCCGGCGGATTAATGGGTGAAAAACAGGTTTCAATTTGGAGACATGGAAAATGGAATGAATTCTCCTGTACACTGGAGGAAGTTTGAGGCGGACTGCCACTGGGCTAAGGATGTTAGTGACAGTGAATGGGCCAATGAATTTAGGGGCTAACTTGTTAGAAACAGAGCGGAGAGGAATGTCTTTGGAAGAAAGCCACACTTTTTGACCCACGATGTAGACGAGAGGCTTTGACCGGTGGCGATCGGCCTGAGCCTTAGCGCTCCCACCCAGAGGAAACTCTCTCCAGAATTTGGAAATAAATTGGGGACCCCTGTCGGAGACCACGTCATTTGGGAGGCCATGAATGCGAAAGACGTGATCAACCACACTAACCGCTGTCTTCTTGGCAGATGGTAATTTAGGCAAGGGAATGAAACGAGCCGCCGAAATCGAGCGCGATGTGGGACCAGGGTCTCGAAGGGACTGACAGCGGTTGAAGTAGCCCCTCTGGGGGTCTCCTGTCGGAGACCACGTCATTTGGGAGGCCATGAATGCGAAAGACGTGATCAACCACACTAACTGCTGTCTTCTTGGCAGATGGTAATTTAGGCAAGGGAATGAAATGAGCCGCCGAAATCATATGCGATGTGGGACCAGGGTCTTGAAGGGACTGACAGCAGTTGAAGCAGCCCCTCTTGGGGTCTCCTTTCGGAGACCACGTCAGTTGGGAGGCCGTGAATGCGAAAGACGTGATCAACCACACTAACCGCTGTCTTCTTGGCAGATGGTAATTTAGGCAAGGGAATGAAATGAGCCGCCGAAATCGAGTGCGATATGGGACCAGGGTCTCGAAGGGACTAACAGCAGTTGAAGCAGCCCCTCTGGGGGTCTCCTTTCGGAGACCACGTCAGTTGGGAGGCCGTGAATGCGAAAGACGTGATCAACCACACTAACCGCTGTCTTCTTGGCAGATGGTAATTTAGGCAAGGGAATGAAATAAGCCGCCGAAATTGAGCGCGATGTGGGACCAGGGTCTCAAAGGGACTGACAGCGGTTGAAGTAGCTCTTCTGGGGGTCGATTGGAAGTCTTACCACGAGCACAAGCCGAACAGGCCAAAACAAAATCCCGGATGTCACGAGCCATAAAACGCCACCAGAATCGCTGTTTGACCAGAAAACTAGTACGATTTACTCCTGGATGGCAAGCTACTTTGGAACAGTGACCCCACCGAATGACGTTGGACCGTAATCCCTCTGGCACAAATAATCAACCCAGTGGGGACCCGGGTGGGGGCGTTACCCCTTCTAATGTAACGTGGTGAGTGACTGATCCGGAGGCGTGGGATCCATTTGCGATAGCTTTATTAAGAACAAATCGGAGTACAACAGGCGGAGGTCAAAACAACGGCAGTCGGGGCAATGCAGATAATCCAAGAGTAAACGATAGTCCAGGCAGAAGGTCGGGGCAGGCAGCAATCAATCAAAACAAGGAATAAACAGTCCAATCGGCAACGGGTAAGCAAACACAGGAAAAACGCTCAG
This sequence comes from Cirrhinus mrigala, assembly GCA_036247105.1. Taxonomy (NCBI): domain Eukaryota; kingdom Metazoa; phylum Chordata; class Actinopteri; order Cypriniformes; family Cyprinidae; genus Cirrhinus; species Cirrhinus mrigala. The sequence continues at coordinate 30,627,648 of CM070026.1, forward strand.
GATTGAATAGTCAAACTACCAAAACTTCGCGAAGAACCCGCCAACCGAGCGGGGTATAAATGGCCGCCAAAAGGAAGCGACCCGGGCTAACCCGGAACCGGAAGTGGGGGTCCCAGGTACGGGGTTATGGGAAATGGAGTCCGTTAAAAGTCCGGTGATGGTTCCCGCTGACGGCGGTCGGAGGGAGCCACAGAGACCGCGTTTGTGACAGAGCCCCCCCCCTGCGAGCGACTCCTGGCGCGAGGAGGGACCCGACGCCGGGGTCTACCCCTTCCACGGGGAGCTGGTCGGCCTGGGTGTGTCCGATGGAACTCGATGGTGAGTGAGGGGTCAAGGATATCCCCAGCAGCGACCCAGGATCTTTCTTCAGGACCGAAGCCCTGCCAATCGACCAGGTATTGAAGGTGACCTCTCCGGCGCCGGGAGTCCAGGATCGTGTTGACCCGATAAGCCTCCTCGCCGTCGATGATGATGGGGGGAGGTCCCTGAGGTGCGGTCTCGTCTAGGTCCTCCACTCCTTCCGGATCGACAGCGGGCTTCAACAGAGAAACATGGAAAGTGGGTGAGATACGGTATTCAGCTGGGAGGTCTAATCGAAAAGAAACAGGGGTGATTTGTCTAATGATCTTAAAGGGACCCACGTACCTGGGACTGAGTTTCTTGGAAGGCAGGCGTAGTCGCAGATCCCGGGTCGACAACCATACCCACTGTCCGGGCTCATACGAGGGGTTGGGTCTACGCTTTCGGTTGGCCTGGGTCTCGGTGCGTCGGATGGCGGTCTGGAGGTGGACATGGGCCTGATTCCAGATCTCTTCGCTCTGTTGGAACCAGGAGTTGACCGCTGGGAGGTCCGAGGGCTCCCCTGACCAGGGGAATAGAGGCGGCTGGAAGCCTAGCACACACTGAAAAGGAGTGAGATGCGTGGAGGGTTTGCGGAGGGAATTCTGTGCGTACTCCGCCCAAAATAGATATCGACTCCACTCCTCTTGACGGTGATGACAGTAGGAGCGGAGGAAGCGGGTCAACTCCTGGTTCATACGTTCTGCTTGACCATTGGCCTGGGGGTGGTACCCTGACGTCAGACTAACATTGACCCCCAGGAGTCGGAAGAAGCTGGACCAGAGGTGGGATGAGAATTGAGGGCCCCGGTCAGACACGATATCCTCAGGTAGCCCGTAGAGTCGGAACACCCAATTGCAGAGGTGTTCAGCAGTCTCCATGGCAGTAGGGAGCTTGGCGAGGGGAATCAGACGGCAACTTTTGGAGAAGCGGTCGATCACGGTGAGGATGGTGGTGTACCCATTGGAGGGGGGAAGGTCGGTGATGAAATCTACTGAAATGTGAGACCAAGGCCGCTGCGGTACAGGTAGAGGCTGGAGTAGGCCGGCAGGCAGGCGGTGAGGAACCTTGGTCTGATTGCATACCGTGCATTGATTGACAAACTTGATGGTGTCGGCGCGCTGGTTGGGCCACCAGTAACGATTGTGGAGTAGATGAAGAGTGGCCTCGATACCAGGATGACCTGAGCTGGGGACGGTGTGGACCTCGGTCAAGACCCGGGTTCGAAGGGAGTGGGGTACATAGACGAGGTTATCTGGGCAGTCTGCTGGGGGCGGATCCTGTACCTGAGCCTCGGTTATCTCCGCCATGACGTCCCATCTTACGGGCGCAACAATCAGAGAGGAGGGTAGGATGGTTTCTGGGGGCCTGACGGGACGATCGGGCTCGTGCATGCGGGAGAGAGCGTCCGCCTTCGTGTTCTGGGAACCTGGGCGATAGGAGATGGAGAAATCGAAACGGGTGAAGAACAGAGCCCATCGTGCCTGGCGGTGGTTGAGCAGCTTTGCCGATCGGAGATATTCAAGGTTGCGATGGTCTGTGAGGACGGTGAAGGGATGTTTGGCGCCCTCCAGCCAGTGTCGCCATTCTTCCAGAGCGAGCTTAATAGCCAGAAGCTCACGGTTGCCGACATCGTAGTTTCTCTCTGCTGGGTTTAATTTATGAGAGAAGTAAGCGCAAGGGTACATCTTGGCTGGCTCGCCCTGACGCTGCGAAAGTACTGCTCCTACACCAGTGCTGGAGGCGTCAACCTCGACAATGAATGGTCTGTCGGGGTCTGGGTGGTGGAGGATGGGTGCCGTGGAGAATCTTTGACGAAGGTCGTCGAATGCCTGGAGGGCGGACGGCGTCCAGGTGAGGCGTACAGTACCCCTTTTTACCATAGCTGTGAGAGGAGCCGCAACAGAGCTGAAGTGGCGGATGAAGCGACGGTAAAAGTTTGAAAAGCCCAGAAACCGCTGCAGTTCTTTGAGTGTGGTAGGACGTGGCCACTTTAACACAGCATTTACCTTTTGCTCGTCCATAGCGACCCCCTCCGAGCTGATGACGTAACCAAGGAAGGAGATCTTAGACAGGTGAAACTCACATTTCTCCTCCTTGGCGTAGAGACGATGCGAGATGAGACGCTGGAGTACAGCTCGGACATGGTTGACGTGTTCTGTGTACGAGCTGGAGTAGATCAAAATATCGTCGATGTATACAATTACCCAGCGGTTCAGCATGTCGCGGAACACCTCATTAATGAAGGCCTGGAAGTAGGATGGACTGTTGGCCAGCCCGAAGGGCATCACCCGGTACTCGTAGTGGCCTGACGTGGTGGAGAAAGCGGTCTTCCACTCGTCCCCTGCTCGAATCCGGATGAGGTTGTACGCGGAGCGTAAGTCCAGTTTTGTGAAGATCTTAGCCGCGCGTAGCTGTTCCAGCGCAGATGGTACTAACGGGAGAGGATAGCGGTATTTGATAGTTACTTCATTAAGAGCCCGGTAGTCGATACAGGGACGAAGGCCGCCGTCCTTCTTCTTGACGAAGAAAAACCCCGCTGACGCGGGGGAGGTGGAAGGCCGGATGAAGCCCTTGGCCAGCTCCTCCTGGATGTAGTTGTTCATGGCAATGGTCTCTGTGTGAGATAGTGGGAAAATGCGCCCCCTGGGAGGAACTGCACCTGGGATCAGATCAATAGCGCAGTCTCCAGGACGGTGCTGCGGTAGCTGGGTAGCCTTAACCTGGCTGAAGGCCTCTAGCAGATCCTGATATTCAGAGGGTATGGTACTTCTGGCTGAGGGGTTCTGGAGAGGAGTCTCTGACCAGGTCCGGGGCTGGAGGCAGTGTTCCTGACAACGGGGTGACCAGCGGGTGATGGAGCAGTCGGCCCAGGCGATGGTTGGTTCGTGTAGGTTGAGCCACGGGAAGCCCAGGATTATGGGTGAGTGAGGTGACGAAATGACGAAAAACCTGATGGTTTCATGGTGGTTGGGTGCTATCCGGAGGGTGAGGTCGTTGGTGGTGTGGTGTACGGAGCCAGATCCTAGCGGTCGCCCATCGAGGGCGGCCACTGTAACATGCGGAGAGCAGGAGAGAACAGGCAAACGATTAGTGGCGACGAAATCGGCATCAATGAAATTCCCGGCCGCGCCAGAATCTATCAGAGCGGTAGTTTCGATCCACACCCTCCCTGAGCCCAGAGTTACAGCAATTTCACATCGATTAGGAGAAAAATCGTCATCACTCACCGAGGCTGAAGGACGCGGGGGACGAGTGGGGCAGTTCGCTCTGATGTGGCCGGGCTGACCACAGTACAAGCACAGGTTGCTCCGGATGCGTCGCTCCCTCTCCTCCACGGACAACTTAGTAGAACCGATCTGCATAGGTTCGGGTGCCGCGTCAGCGGGAGACGAGGTCTGGGGTACGGGAACGTACACGCGGCTGGTCTTGCGGGCGCGCATCACATTATCCACCCGGATCGAAAGATCGATGTATTGCTCCAGGGAAAGCCCCTCATCCCGACAGGCCAGTTCTACTTGCAGGTCCGGGTTCAACCCCTTCCGATAATGAAGCTTGAGAGGACCGTCGTTCCAGCCACTCTGTGCCGCGAGGGTTCGGAAGGTGAGGGCGTAATCTGCAGCGGTCCTCCTCCCCTGCCTCAAAGCCAAAATCTGCTCTCCCGCCTCACCGCTCTCCGAGCTCGGCTGGAAGACCCCCTTAAAGCTCTGGAGGAAAACGGTGAAAGATGGAAAGGCGGGACGGTCCAAACTCCAGACCGCGGTGGCCCAGTCTAAAGCCCTCCCGGTGAGTAACGAACAAACGAAGGCGATTTTACTCTCCTCTGTGGGGTACAGGTGGGGCTGCTGGGAGACGAACAATGAACATTGAAGTAAAAATCCCTTACATTTGGTGGGCGTTCCATCAAACTTTTCCGGGAAAGCTAGACGTGGGCTGGCAGCGATGGATTGTGCTCCTGACGGCGGCATGGGTGGCGGAGATGGCGGGGCTGGTGGAGTTAGTTGAAGGCCCTGCAACGCTCTCACCAGCTGGTCCGTGAGATCGGTCAGGCGATCCAATTGTTGTTGATGGACCTGCAAAGTGGAGGCTTGGGCTGAGAGCTCTGACGTGAGTTGGAGCACCGTTGCAGGCTCCGTGGTAGCCGTAGACGAAGCAGTCGCTGGATCCGCTGACGGCGAAGTTTTCTGTAACGTGGTGAGTGACTGATCCGGAGGCGTGGGATCCATTTGCGATAGCTTTATTAAGAACAAATCGGAGTACAACAGGCGGAGGTCAAAACAACGGCAGTCGGGGCAATGCAGATAATCCAAGAGTAAACGATAGTCCAGGCAGAAGGTCGGGGCAGGCAGCAATCAATCAAAACAAGGAATAAACAGTCCAATCGGCAACGGGTAAGCAAACACAGGAAAAACGCTCAGGATTGAATAGTCAAACTACCAAAACTTCGCGAAGAACCCGCCAACCGAGCGGGGTATAAATGGCCGCCAAAAGGAAGCGACCCGGGCTAACCCGGAACCGGAAGTGGGGGTCCCAGGTACGGGGTTATGGGAAATGGAGTCCGTTAAAAGTCCGGTGATGGTTCCCGCTGACGGCGGTCGGAGGGAGCCACAGAGACCGCGTTTGTGACATCTAAAGCCGTGCAGACCTTTGACTCGAGTGTAGAGACAACAAGTCTCCCGGGTATAATGCTCTCGGGAGAGGGTTGGCGTTCAGAATGGTCAAAAATACAGGGTAATGTGTCGGGCTTGATGTTCTTAGAACCCGGACGGTAAGAAATGGAAAAATTGAAGCGGCCGAAAAAAAATGCCCACCGAGCCTGCCTGGAGTTGAGTCGTTTGGCAGATCTAATGTACTCTAGGTTCTTATGATCGGTCCAAACAATAAAGGATACACCTCCGACGTGTCGACCTCTACCACAAACTGTTGTGTAGGATCAGGGGCCAGGAGGATTGGAGCCGAAACGTAGTGGCTCTTGAGGTTGGTGAATGCAGAAACAGCTGCACTGGACCACCTGAACGTCGTTTTGGAGGAAGTCAAGGCGGTCAGAGGCGAGGCTAGTTGGCTGAAATTGCAAATAAAACGGCGGTAGAAATTGGCGAACCCCAGAAACCCCAGAGTCTGTCCGTTGAGTGCGTTGACAGAAATCTTGTGAGTGAGAGGAATAATGGGGATGTGAAGGTGGCGAGCCAAATTAAAGTCCATGAAATTACCATCTGCTCCAGAATCCACCAGAGCCAGGCAGTTGTGGAACTCAGCCGCCCATTGCAGTCTAACCGGGAGGAGAGTTGTGGATGAGGATTTCTCCAGCGAGACCCCACAAACACATGAAGCAAGTGGATGGTCAGTCTCTCCGGGTAGCACAGGGACACGAATGGGCACCCAAACATCTGATAAACAATCCAAGGAATGAAGGATCAGGATCCAGGCAAGGTATCCGGGAGAGGAGAGACTGGAACACACACCTACACACACGAACGGAAACCAACGATCTGACAACACAAGATGGAGAACACAGGTGTTAAATAGCTGAGCAAACGAGCTACAGCTGGCGCAATCACACTAACAATGACTTCCTGTCCCATCATGAGACCGGAGGTCAACCCCATAAAATTAACAAATGCCCACACACACTCTTACAGGAAAAATAAGGTGGATTAAATATTAACAGTATTTCTCAATACTACTCCTGAAACATAAATGCAAGACGAACGTGAAGACAGAGCTTCTTACCTTCTTATCGGGCAGTTCCATGAATGCATCAAAAATGGATGTATCCAGCGTCCTCTGAGCCGAACACACTCCATCTAGCTTTATCACAGAGAAATGATGACAACGAATGCATTCAGCTCCCTACCTCTGTCCTCAGGTGTCAAAACACCTCTGACACAGACTCAGACACTTTCTGAAATGCTTGGCTGGGTGTTTCATAGTGGTCACATGTGCTTACAAGCAATAAACGGTCTCCTGAAGACAAAATAATAGGATGACCTGTGTTCTACAGGTGCTATTTTTACCTCTGGTTGTTTGCTGAAAGTCTGATGCATAAAGCAATACTGAAAGGAGAAAACCGTCGTTATTGCGTTATTAGTGTTGGACAGAGCAGCCGGGGCAGGATTGAGAAACACTTCAAAACATGTACAAACATTTGGTAGTGAGGGAACTTTAACATAATTGGCATGGTTATACTTCTCATAATATTGTCCATTGTTTGGCAACTACCCGAATAGAGATCTCATGTCATGCCCACGGAAAACCTTGAAGAAGGAACTGGATGAAATATTCAGAAAAAAATCGATCCACCATCTGACCTGTGATGCAGCATGGAAATAAAAAAAAACACCATGCTGGTTTGGTCTGGCCAGAGGAGAACTGGTCCCCCAACTGAGCCTGGGTTCTCCCAAGGTTTTTTTTCTCCATTTCTGTCACCGATGGAGTTTTGGTTCCTTGCCACTGTCGCCTTTTGGCTTGCTTAGTTGGGGACAACTAATACTTGTCAATTTTATTTACTTGACTGTACGGACGCTATTGGATAAGAACTAAACTGAGCTGCATGAAAAATGGAAATGTCTGTAAAATTACCGGAATATGAACGAGCAGGAATTTCTTTGCAAGGAATATCTCTCACACCCTTAATAAAAGCAAGTTAGTTGCCGTTGTTGTTTTCCTTTATATTTTGTATTTCAATGCAGTGCTTTTTCTTGTTGTTGTTTTTCTTTTTGTCTTGCAATAAAAAAAACTATTTTCCTATTTAATACAATAAAGCTGCTTTGACACAATCTGTATTGTTAAAAGCATTGTATAAATAAAGGTGACTTGACGACTTTCTTAATTCACGTGTATCAAATCATTCAGCTGCTTTTGTAGCTTCAACTTGTAAAAACACATTACAGTTTTTTTTTAATTGATATGGTACTATTTTCACAAGCAAGTGGTACATTTTCAAAACTCTAAGTACTAATCTCACAACAAATCATCAAAAGTGCACTTTTTTTTTTTTTTAATATTTCAGCATATTTTCAATTGTTTTAGTACAATACACACAATCACAAAATATCCTTTTCACTACACAAAATAATTATTTTATCTATATAAATGTTTCATTCACAGTGACTGTCTTTCATAAAGCTCTTACTGTCAAACTTTTCATTTGCATGACTTCTCATTCAGTTTAATCCATTTGTCTATTATTTAATCTAACTCATCTTAATGGTTAATCACTGAATCGTTTGGTGCAATTTAGGGATAACCAAATGCAATGAATTATTTTTACATTAAAAGTAATTTATCTATGATGATAACAGCATTTTACATTATGCCATGTGATACTGTATATAGAAGCATTACCATGGTAAAGACTGCACATTACTATAACTCACTGAAAAGTTCAAACTTCATCTGAAAAGTTCATCTAGAGTATAGATTCTGTCATATCGCACAGTGAGGACATTTACTGCATTGACAGTCGACTCTGTTCTTTGACAAAACCTTGTGGCCATGTCATACCTTCATCCAGGGCTCAACATAAACACTTGTCCAGGACAGGGATTTTCTTTCTCGACTGGACAAATAACCTGATTAAAACATCAATAACAAACAATAACTAAGGCAGCACCAAAACTTTGGTGAGAATGATTCTGATTTTATTACTTTCAGTGTAAACGATGACTGATAACGGACGAATACAGTATCAAGGTTGCATCAGTTAAGGCTCATCCAAAGGACAAACACATGCCAAGGTTTAATGTCAAGCCCTGCCTTCATCACACCTTTTGATAACATACTGGATAAATACTTTTACAAACATCATGGATGTTATGTGAGATATGCAATGTAGATAACGTAAGCATATTTTCTAACATAAAAGTTATTGTCTGTATTATTGTAATTATTTCAGCGACAAAGGTTATTTGAAACATGAATCTTGCATTGTTTGCTCTTGAATGAACTGACTGTTAAAAGTACAAAATTGAAAGAAGATCTTACTGTTGTGTTTTGGTGATTAAACAACATATTCTCAGTACATATCACAATGATCTTGTTATGTGGAATGGAAATATGTGCAACTACAATGAAAGTGAAACCCCAAATACGTCACTCAACGTAACGTCTCACGAGGGTTACAGATGTAACCTAGATGTTACAAGTAACTTAGTTACTGTAATAATATTACTTTTTGCAGTAACTAGTAGTGTAACTAATTACTAATAAGATTTCAGTAATAATATTACAGTTACCATCCATAAAACAGCTTAGTTATTTTGATGCCTCAACCCTGCTGATTTAAAATCCAACAATTAAATAATTCCTAGATTAATGTTAATAATTTTCACGACTCGCACATGGATGTGATGTCCTCAGTGCAGCAGGCAAGCTTGGAATATGGAAAAGCTTACATTCAGCAGATAGAAATATTGCATTATATTGATTTTGTCAGGAAAAAAGATGATCTGAACACTGTTGTGTAAGTTGTGGCTTATTTTTTTACTCTGGCATGACATCCCACCCACATCCCTCTAATCAGCATTATATTATTATAATCAAAAATCTTTTTGGAAAATGAAACAGTTTCTTACAAACTTCTGTGATTTGATAAAATATATAATGAAATATAATATGGGTAACGGAGAAATTACAATTAGCTTCAAGATACACATGACAATTTATGAGATTAACACAACACTTCTACTTGAATGTCACTCTCAATCACTATCGAATATTTGTAATAACTTCTGACTGTGATCCATTGTGGATTTTTGGTCAAATAATGAGGCAAAAATATGGTGTTAGTAACATTCTAGAAGAATTTTATGTGGAAGACACACAGTTACAACTTCTGTGGGAGCGTGAAGAAAAAGTAATGTAGTAGTGTAACTAATTACTGTTACCAGAAAGTAATAAGTAAAGTAACATTATTACTTTTGAAAGGAGTAACTAGTGATGAGTAATATATTACATTTTTTGAGTAACTAGCCCAACACTGGTTACAAGTGTGATCAGTTTAAAGTTTTGAACTAAGAGTTTTGATAAAAACCTTACTTATGAAAATAGTAACAATAAAAAAAAAATTAAAAAAAAAAAAAAACAGTAAAAAAGGATCTCAATAATAACATTTAAATTAATAATATTTAAATGGAATAATTTAATTTTGCCAAACAGGCTTACATATAATAATAAAATAAATAAATAAATAAATAAATAATAATAATAATAATAATAATAATAATTTTTTTAATTCCATTATGGGAATCATTATAGGACTATCTTGAAGAGAAAACATCAGGACATTTGTTTTGCATTTACTGTCTTTTATTTATTTATTTTTACAATTGAATTGTTATTAAGTTTAACTTCTTCATATGACATGGTTTTAGGTTAATTTCACACATTATATTGGCAGAACACTAGTGTTTGCAGATCTTAAATCATGTCTAGGGTGTATAACATGCTTGGCAGCTCTTTCTTTGGTACTGAGAGAACGCAGAATGCAATGATAAACAGCAAGACAAGGTGAGTGAATGAAAAACTTGAATTTCACTATATTAAAAAAGTGTGTTGGTTTCCAGTAAGTAATCATGAATCATCAATCACAGCATTTCCACACTATTCAACTACTACTAAGTTTCACTTCACCCTTTGTCCTCGTAAAGCTAAATGATTTATTATATTAGAGCGCACCTCCTCATGTTCCCACCTTAATAAAAGTATAAGTTTCACTTTACTCTTAAAGAAACTCCCACGTACAACCCACAAGTAATGATTGGTTCAAATCCTCTATAAATCACCAAGACATCCAGGTGATCTTTGTAGTTGCGGCGAACACTTGTACTCTTCCGAAAGGTATGGTTTAAAATTGATACATTTGGAAAATATTTATTTGTCTAGTGATTTAAACAGTAACTTAATTGTTTTATTTCGTAAGTTGAACAAAAATAGAAAGCTAAATGATGATGATGTACACTGAGTGCTCTTTGTAATCTCACACAGTTCTTGCATATTAGTTGTTGTAGGAAAAATCATTAGTGACCAGATGACAAACAAATATGTATTGTATATATAAATAATAAATAAGCTATACTATAAATAAGTCTATGTAAGCTGCAATACTGCAGTGTTTTCTAATAACAAAGTATCCTTTGTTTTCTCAGAGAACGGATTTCCACAATGGACAATATTATTCGCTTTAAACATAATCAAACTACTGATGCTTTTCCATTAACTAATAGAAACCTCTATTCTTATGGGGATAAATTAAAAATACCATTTTTTTCTTCATCTTTTCATTTGAATAAAACTTTAGATGACAGTTTTAAAAGATTAGAATCTACATCTGGCCCTTTAATTATCGAAAATGGTAAAATTATAGCAAGCAACGATGTAAAATTAACAAGCAAGTGTCCCTGCTATACATTACTTTGGCCAACAGATGGGAAAAGTGATTTAAAGTTTGGTCAAGGTTTCTGTTATGGGTCCAACTTAATAATGACAGCCAAACATGCTTTGAAGGATCACAACAATTATAATATATATGTCTTTTTTTTTCCAACTTACACAAGTTGTTTAATATTTAAATGCCATAATACCTTACCTTACCTTCATAACAGGGATTTTAAAAACCAAGATATTGCATTAATTCAATTACAAGGATCTTCAGATCTACTACAAAACATAAAATTAGAAATAGGTGAGTTAAGTGAAAATGAGGAGCTTTATTTTTACAAACTAGAGTGTGGGTGTTTTGTAAAACAGCACTGCAGAATTTTAAAAAGCCCAAATTAAAACATGAGGAAGCAAATGTATGATAATGAATTTGTTATATCTGAAGCAGGCAAAGAAGGAGACAGTGGAACGCCTATTTTTTCCAGCTCTGGCATTTGTGTTGGATTATATATTGGTGTTTTCACCGCAAAAAACTCATTCAACCCAGTGGAATATGGCAGAGCTTTAAAGTTTGATAGAAATCTTACTAGAAATAATCTCATGACTCATTTTTCCTCGGTCCCTAGCCCTCCCATTTTTTTTCAAAATTGTAATTACATACATGTTTGTAATTATGTTTTTTTTATTATTTTAGAATAAAATTATTTAGAGATTTAAATAATAGGTCATTAAAAAATAATCTATTTAAATCATATTTTTTATTTCTATAATGTTATTTTTAAATAAAAAAAAAAAAACAGACAACCTCTCTTCGTTAAATTACAAACCATACCTGCTGTAAAGCAGAACTAATTTAGACATGAGGAATAAAATGTCAGCTAATGAATTTGTTATATCAAAAGCAGGCAAAGAAGGAGACAGTGGAACGCCTATTTTTTCCAGCTCTGGCATTTGTGTTGGATTATAATACTAATAGTGTTTTCACTGAAAAAAACTCATTAAACCCAGTGGAATATGGCAGAGCTTTAAAATTTGATAGAAATGTTATTAGAAATAATTTTATTATTATTTTTTCTTCTGTCCCTAGCCTTCAAAATGTTTTCTAAATTGTAATTACATACATGTTTGTAATTATTTATGTTTTCTCATTATTTTAGAATAAAATTATTTAGAGATTTAAATAATAGGTAAACAAAAAACCAATCTATTTAAATCATATTTTTTATTTCTGTAATGTTATTTTTAAATAAAAAAAAAAATTAACATATTAAAAATATATCTATACAAAACTAATTGGAAATACAGATATTTTCACAGTCTTTCTCAGATTGCTCATGCATCTTGCAACATCCCTTAAAGCTGATGGGTTAAATCTGGTGTGGTAAATAAGGGAAACATCTAGAATGTTTAGGTGTGGAGTTGGTGGTGGAGGTGTCAGGTGTTGAAACCCCTTATAACATCTATTATCAATTGGCAGTGAGGGAACTGTAACATAATTAGCAGTTCTCATATAGCGAATAATATTGTCCATTGTTAGCAACTACCCGGAGAGAGATTGTGTGTCTTCCCACAAAAAAAACCCTTGTAAGTCTTATATTGGTGACATATTTTTGTAGAATTGTTTCCTGCTAAATTTGGTTAACTTATCACTGCACAAAAGTGTTATCTAAATATGAAATACTTGCAGGTGTCGTATGTTGGTCTGGAGCTGAGGAAATCTTCATCAAGCTGATGCAGGAATGGTCTTGAAACCGTGGTCTCTTCAACAGTTATTATTCAGTTAGTGTTATTTTGGTGTGGAAACAGATTTTAAAGAAATCTTGTATTACTACAGAGCCAAGATAATACCTTTTCAAATACAGATAAAGACTTTTTGTTGATTCTTTTTGAAGTTTTACATTTTTTTTTTATTTTTATTGACAGAAAAATGTTTAATAAGTGTGAAGATCTGTTTCAAGATATAACCATTTCTCTCTCTTTCCTGTTCCTGTTTCTCTTTTCTTCTCTCTCTTTCATGGTGGGAAACAGAATAACCTTCACACTGCATACGTCACGTTTGGGTCAAGTTAAATTCAGACAACCTCTCTTCGTTAAATTACAAGTCATACCTGCTGAAAAGCAAGAAAAGCAACAATTATACTTTTAAGCAACGCCAGGAGAGAAAGTGTGTCTTGACCGATGGAATAGTAAGTATTTACATAAAACTAATTAAATGGCATTTATTCTATAATTGCCTGAAAGGTACACGAATGTTACTTTTTAATAAAATCATTTAAATTGTGTAGTAATTGCATGGTTTTTGTTGAGCCTGTGTTAAAGTGTCAGTGTTGGCACACAATCATGAGAATCATTGCAGAGACTAATAAAATACAGTTTTCAGTCATAATGACAGAAACAAAATTATAAAATATAGCTGCAAGCAGCGATGACGGGCCCTCGCCGCCAGCGCAATCGCCATGCCGGTAGCATCAGGAAAATGGTGCCCAGCGGGCACATGCATTGACAGTAATCCTGTGCCAGTTTGGATTGAAGGGTTACAGCAATGAAAGGGTTAAAAGCAAACTGCGGCAACATTTTCTATGAAGCCCATATTTATAATACTCTAAGGAGTGTTAGTTCACATGTAGTTGGACAATTGCTTATTGTCAATAGACTAGGGGAACCATCAAAATAAAACATAATACATAATGTAAAAACTAAATGTAATATGATATAGTCCGTTATAAATTAAGTAGATTTGATATGTTGTCCATTGTGTGTTATAAAAAATCATAATCTTAAAACTTATAACCTCAAATACTCAAGTATTTTAATGTATTATAATTGTTCTTATGATTATTCATGAGATGATATAACATATTATAAGGTTTTTATAATGCATTATTCATTTATTATAATCCCTTATGAATACCATTATAATGTGTTATAAATAGGGGCTTCATAGAAAGTGTTACCCAAAATGCTTTTACATCATTCTGATAGACTGAGAATGAGCTGAAAAAGATTCCCTATCCTATGAGGTCATCTTGTGTTCATCCTTGATATTATAGTCTTCATCTGCTAGTTTACATGTGTGATATTTGAAATGTTTTTGCGGTCTCTGAAAATATGATAAACATATTTCCTAAGAATGACTTGTTTTTCATATGTAAAAAGTTGTGAAGAGTTAGGATAATGCACTTTAAATACACTCTGTCTCTCTCAGTCTCTGACAGCCACCCTCCCCCACTGTCAACACTCACACTTACACACACACTTAACGCACACACAGAGTTAGAGTGAGAGAGTTAGAGTGAGATCAGATGTTGAATAGTTTTTTAATTTTCTATTTTTTGTAAACTATTTTATATCAATGGAAGTAAGCATTTGTTTCTCAGAATGACTAGTTCTATGTATATAAAAAGTTTTGAAGTGTTTGGATGCTGCATTTTAAAATTCTGTTTGTTTTTTCTACTGCTACTTTAAAAAAATCACCATAAATCAACCGTTCAAGATATCCCAAATCCGCTCGCAATTTAACATCTTCAGTATGTTGGCATCAAGTTGACAAAGTTTGGTGTGAACTACTTATTCCTGCTTGGAGGAGTATGAATTTGTTTATAGCCTGATTTTTCCAAAAATCCACATTCAAATCAAAATAGTAGACTTCCTGTTGGTCGCAGCTAATGGGTGTAAATTAGAAAGTTGTCCGGCCTGATGAGACCAATATACATACCGAGTTTGGTGTCTGTAGCTAAAACTAACCCCCCAACTTTTGACTAAAGGTGGCGCTATAGAGCGCCTCCTCCACGCCCATTTATGAGCCTTTGCCAGTGTCTAACTATCATTAATACTGATGTGTGTGTTGAGTTTCATGAAAATCTAAGCTTATTAAGTGCCCCAAAAACACAGGAAACAAATGTTAAAGTTTGACACGTTGCCATGGCAACAGCATTTAATGTATCAACGATCCCTTTACAGATTCTCATCGGCCGTGTTTTGACATTATTCTGATGAAGTTTGAAGTAAATCGAGTAAAATTAAGAGGCTAATTTAAAAGCATTTTGAAAACGACACACTTCCTGTTGCCAGTTGGTGGCGCTATAACTTTGACTCTCAATAGTCACATCTATGTGATCGGCAACATACAGCAAACAAACTCCTGAAGTTTCATCAGAATCAGACAATGTGTGCAATTGTTATTAGCCATTTCCTTCGAGATATCAAAAATCCCTCCGCAATTTAGCATCCCCAATGTCTTGAGATCATGCTGACCGAGTTTGGTGGCCGTCGGAATAAAGGCCTCAGAGGAGTATATCAAATTCCAGAGCATGCGCTTTTTAAACAGCCCTGAATAGCTCACTTCCTGTTGGGATTAGCTCATCACATAGAGTGCGTGAGTTGTTCGGCTCAGTGAGATCTACATGTGTACCGAGTTTTATATGTATACGTACAAGTATGTGCGGGATATACATCAAGTTTTGGAAAGGTGTTCCAGGGGGCGCTGTAGAGCCCCTGTGCCACGCCCGGGTCCCAGTCTCTGTGGCGTCCTAATGGCCGCAGATTCCAACGTGTGTGCCGATTTTCAAGAGTTTTTGAGCACGTTAAGGCCCCCAAAAACCCCTGAATAGTCGAAAAAAAAAAAAAAAATAAAAAAAAAAATATAGCTGCAAGCAGCGATGGGCGGGCCCTCGCCACCAGCGCATCCGCAACCCTGGTGCCATCAGAAAAATGGTGCCCAGCGGGCACATGCATTGACAGTTACCCTATACCAGTTTGGATTGAAGGGTCACAGTAATGAAAGGGTTAAAAGCAAAGTGCTTGTAGATCATTTTGGTACACTGAGAATGAGCTGAAAAAGATTCCTTATCATATGAGGTCATCTTGTGTTCATCCTTGGTATTACAGTCTTCATCTGCTAGTTTACAAGTGTGATATTTTAAATGTTTCTGCAGTCTCTGAAAACATGATAAACATATTTCCTAAGAATGACTTGTTTTTCATATGTAAAAAGTTGTGAAGAGTTAGGATAATGCACTTTAAATGCACTCTGTCTTCTCTCTCTCTCTCTCTGTCACACACACACAGCCACTCAACTACCCCCAGTCACACTTACACACACACATAGACACACTTAATCCCTTCCCCCCTACACAGAGTTAGAGTGAGAGAGTTAGAGTGTGATCAGATTTTGAATAGTTTTTTAATTTTCTATTTTTTGTAGACTATTTTGTATCGATGGAACTAAGCATTCCATTCTCAGAATGACTAGTTCTATGTATGTAAAAAAATTTGAAGTGTTTGCATGCTGCATTTTAAAATTACGGTCATGTTTTTTACTGCTACTTTAATAAATCACCATAAATCAACCATTCAAGATATTCAAAATCTGCTCACAATTTAACATCTTCAGTATGTTGGCATCATGTTGACAAAGTTTGGTGTAAATTCATTGTTTTTTGTAGGAGTAGTATTCATTCATTCACAGCTATTTTTTTCCAAAAATCCACATTTAAATAAAAATAGCAGACTTCCTGTTGGTCGCAGCTAATGAATGTAAATTAGAAAGTTGTCCGGCTTGATGAGACCAATATACATACCGAGTTTGGTGTCTGTACCTAAAACTAACCCCCCCACTTTTGACAAAAGGTGGCGCTATAGAGCGCCTCCTCCACGCCCATTTATGAGCCTTTGCCAGTGTCTAACTATCATTAATACTGATGTGTGTGTTGAGTTTCATGAAAATCCAACCTTATTAAGTGCCCCAAAAACACAGGAAACAAATGTTAAAGTTTGACACGTTGCCATGGCAACAGCATTTAATGTATCAATGACCCCTTTATAGATTCTCATCGGCCGTGTTTTGACATTATTCTGATGAAGTTTGAAGTAAATCGAGTAAAATTAAGAGGCTAATTTAAAAGCATTTTGAAAACGACACACTTCCTGCTGCCAGTTGGTGGCGCTATAACTTTGT
This sequence comes from Cirrhinus mrigala, assembly GCA_036247105.1. Taxonomy (NCBI): domain Eukaryota; kingdom Metazoa; phylum Chordata; class Actinopteri; order Cypriniformes; family Cyprinidae; genus Cirrhinus; species Cirrhinus mrigala. The sequence continues at coordinate 30,644,320 of CM070026.1, forward strand.
CTCCTGATAGTCACATCTATGTGATCGGCATCACAGAATGAACAAACTCCTGAAGTTTCATCAGAATCAGAAAATGTGTGCAGTAGTTATTAGCCATTTCCTGTTTCTCATTTCTCGCCATAATTTCGCCGCCTCGCCACGGCCAAACCGTTCGAGATATCAAAAATCCCCTGGCAATTTTGCATCCCCAATGTCTTAAGATCATACTGACCGAGTTTGGTGGCCGTCGGTCTAAAGGCCTCCGAGGAGTATATCAAATTCCAGAGCATGTGCTTTTTATACAGCCTTGAATAACTCGCTTCCTGTTGGGATTAGCTCATGACATAGAGTGCGTGAGTTGTTCGGCTCAGTGAGATCTACATGTGTACCGAGTTTCATATGTATACGTATAAGTATGTGCGGGATATACATCAAGTTTTGGAAAGGTGTTCCAGGGGGCGCTGTAGAGCCCCTGTGCCACGCCCGGGTCCCAGTCTCTGTGGCGTCCTAATGGCCGCAGATTCCAATGTGTGTGCCGATTTTCAAGAGTTTTTGAGCACGTTAAGGCCCCCAAAAACCCCTGAATAGTCGAAAAAAAAAAAAATAAAATAAAAAAAAAATTACAATCCTTAGAAAAACAATAGGGCCTTCGCCCTTTTAGGGCTCGGGCCCTAAAAATAATAATCCTTAGAAAAACAATAGGGCCTTCGCCCTTTTAGGGCTCGGGCCCTAATAACTACTAAGATCTACTGTATATCAAGGTCTTTCTCGCTCTCTTTCCAGGAGCATGACAGCCTCTGCAGCTCACAGCATTGCTCGGTGTCATGAGACCACCGCTTCTATGTCAAGTCACAAACTGATCATCTTTCCTTGAATAATATTGTTTTTTTGATTTAATAAATTTTGAACGCTGCAATGTGTTTGTGTTCTTTTTTCACTATTTAATACTTGCCTTCTAACAGAGAACATTCCTAGAAAACCGCAAACCTTTGCATACAGTGAAACTTCATTACACATCATAATCCAACAGTGAGACAAGCTGTAACAATTTTACACCAAAGTACGAGACACATTGTGCCAAAACAGGAGGGAGAATTACAGACAATGAACAAAACATGTTTCAACTTATTTCAGCACAACAAATGCCAGCCAGGTCCTAAACAGTAAAAAAAAAAGTATCTTTGTTATTTTTTGATCACTGTATAGCATGCCAAAAATCTTCTGTGTCTAATATTTCCTTTTCCAAAGCATAACATTTTACTAATAGCAAAATATGACTGTGAGAGAAAGAGTAGGAAACAGGAACAAAGTGGCTCTTTTCATTTTCAAGAAAAGAAGCATGTGATTTCATTGCTTATTATTCATATATCGATACTGATCACTTCAGATGAAATGCTGTCAGATGTTTTCAGTTCTTTTTTATTGTCATTAAAGGGATAGTTCACCAAAAAATGAAAATTTGATGTTTATCTGCTTCCCCCAGGACATCCAAGATGTAGGTGACTTTGTTTCTTCAGTAAACACAAAGGAAGATTTTTAACTCAAACCGTTGCAGTCTGTCAGTCAAATAATGGCAGTCAATGGCAACCAAATCTTTGAGAGTAAAAAAAAAACATACACAAACAAAACCAAATCCGACTCGTGACGATACACTGATGTCCTAAGACACGAAATGATCGTTTTGTGCGAGAAACTAAACAGTATTTATATCATGTTTTTCCTTTGTTTGTGTTCCACTGAAGAAACAAAGTCACCTACATCTTGGATGCCCTGGGGGTAAGCAGATAAACAATCAATTTATTTATTTATTTTTTTTTTTGGGTGAACTATCCCTTTAACCCAAGCAATAACCTTAACCCACTCCCCTTTACAAAATCCTAACTATAGCTGACCAAAATCCAATTACCCTTACGAAAAAGAAGTTTATTCAAATGTGCTATTAGTATACTTCTTTGAAACTTAAAATAGGAAAGTATACTTTTAGTATACTTTTTATGTACTTCTCAGAAATATACTTAAAATCACATTTATACTTAGAAAAAGTCTAAGTATATTTGAGCTATACTTGTGCTCTGAGAATGTTTCCACTGTTGTACGCTAGGGGCGCTATTGCACATCTTCTGTACAGAATTTCCAAAACACAAGTGAAGAAGAAACCGAAACAACAGATGCTTCCACATGTAATCTAACACAATTATCAGACATAAAACGACATCAAAACCATAGATATGTAAAGCTGTGTCATGTTATGGAATAAAATGTTGACCCATGAAGAGATAAATGACTGTCAAGCTTTGGGGTGTTAATTAACTCCATCTACGTTTTGATTATCATGAATAGTCTTTTTTTTTTTTTTTTAAGCTTTTTGTTCAACATGTTGTTTATTTATTTATTATGAAACTTACCCACATTAAAGTGTTCATAAAAAAAAAAGAATAAATAAAGCTAGAATAAATGTTTTTGTTTACAAGCAGTTCCTCTGTTCTTATTATGTATGTTCAGATATTCATATAACAAATTATATACAAATTAATACCTAAATAGGGACATAGTAGTATACCTAAAGTATGATATAAAGTTCACTTATAGAAAACTTACGAGTATATTTGCAGTATTAAACTACTGAACTAGTAGTTTACTGAGACTATACTTCAAAGTGTACTACAAATGCATAAAAAGTATTTAATTAGTAAACATTCAGTATACCTAGAATTTCACTTTTATACTTGCAGTACAAACTAAAAACATAGATGTAAACTAGTTGTGTACTCAAAGTTTACTACTAAAGCAGTATACTTTTACATAGAAAGTGAGCCAATTTAGTTCCAAGGAGTATTGAAATAGTACATTTAAAAGTATACTACTAGTACTATGATATATTGTATACTTACTACATAAAGTATACTTAATACTTAAATATAAATATAATACCCTCATAAATATAAGGGTAAGGGTACTCATGTGTCTTTTCCCTTAACCATAAAATTTCTGTACACTTTCTTACCCTTTTTGACCTAAGAGAAGATTTCAAACATACTGTTATAATCAGCTGACAAAGAAAAATTGGCATATCTACAAAGTCCACTAGAGACAGTCATCACGTTTTGTTGTTGTTATTGTTGTTTTACCAATGAAACTTTTAAAGTTGATCTGCCAGATGGAGACAAAGAATCTTTTACATTTATAATTTGTTAACTGTATAAAAAGATTTTTTTTTTTTTTTTTTTTGCTGTGAAGATTGTCCACAAGATGGAGACAAATGTACAATAAATACAAGAATAACTAATAAGATCACATTTAGGCCTAATGCCTAATTATTTTTCAGTGTAGTACATGCCTTAGTATGCATGTTTTAAATTTGCACTATTAAATAAAATTCCAATTTTAACAAAAAAATTCTAATAAATACATATATTTTATTAGATTTGGGAATTGTAAAAGTTATTTGTAGTTCTGTTACAGTTTGAAAAAATATCTTTCAAACAAGTTTGACAAGTCACTATATGGAAGTGAACAAAAAAAAAAAAAAAGAAAGCAAAAGAAGAAGAAGAAGAAGAAGAAGAAAAGCAGTTGGCATGTTCAGATGTCAGAAAGTTTACAGTAGTTTTTACCAAAGTCATACATCAGAGCCACTCACAGCACAGAAGAATAAATATATAATTAAAACTTGTCCTTCACTTCATTCCATGCTAATAATTATACCAGGACAAATGTAAAATGATCAGTTCATTAGTTTATCTTCATTTAAACTTCAGACTATAATGTCATAACCAAATTTATGCATGAAATGAAACAATTCAAGTTTGACCATTTTGATGCAACTGTAAAAAAGTTTTTGTGGTAACAGCCGTCGGCATGTTCAGATGTCAAGAAAGGCAGCGGTGTAAAGAGTACCTGAAAACTATACTTGAGTAAAAGCACAGATAAATACAGCAAAAATACTCTTTTTACAAGTTGCACGTTACCAATTCCAATACAACTTGAGTAATAGTCTTACAGCATCTGATTTGAACAGTACTTAAGTATTTTACTTGTACTAAATGATGTACTATACCTCAACACCTAAGAGACATGTCAGAAATACCAGTAAAAAAAACAGGAAACTGTTGATTTGTAAGAAGAGCACTTACGTTTATTTTCTAAAACCAAAATAAAACTGAACACCTCAAAACTGCCTAAACCAAGGTTGAGACAACAGCAGACAACAACATCTTTCAAAAAGGTCTCAGCCATGTCCTCATCTGATGTAAGTCAAAATCTGTTAAGGATGATAAAGGAACAACAAAGCAAAACGTGAATGAAGCAAGTATTTAACTTAATTTAAATTAGAATAGAATAAATGTTTTTGTTTACAAGCAGATACTCCGTTCTTTCTTTTGATGTTATGTATGTTCAGATATTCATATAACAAATTATATACAAATTAATACCTAAATAGGGACATAGTAGTATACCTAAAGTATGATATAAAGTTCACTTATAGAAAACTTACGAGTATATTTGCAGTATTAAACTACTGAACTAGTAGTTTACTGAGACTATACTTCAAAGTGTACTACAAATGCATAAAAAGTATTTAATTAGTAAACATTCAGTATACCTAGAATTTCACTTTTATACTTGCAGTACAAACTAAAAACATAGATGTAAACTAGTTGTGTACTCAAAGTTTACTACTAAAGCAGTATACTTTTACATAGAAAGTGAGCCAATTTAGTTCCAAGGAGTATTGAAATAGTACATTTAAAAGTATACTACTAGTACTATGATATATTGTATACTTACTACATAAAGTATACTTAGAGGGTAAGGGTACTCATGTGTCTTTTCCCTTAACCATAAAATTTCTGTACACTTTCTTACCCTTTTTGACCTAGGAGAAGATCTCAAACAGACTGCTGTAATCAGCTGACAAAGAAAAACTGACATATCTACAAAGTCCACTAGATACAGTCATCACGTTTTGTTGTTGTTATTGTTTTTGTTTTTTTTACCAATGAAACTTTTAAAGTTGATCTGCCAGATGGAGACAAAGAATCTTTTACATTTATAATTTGTTAACTATATAAAAAGATGTTTTCTGTGAAGATTGTCCACAAGATGGGGACAAATGTACAATACATACAAGAATAACTAAGATCACATTTAGGCCTAATGCCTAATTATTTTTCAGTAATAAAACAGCAATTTTAACTAAAAATTCTAATAAATACATATATTTTATTAGATTTGAGAGTTGTAAAAGTTATTTGCAGTTCTGTTACAGTTTGAAAAAATATCTTTCAAACAAGTTTGACAAGTCACTACACAGAAGTGAACAAAAAAAAGAAAGCAAAAGAAAAATAAGAAGAAGAAGAAAAAAGCAGTTGGCATGTTCAGATGTCAGAAAGTTTACAGTAGTATTTATCAAAGTCAAACATCAGAGCCGCTCACAGCACAGAAGGATGAAAATATAATTAAAACTTGTCCTTCACTTCATTCTAATAACTATGCCAGGACAAATGTAAAATTATCAATTCATTACTTTATCTTCAGTTTAACTTCAGACTATAACTTCATAACTAAATTTATGCATGAAATGAAACAATTCAATTCAATTCATTGAAACAATTTGACCACTTTCATGCAACTATACTTGAGTAAAAGCACAGATAAATACAGCAAAAATACTCTTTTACAAGTTGCACGTTACCAATTCCAATACAACTTGAGTAATAGTCTTACAGCATCTGATTTGAACAGTACTTAAGTATTTTACTTAACACCTAAGAGACATGTCAGAAATACCAGTACAAAACAGGAAACCGTTGATTTGTGAGGAGAGCAATTACGTTTCTTTTCTAAAACCAAAATAAAACAGAACACCTCAAAACTGCAATAAACCAAGGTTGAGACAACAGCAGACAACAACATCTTTCAAAAAGGTCTCAGCCATGTCCTCATCTGATATAAGTCAAAATCTGTTAAGGATGATAAAGGAACAACAAAGCAAAACGTGAATGAAGCAAGTATTTAACTTAAAAATTTAAATGTAAACAAACAAGCTTTTTTTTTTTCACTATTATTTACAACATCTTGCAGAGGTCCAGGGAGTGCATGCCTTTTCTGAAAAACCCACAATACTGGATTTTTTGAGTTCGTCATCACTTTCCGAGAAGGAGAAAAAATGCGGCCAGAGCAGCTTCAACATGCTGTTTGCTAGAGGCTGTAATGTACATAATGTATAATACATATGAGAATAAATTTGTTCTTCATTTCATAAAATTGACAAGTGATTTTTATAACCTAACCTAGTAACCTACATAGATATTTTTAATATATTTAATGTTTTGACAAGTTCCCCTTCTCCAGGCATTTTGAGCAGTGGGATTATATAATATATATAAGGTAAAATTACAAAATGAACTTTCATTGATCAGTACTTTTTACTTTAATACTTAATCAAAAATAAAATAATTTTGTGTTTTTACTCAAGTGAACTAGAAAAGTAATATTTTATTAGGCTATCAGTACTCACTTGATTTGTGCACTTTATCCACCACTGGCTCTTGTGTGTTGTATGTATGTATTTATTCATTCATTTTTTACATTAGTTTAATGAAATTAATTGGATGAAAGGAAAGAGCAAATAATAAATAATATTTTTATAATATAATACTGGGTGGCTCACATTAGAAAATGATCTCATGAAAGCATTGTTAATCGCCACTCTGCTATAAAATTAAAGACAAAAACTAATACACCACTTCCAGAACAACAATTTACAAATAGATGTTTTTTTAGTTCTTTTTTATTGTCATTAAAGGGATAGTTGACCCAAAAATGAAAATTTACACAGACGATGAACTTAGACGTGATTCGAAGCGGTGTGGACGCGCGTCCCTTCTTCCTCAGCTGGGATCATTTAATCCCCTTTGAAGCTGCATTTAAACTACATTTTGGAAGTGTAAAATCGGGGCACCACTGAAGTCCACTATATGAAGAAAAATCCTGAAATGTTTTCCTCAAAAACCATAATTTCTTTACGACTGAAGACAGAAAGACATGAACATCTTGGATGACAAGAGGGTGAGTAAATTATTTGTAAATTGTTGCTCTGAAAGTGGAGTTCTCCTTTAAAACAACTCAACTGAACTCAAAGTGAAGCAAAAAAAGAGTCAAAAGTTGAGCCTACATGTTACTTAAAGGGAAGGGCCATATGTTGTGTCATAGCTTTAGGCTATGTGCATTGTTTGTCCTTTTCAAACTCACAGCCTCTGCGTACATCTGATTGCAAAAAGCATATTTCTCCAATGACAGAACAGGTTCCACTTCAACTTTGTTTTCAAATAATAATGTGATTTCAGACGTTTCAGGTAACATGCTGACAGCACACTGATCTATGTGAAGTATGTACAATATGCTTTGCAGTTTCTTTTTGTTATAGAAAGAATGTAGAATGCAAAGATTCCTCTGAACCAGCCAGGTCTCATAGTTTATACACAGGTACACTCTTAAAAATAAAGGTGCTTTAAAAGGTTCTTCACAGCAATGCCACAGAGGAACCACTTTTGGTTCCACAAAGAACCATTCAGTCAAAGGTTCTTTTTTTAAGGTTCTTTTTTTTAACCTTTTTATAATCTGTAGAACCTTCTTTCACCTTTCTTTTTAGGAGTGTAGTACGTAACATTTACTGGTACAAAATGTATATTTTTGCACATTTTGATTGATTCTGAAACATACAATTTGAATGTACTGAAACAATTATTAAACAATAATGCATTAGTAAACAATTGTGTATTTACAGATTAAAATGTAATATATTTACGAATATTTTATTTATTTATTTTTGTTTGCTTTAAAACAAGACAAAGTAGGACATTGTCAGACTTTGTCAAAAACAGTAAAACATAAAAAGAGAACAGTGCTGTAAATAGAAAGCAAACCTGACAATAAACAAATTATATTGAAAATATATTATATTGAAAATAATTTAAATAATAACAGTATAATTCGGTATTAAAAATTATTATAATTCAGATTAATATATTACAAAGCAGAACAGGTGGAAGAAAGAACAAGATATATAAATATATAAATAAAATTAAATTTAAAAAAAAGAATTTGGTTCTGAAGTTGAGGTGGTACGGTCCGTCTACTGTTCCGGAGTGGAGCAGTAGGGTTCATACCAAGGTACTGCATCGTACCCTGAGAACCTGAGAATGGTGTAAGTCTGTTTTTCTGAATTTGTAACAAGTGTGTCAGTGCAGAAAAATTGCTGTTGAGAAAGGAGTCTGTTAATACATAAATATGTTTTAGATGTTGCCAAAATGTAAATATTTTGCCCTTTAGATTCTTTCAATATGTCAATATTGTGTTTCAGTGTCTATGCAAAAGGAAATTTTTGTTTGGTCAAACCACATTTTACATAAAAATACATATGAATACTCATGAGATCACAATGTCTGAACAGCAAGATGCAGTGAATGATTAAGAAACAAAATAGTTCTAATGGCATGAATACTTTCACTTTGTTGAAGACATTTGTTGGTTACACCGATGAATGATGACAGGCATTACAACACAATAAAGTTTAAACCTAAAATTTGAAACAACCATTTACAGTATTTTTTGTAAGGGGACACACTCAGTAGAATGTTTTGTCTAGTAACCATTGCTTCAAATGATAACACCTTCAGTCTAATCAGCTCAAAAATAATATTTAATAAGACCATCAAAATGATTACATAAGAATATAATATAAACAAGTACATTATTTTGTACTACAGTATATTTCCTTATGGTCTCAACTAAACGAACCGTTTCCTATGGTCTAAACAAAAAAAAGTGTAAGTTTAACTTTCAGTCCCAAAGACACTCCCATATACAGCCCACAAAGAATGATTGGTTCAGATCCTCTATAAATCACCAAGATATCCAGGTGATCTCTCAAGATACGCAACGCTAGTAAGTATAACTTTTTTTCTTTTTTTCTTTTCTAAATATATAGGCTACTCAACTTTCAGCAAATATTATCTTACCTAAGATAACTAATGTTTGAACAGTAAGATTTTTTATGTTTTTAGAGAATTCTCTTCTGCTCAACAAGCCTTTGTCAAATTTATTTGATCCAAAATACAGCAAAAGCAGCAATATTGTGAAATATTTTTACTATTTAAAATAACTACTTTCTATTTGAATATGTTTAAAAATGTAATTTATTAACAAATCCAAATTTTCAGCATCATTACTCCAGTCTTCAGTGTCACGGGATCCTTCAGTAATCATTCTAATATGCTGATTTGCTGCTCAAGAAACATTTATTATTATTATTATTATTATTATTATTATTATTATTATTATTATTATTATTATTAGCATCATCAATATGTGAAACAGTTGAGTAAAATTTCAGGATTCTTTGACAAATAAATAGATCCAAAGGTCAGCATTTATCTGAAAACCTTTTGTAACATTATACACTATACCATTCAAAAGCTTGGAGGCAGTACTTTTTTCTTTTTCTTTTTTTGGGAAAGAAATGATAGAAATTAATATTAGCAAGGATGCTTTAAATTCATCAAAAGTGATGATAAAGATATTTATAATGTTACGAAAGATTTCTATGTCAGATAAATGTTGTTTCTTTTGAACTTTCTATTCATGAAAGAAACAAATTCTATTCAGCTGTTTTCAACACAACAACAACAACAACAACAACAATAATAATAATATTACTAAATATTTTTGAGCAGCAAATCAGAATATTACAAGGATTTCGGAAGGATCATGTGGCTGGAGTAATAATGTTAATAAAATCAAGTTTGCAATAACAGCAATAAAAAAAAGACAATCTATATATATATTGATGTATTTATTTTACATATTATACACCATATAAGTTAAGTCAATTAAGTATACTGTTTTAAGTGTTTTAAGTACTGGAAGCACTATAATATTGTCAAATAAAAATACAATAATTTTTGTTTTCTCAGGTTAAAACAATGATCACTATTATTTGCTCTAAGATACAGAGTTTTATTCACTTTGATATTATTCCTCCATTTATTTTGGAAATAATGTTAAAATTGATTTTGGACAAAATGTTCAATTATTTTTTTAATCGGATTTATAATTATTTTAATCGGAAATTTTCAGTTTATATTACTAATAAAAACAACAACGATTTTAATAATATTCTTCTTGATGAGGTAATAACAAAGAATGCTATTTCTCCTGTTTCTCAATCTTGCTCCTCGGGTTAAATCTGGTGTGAGAGATCTAGGATGTCATCTAGGATGTGGAGTGTTTGGGGTGAGAGTGGAGGTGGCGGGGTTGGGGTGGGAAGCCATTGAGCAGGGCCACCAGGGGCAGGATTGAGAAACATCTAAAACATCCACAAACCTCTGACAGTAACAGCAGCAATTAACACAGCAGCCAGGGTTACAGTTCTCAGAACTAATAATACTGATCATTGTTTGTATCTTCCGAGGAGAGATCTTGTTATGTCTTGGCCACAAAACCGTAAGTCGTTTAATAAAATATTGTTAAAAAAAAACCTTAACATGTGTTTTGTAGAATAATTTACTGTTAAACTACATTAAATAAATGTCACATTCCATATGTAATTTTCAGATTTTATATGTTGGTCTGGAGCACGTGGAATCTTCACAAAGGTGGTGCAGGTATGAGGAAACATTTATTAGTAGTATTACAGCTCACTCTGTATGTTTTCCAAAGAATCTTTCAGTGATCAGTTCTTAAAAGAAACATTTTTTTTAGTGCAGAGAACATTTTAAAACTCTAAAAAACCTTTTGTGCTCATTGATGCCAATAAAGAACCATTATTTTTAAAAATGTAGTAATGAGAGACAAAGAAAACAAAACCAAAATACAATAAAACCGAACATAACTGACATGTAGCCTTTAAAATATTTATATATATATATGATTGATTTGGTTGATTATCCCTTACACACACACACACATATATATATATATATATATAGATTTAATTTCTCAGCAACGAGGTGATAAAACCTCTGTTTTTGAGTTAATTAGTTGTTTGTAGAAAGAGACGCACAGACAGGTGACACACTCAGCTGTCATCTCTCTCTTTCTCTCTCTCTCGATAATTTTTTAAATAAATGCTATAATTCATTCAAATATATGTGATCTTACCGCACTATTTCATCTCTGTGTCTGATCTGATGCTGGCAGAATGCTAGATAATGTACCGTAACGGACGAAAATTTTCATTCTGCCGGCTACAGGACCAAGACTAAACCTTGTCAAAAGGCATCAAGTCCAAACAGAATCTCTGCCAAAAAGCATTTTTTTGACTTATAATCACACATAAAAAAGTCTATCTCTCTTTCATGCAGACAACAGCTAGAACCACCTCCAGACTGCATACATCACTGTAAGGTCAACAAACACATCTCTCCTCGTTAAACCTCTTTTTCCGGCGGTTCGAGTACCAGAGTGGACTCAGTGGAACAGTACACAAGCAGAGCCATCTTTCACTGCAACTGACCCGCAAAGACTGCCTTGCCAAGCACAACGCAGGGCTGTGCAACTGTACGAATGCACCTTCCTTGAGGGAACGAACCAATGGAATGGGCCCATCCTGGAAGGGACCAAGGTGGCCTTTGCAAAGTTTATTTATCTTAAGTAAATTCTGAGTTCATTTGAATTTATATCAAATAGAAATTACATGACTATCTATATTAAGCGCTCTCTCTCTCTCTCTCTCTCTCTCTCTCTCCAGGACCCCTTGAAACCCCTTGCCATCGCTGGTTTCAAAGCACGGGACAAGAGATCCTGTGTGCTGTGTGAGGGTGTATGGGAGATGCCAAGATGCCAAGATGCCAATGGCACAGATGGCAAAATTCCTGGCTGATGAATGATGAAGAATATGAGCATAGACTAGGTGGCCTGATACTGCACTTCTGTACTCGTGCAGTCGTACTCATAAAAAAGCCCCAATACCAAAAGCCGATACCAGCCGATACATTTTAATGGGCATAATTAGTTATGAAAATTGAACGATAAAAGCAATGAAAATACAGGTATCGGTTCTTGGTATTGGCAAGCACCAAAAATAAAAGTATCGTTATATGCCTTATTCTGGAAAAAGTACAAGTATGCATGATAAAATTACTGTCTAAGCATGATAAATTGTGTCTGTGGTTATTTTTCACTACTAGCCTTCTAATTTTTGAAATGCCATTTGTACTTGACACTTATATAGCTTGGGGATTAATTCTACATTTCAAAACAATTTTTATAGTAGTGTATAAAAATGGCAATATGATAGCAAAATTTTAAACATAAAATTAAAAAAGAGATACAGAAAGTGGAACAAAACATGTGCGACACTCCTCTGTTTCTTTATAAAGCATGTTTCAACAAAACAAATACCATGCTAAACCACAATGCCAGAAAAAAACTCAATTTGGATGTTTGTTAAATGGCTAGGACAAAAAGCTTGTGTTTCTGAAGACTTTTTTTTACATTTGTAAAATGTACAAAAAAAAAAAAAAAAAAAAAAAATGGAGACAATATGTGACATATGACATAGGTGACCCCTGGACTATGAAACCAGTCATAAGGCTTAATTTTTTTAAATTGAGATTTATACACATCTGAAAGCTGAATAAATAAGCTTTCCATTGATGTATGGTTTGTTAAGATAGGACAATATTTGGCCGAAACAAATATATTTGGCAGAAACCAATTGCACATTACTAATCAAAAATGATATTTTGATATATTTACAGTAGGAAATTTACAAAATATCTTAATGGAACATGATCTTTACTTAATATCCCAATAATGATAAAATAAAAATAGATCATTTTGACGCATACAATGTATTTTTGGCTATTGCTACAAATGCACCCGTGCTACTTATGACTGGTTTTGTGGTCCGGGGTCACATATTATGAACGGTGAATTTAAACATAATAGCAATAAGTGATTTTAGAGGAACCTATTGTTCTGCACATTTATTTACAAATCTGATTCATGCAGGACCAAAGTTGAGAACCTTGAATTAAGCAAAATCATAATATATTAATTTCATCAGAGCAAACTGAAGAGCTCTGAATTATTATATTATATAAGCAATATGATTTAACCAGATTGCCTCACTTTCTTAGTCAAAAAATGTCCCCTGTCTAAATATTGTCCACAAGATGGAGACAAATGCACACTACTAATAATACAAAATAAAAGTGTAGGGCCTGCTTGGGCTTAGATTAAGCCAGGAGTATGCTTTACTTAAATTAGGACATTTAAATAGCTTTTAGAAACATGCCATATGTAACCCTATTCTCAAGGTTGATTGCAAAGCTAAAAAAATATTACTGGTGCGCACCTTGAGACAAAACAATGGCACTGACATATTTTAAGATAGTCAATGCAAGTTGCTTTTAGACAGAGCAGCTCTAGCATGCATTTTAGTCTAAACAATATAGTTTTCTCTGGATAAGAGAGGGGAATGTGACTGATGAATATTTATAGACAGAATATTTAAAATACAAAATGTTTGACATTTGACATTTTTTTATATTAATAGCTGAGTAAAACATGTCTTATACTTAACATTATGCATTTAAATAAGTTTAATATTAAATCACTGGAAAACAATAACCTACTTTAACTTAAGGCGAGACACTGCAGGTGAATAAGGTAAAAAACAAACCTTAATAGTTACCGCCTTACCTAGCTGATTGATTACATTGACAATTGCAAACATTTTTTTAAAATGTTAGGTTTAAATATGCAAATGAGGCATTATTTAATGAAATATGCACTAATTTGCATACATTTATAGTACAAAAACCTAAACACTGAAGTCAGTTTCAAAATTCTTGTTTAGGCCAACTTCCTTCAATGTTCCTTAACATGCTCATTTTTAATAAACAAACATTAAGGTGCTCGAGTCACTGCAGCCACAGATGTAAGTGGATATGAGACTCCTAAAGGCTTTCTGAAAGCGTGGATAGAAGAAACCATAGATAAATGGGTTACAAGTGGAGTTAAAGTACCCAAACCAAACCAAAGCATCAAAAACATCAACAGGAGTCACGAAATTGAGGAAAGGATCAACAGCCGTGGTGGTGAAAAAAAAGGCAGCCAGCAGAGATAAAAAAAAAAAACACCCATGACAATGGCCAGAGTTTTTGCCGCCTTTCCTTCTCTTTGAGCAGAGCTTTGGCTCTTCAACCCTCCTGTTGCTGCCACAGTCACTCTTTCTGACATAACCTTTGCGTGTTTTCGTGCAACATGGAAGATTTTCATATATAGGGAGCTCATGATTGTCCCGGGAAGAAAGAATGTGAAAAGTAAACAAATAAGACCCCATTGTTTGTTAAAAAACAAAACACAACTTCCCACACAATAAACCTGCATGATGAATGATTCCAAACACAATAGAAAAGCTGAAAAAACCATCCTTTATGCTCTCACTGTTGTTTCACTGACTTAATTGAACTGAAGCAAATATTCAACAGTCATCAAACATCACATCTTGAAGTCATCATATATTCAATAATTATCTAAACCATCACATCAAAAAACATAATGCTTTCATGCTGTCATCTACAATGCAATCAATGCCCAAACTGTGGACCATATAACAAAGATGCAAAACTGTGTTAGAATACTATTATTAGATACTATAGCTACTATATTGATTTGTGAATTCATTCAGTACACTTTAATGGTGCAAAATACCACATGCAGATACAGATGGGTATGTTGACAACCAGTGCTGGGGAATTTTACTTTGAAAAGTAATGCATTACAATATTGCATTACTACCTAAAAAAGTGAGTAATTATGCTACTTAGTAAATCTGGGGAGGGCTTGCTTGTTTGTTTTTAATATAAAATGTTATATTTTGGCAAACATAAAAGCCCTTTCACACCAAAAATGAAATGAAAACAACTCAGGCTAAAGAAAAAGTAAATTCACATCTGTACATCTGTATAGAGAATGTGTCAGAAGATAATTAAAAAGCAATAAAAAAAAAATAAATAAAAAAAAGAAATATTTCCTCATAAGTATGGTTCAATTGGATCATCAAAGGTCAGCAGCAAAGGCACTGGTAAATAAAAAAGGATTAATTAGATAATCAACAAGGAGACTTGTCAGCAATTTTGGGGGTAACACATTACAATTAGTAATCAGATTACTTTACATGTAATCAGATTATTTTTTTCCCCAAGTAACTAGTAAAGCAACGCTTTGCTTTTAAATTTATGGGAGAATATCTGAGTTACGTTTTCAAATAAGTAACGGCAGTTACTTTTTTTTCCCATTTATTGACTGACAAGTCTCCTGTCCCCATGCTGATACCATACAATTTTGACGTTGAAAGAAAAAAGTTCATGAACATGTTCTTTATCAACCACTTGTGTTTGTACAATTGCGCTGTTTTTTTCCGTTACCTCAGTCACAGACATGCTAGCAGCTGCATTTACCTGTGGTACTTGACAAGTCGGGTAGGATATTTCACTTAAACAGTGGCATGTGTATCACCCCAAATCAATGTTTTTCATGACAAACAATTTCCTAGAAAAAAAAATAAAATGTGTAGTGGATGCATTGCTTCACACTCGTACATGTCGGTCATCACAAGAATGTGCTACGTCTGCCCCCTGCTGAAAATAAACAATAGACACCATCAGAAATTTTTTTGTAATGGTTTTACAGTTTATAATGGGACTTGTATTGGTTTTAATGGAAACTGCAATGGACCCTTTGGTTATTTCTACTGGTAATTGGTTGCTCTCTATTGGTGGCTTGTTAAAACTAAATCCTAATGGAATATGTCCCAAAACACACTACAGGAAACCATTTTTTATTTTCAATGGTTAAAAGTTGATGGTTTGTAATGTTTGTAATGGTATTTTTATTGGATACCATTAAAAAAAAAAACATTTTCTGATGGTTTCTATTGTTTTTTTTTTGTTTTGTTTTGTTTTTCAGCAAGGCCATCACATTTGGCTTTTTTAATTGCATTAATGTTCCTAAAATATTCCTTGAAACGTTGTATGCTTTATTATGCACTATCATTCAACTGGCTATAATAAGACCATAAAATGCTTTGATTAAACATTTCTAATTCAGCAAACTTTGTTGTTTAATGTCCTGCACTGTCAAATGATCAACAGTAGTTGGCGCTGAAAATCAACCACACCTCTTGAACTCAAGACATGCAATCTCAAGGCATGCAATCTAGGTTGTAACAAAGAATATCCTTAAGTTTTTGAAGATCTTAAAATGAATCGATATCTGTAGTAGACAAATGTAGTTACAATTTGGGAAAATATATATAATCAGCTTTAGTATTTAGTTCTAAAAGTTCTAAAGGTTAAGTTAGTCTAAAAATATACATGTCTTCCTCTATTTAATTTTGATAATGCTTTTCAAATTTTTATTAAGTCAGAATGAAACAAAACACAAATTCAGGTTTGACAAGTTAGATGTCACTGTAGAGAAGGATTTGTGATAACAGCAGTCAGACTGTTAAAATGTCAGAAATCCGACTCACATACTTTCCTGTAAGCATGAAGTTATGAGAGGCGAGTTATTCTGTTCTTTTCTTTTGGTTTCCTGGTAACACTTTACAATAAGGTTAACATTAGTCAACTACATTAGTTAACATGACCTAAGTATGAACAATACTTCCACAGCATTTATTAATCTTAATGTTAATTTCAGCATTTACTAATGCATTCTTAAAATCTTCTTAAAAAGCTGTTTGTTAACATTAGTTAATGCTCTGTGAACTAACATGAACAAACAATAAACAGCTGTATTTTTATTAACTTTAACAGAGATGAATAAATAGTGTAATGAATGTATTGTTCATTGTTCATTCATGTTAGTTAATGCATTTACTAATGTTAACAAATGAAACCTTATTGTAAAGTGTTACCCATTTCCTTGTAAATGAATTACAGAAATTACAAAAAAGAACATTAAATTTACATATTCATCACCAATAAACTTACCTCATCAATCTGTCTATACAGGTTCATTATGTATTTAACACCAAGTTTTATAAAGCTGAATGCAAATAAAAAACAATACAAAAACAATACAATTTTTAATTCAAAATATAGTTATTACACTAAAGATGCATTAAAATGTTTTGTCTGGTAACCTGTACGCCATGTCATTACACCTTAATCAGCCTAGTCAACTCAAAAATAATATTCACTGTTTTTTTTTTTTTCAGCTGCTTACACACATTTTCAAATATTTGTCCCCCTTATTTTCAAAACCAAGAACTGCACATACAAAATGCAAAATGCCTCACATCTCTTGCAAAATCAAGCACTGCATTCAAAATATCACCCACACATCTCAAAAGCAAACATTTGTCTTACGTTGCAAACAGCTTTGCCATAATATTATATTTTTGGATATATCATATACACAAAACCTAAATCTCTTCTTTCATGAGCTCCTATGTACATTTTTGTACAAGACTGAAAGTAACTGGCTGAGAGATGTTGGAAAATTCACGGTAAACAGGAAAAAAAGACTGAAAACAAACTTGTTGCTGTATTGAAATGCAGAAGGATGCACTTCTTATGTATGCCATAAATCCATTTCAAAAGTACAAATTTACACATTACTGGGATATTGACTGAAAGAGACTCGATAGGATTCACAGTTATACAGTTACAATGACACATTACAATGTGTATACATATATGTATATATAAGAAAAAAAAGAAACAAATATGAACACAAAGGTAAAAAAAAACTAAATTAGAAAGACAAACACAGGAAACACCCCTTTGGCAGAACTTTGCTTTTGCATGCAGCATTGTATGAGGAATTTCAGAGAACTGGCAAGTAAAGATTTTGTGTGTAAGCAGTTGAAAAAAACTGTAATAAGACTAAATCAAAATGATTATGCAAGGTAACACCAACATGTCAATTTTTAATCTTCACTCTGTACCACAGCACATTTGTCATGTTCTCACCTCACTAAAAGCAAGTTTCACATTAATCATTTCCACTCACAAAGAAACTCTCATGTACAAACCATGAAGAATGATTGGTTCAGATCCTCTATAAATCACCAAGATGTCAAGGTGATCTTCGCACCCTGCCATACATTTTTTTTATGGTTTTAAAACTTTTGCTTCCTTTTAAATATATAAATAACTTTCAACAAACGTTAACTTGATTTAGATTGTTATATTTCCCTATGAAATAGCAAACATATCTAAACAGATGTTCATTTACAGTGTTTGTAGTGTTTGTAATCTCAAACATACATTATCTCTTGTTTTCTCAAATTAATGGACATTATTACATATATTTCTCATTCATTAGCAACAGATTTTGAAAAAATGGTGATATTTAACAATTATAGTTTCAAAAATATTGGATTTTCTTTTAGAAGAATATAAATAAATTAATTAATAAAAAACAATAAAAGCACTATTCTAAAATGTCATCACATATCTGTGAAACGTCTTTAAGTCTATCTTTCTCTCATGCAGAAAACAACTTTCATCTCCTGACTGCATGTATGCCACTTTTGGGTCATGTAACAATCAGATCTCTCTTCGTTAAATATTTTGGTTCTCCGCTAGTTCAAGTGCCAAACTGTCACGTATCCTTTTTGTCATCGTGTGTTTGTGTATGTTGTGATTCACCATGTGCTCCCTGGACTCAGCCCTCTCGTTACCCAAGTCACGCCCTCCTTGTTTCGCCCTGATTGTTTCATTGTCATCACCTGTGTATGTACTGATTAGTTTGTGTATTTAAGTTCCACCTTGTGTTTAGTTCCCTGTCTGGTCTTTAAGTGTCTGTGGCTGTGTGTATCCTGTGATTCTACGTTTCTCCAGAGTATTTGAAGTATTGAAGTATTTACTTATTAAATGTCCTTGTGGAATTATCTCCTGTGCGTCGAGTGCTCGTTTCTCCTTCGTTCCTGACGGCACAGCCGTGACAGAAAAGACCAGACCTAAAAGTTGTAGTGGCGTGTTTTTTCTTCGTTTTGATTTCCGTTTATTCCAGTTTTTTGTTTGTTCCTGAGTTTGCCCGTCATGTTCATTCCAGAAATAATCCTGTTCAAACTGGAGCAGGGGAACGACCCCCTCGAGGAGTATACGGAGGCGTTCCTGGAGGTCACCTCCGAGACCAGTCTTCCGGATGATTTCCTCTGCAATTGGTACATCCAGCGACTCAACAGCTGTGCGTTGAGGAAGTTGTCCGGGAATCCTCCTCGAGGGAACCTCATGACCATCGTGGAGTGGGTGCTGGCCAGTAACGGGTCGCCACTCACCGTGGATTATGCCAGCACCACTCCCGACCCAGAGCATCTCAGCCTCGGAGCCGACTGCCGAGTGAAGTATAATGCTGTGCCCACCGCAGACAGAGAGCCGCATCCTACAACCCCAACGAAGCCAGCGCCGGGAGCGACTGAGCCTGAGAGGTTTGTGGACTGCTGCCATCTCGAGAGGTCTGACCAGGTGCGCGAGCCGGCAAAGATACAACTACGGAGGTCCGCGTATGGACGGCTGATGGGCCATCTTCAGGAGACCCCCCTCATCAGCGCCCGGAAGGCAGGCGCTTTGACAGCCGGGACATCCGCCATGGAGGATGGACGGACACTGGGAGCAGAGGAGGCGAGTCTCACCATATTGATGGCGCTGCTGTGCATTTGGGCGGTTTACACCAACGAAGAAGTCGTTCCGAAACTGGTAAATGCAGACTGTATCCAGGAATTCCCACCCACCCGCCCTCTCATGTCTCCTCTGCCGTCTGCCAGTCCTGTGTCTCCTCCTCCATCACCCGCTACAGCGGTGGAGGCGCCTCAGTCCTGGCCGCCGTCAACGTCATCATGGAGCGAGGGTCTCCACACTGCGGCACGAGCCTGCGATCCCAAGTTTCCGCCTCGGCCCTTCGACCCTACAGCTCCACCGTGGCTCTTGGCGCCCTCATCTCCGCCGTGGCCCGTCAGCCCATCACCGTCACTGGGTTCCTTTGTCCCTCCGGCTCCGCCTTGGTCAGTCGTCGTCCCGCCTACGCCTCCGTACTCTGCTTTTCCGGCTACGCCTCATCGCGCCGTTCTACCGGCTCCGTTGGGCTCTTCCTTCCCCTCGACGTCGCCTCAGTCCTCAGTCGCTCCGGCTCCGTCTCGGTCTTCCAGATCCACACCTCCGCATCGGTCACCTGAGCCACCTGTGTCGCTTCGGCCCTCCGGGGCCTCGGCTCCAACCGTTCTCTACGGCTCCCTGTCTCCGTTAGTCGACCCTCTACCATTGGTGTCGCCTCGGTCGGTGAGTGCCACTCCATCGCCTGCATCTCCGTGGCTCCTTCCTCCCTCGGCGCCACCATGGATCTCCATCATGATGCTCTGGGTCTTGCCGCTGTTCTCCTGCTCTTCCCCACGTCTTCGTCCTCCGCCTGCTCCTCCCTGGTCATTCTGTCGTCCACCTTGTCTTCGTCCTTCCAAAGACCCTCCTCCGGCTACTCTCTGGACTTTATTATTACTAAGGACTATGTTTCCTGTGCGCTTTCTTTTTTTTTTTTTCTTTTTTTTCGGCGCGAGGTCGCGCCTGGCCGGAGGGGGGAGGTAATGTCACGTATCCTTTTTGTCATCGTGTGTTTGTGTATGTTGTGATTCACCATGTGCTCCCTGGACTCAGCCCTCTCGTTACCCAAGTCACGCCCTCCTTGTTTCGCCCTGATTGTTTCATTGTCATCACCTGTGTATGTACTGATTAGTTTGTGTATTTAAGTTCCACCTTGTGTTTAGTTCCCTGTCTGGTCTTTAAGTGTCTGTGGCTGTGTATATCCTGTGATTCTACGTTTCTCCAGAGTATTTGAAGTATTGAAGTATTTACTTATTAAATGTCCTTGTGGAATTATCTCCTGTGCGTCGAGTGCTCGTTTCTCCTTCGTTCCTGACGGCACAGCCGTGACACAAACCAGGTTCAGTGGAGTTCTACAAAAGCAATGCAAGTAAAACTGTTCACTACAGCTGGCCAGAAATAGTGTCTTGCCAAGCACAACAGTAAGACTTTCATTCAAACATAGCAGATAAATAATAACATTAAAAAAACATGAGAGTTTTCTGTTTATTTCTGTTATGTGTAGTAATTAAAAAAAAAAAAGTAGTTATACAATTATTATTACTAATCTTGTTAAAAAATATTTGTTGTTAACATAAGGGTGGTGGTACAAAATCGTAAGGAATGTGTTGTTTTTTTTTTTTTTTTTTTTTTTTTTTTAATTATTTATTTTCATTGTTTTATTTATTTGTATTATTATTATTATTATTATTATTAGCAAAGATAAACCACAAAATGTAAATAAAATAACTGTTTAGATCTATTTCTCTCTCTCTCGCTAGGTCCATGAAACCCCTGGCCATCAAGACTGATTGCTTGGAGCCCCCCTGGGGATGTAAAAAACAACCTGATAAACAATGTAAAAAAGTTAAAAAACAGTGCTGTATAAGTCATTTCAACTTAAATTACATTAAACTAACTTTAATATGAGTTAATCTTGTATATTTTGAAAAACTGTGCAACTTGAAAAACTTAATTTAAGTTAGAATGTAAAAATACATGTTGTCATGACTTCTTGACCATATATTTTTATTGTATAAAAATTCTGAGTAACAAGAAAAAAGCCTGTTTACTCACTTTTCATTGAATAAATGATGAACATGACTATGTGTTTGAGGTCATTCTTCACTACTGTCTTTCTAACAGAGAACATTTCTGGGACAGGCAATAAAAAGGGCTCAAACCCCAAGCAGCCTACAGTAAAAACTTCATTCTATGTTAGTGTAGGGGATACAGTATAAAACCCATTACTCCTATGGATAATCACCATAATGACAGGTAAACCTCTGTGTGTGTGTGTACCTACTTACTATAACCATATTTTGGTACCCAGAAGTAAGCAAAGCTTGAAAAAATCACCCAAATCCTCCCTTTGAGAACATCCTCATTTGTAAAATCATGTGTTTTGCTGTTTTTGAATATACAGCAGGACACAAGGGAGAGGAACTGATCAGAGATCGATCAGAGATGTTTAAGAAGAAGGGAGACAGATGGCATCAAATGCACCATTTTACATTATGCAATATGATACTGTACACTGTTAAAAATTCCTGTAAATTTACAAGGAAATTTAGCATTAAAATGCTGTTTTTATATAACAACAGTAAGTTACTGTATTTTGCAATGCATTGTGGGATATGCTGACCAGCAACAGTATGACACTGTTGTTTAACAGAATAATACCATATTTTTCCTTGTACATGTGCAGAGACAGTACGACATTTTGGTTTATCTGCACGAGGTCATTTGGGAGCTCTGCCTTTTATTGTTTTATTTCTAAAGTACTTATTACTTTTAAAAATTAACGTTTAAACATCCAGTTAAGCTTTTGGGATTTAAATTGGATTCGTGACTGTGTTTTAATCAGCAAGTTACCACAGGAGTGTCAGCCCTTTGTACAGACTCCCATCATATAACACAACTGGTAAGAAACTTTTTTTCCCCTATAACCCGCACGTCTTAAATTTTATCTGAGTAAAAAATGACTGTGGAATGATGTTTTGTTTGTTTGCGGTTACAATTGTAGCGTGAGGTTCAAACCGGCTATTATCTGCTTTGCAACCACACTTTTGTTTTTTTTCTTACCGAGTACACTTCTAAATATTAACATTATAAAGAGCCAGCAAAACATAATTTGATGAAAGGATAGCATGTTTTAATCATGGAACAGTAACCGAGTAAGATATGATAGCATTGTTAGCTCTGACTGCATTTGATTTGTCATTTATTACCATCACACAATTAACGCAACTGAAATCTGAACTTCATCTAAGCAAAAGATACATGTGTATGAACAAAATTCATAATTCTTGCATGATTACTGTGAACGTACTCAAAGCGCTGCTAGCGATTGCAGAAATAGCAGCAGATGGACAAAGAATCTGTCTGTTTTTATTTTATTTTTAAACTTTATTTAAATTTTTGTGGGGGATGTCTGTAATTAGTTAACTAGAGAAGCTATCTATTCTTTACATTATGTTTTCCTTATCCTTGTAGTTCAAAGGCTGACTTTGTAGAGAAGCAGATGACTCATTCTTTAACAAAATGTAAGTCATTTGCAGATACTGTGAGCCTTTTTAAATAGTTTTCTTTACTAATAGATGTCTGCCACTCCTTCTGACCTTGAGAAACCTGCTAGTGACTTCTAGCTGGATCCTTCTTGGTAAGTATATGTCTGCATTTTGTTTCACTAAAACAAAGCTCACACTCCAGACTGACACTAGATTATATTATCAGGAAAAGATCCACCTTAATGTGCTTCATACTAGAATCCATTTATTATGAATGCAGCATGTATGTGCAGTGTATTCCGAGACTTCAGTTAAAGGAGAAGTCCACTTCCAGAACAACAATTTACATATATTTTACTCACCCCCTTGTCATCCAAGATGTTCATGTCTTTCTGTCTTCAGTCGTAAAGAAATTATGGTTTTGAGGAAAGCATTTCAGGATTTTTCTCCATATAATGGACTTCATTGGTGCCCCGATTTTGAACTTCCAAAATTTAGTTTAAATGCAGCTTCAAAGGGCTCTAAATGATCCCAGTTGAGGAAGAAAGGTGTGATCTAGCAAAATGATTGGTCTTTTTATTTTTTTCGGAAAATAAAAAATTGTATACTTTTTAAGCACAAAAGCTTGTGTAGCACAGGCTCTGGGATGTGCGTCCACGATAGGGATGGGCGATATGGGCTTAAAAATGTATCATTTAATTTCTGGTATTTATTGCGATAACAATATTATTGACGATAATTCGGGGAAATCATGTTTCTTTAGAGAAAAGTATTGTCTTTCCTATTTTTACCCCAAATAGGGTGTTGTGAGAATTACTGAGTACACACATTATGTAATGACTGTTTAATTAACTGGAATGTGATCTAAATTGTTTGTACTTTCTGTACTGCAAGCTCCTAACATTAAGAGGAATTCCTTGTGTGTGAAGCACACTTGGCCAATAAAGCTATTTTTGATTGGAAAGCCAAAGGGCGCCCTTGCGCAAAAACTCCACATATGCTTTATAGTAGAAGTAATAGAACTGACGACGCTTCAGGAATCTCTGAAGCCCCGTTTACACTAGCAGCGACTTCTGTCGCTGCATGTCGCCAGAGGCTGGCGATGAGGTTGCTGGTGGGCGTTCTCACTACTGGTTGCCTTGACAGCGAATCAGGTTTCTTGCCGCTAAATTCAAACATTTTGGAGGCAAAAGACTAAATATAATATAAATATAAATTAAATCTGTACATACAAACAAAAACGGATGAGAAGCATAGCCTATATTTTTCCATTGCGTATGTTTATCTACGGCTGAGAGGAGAACGATCACATGAGCTCTACCGTCTTCTTTCCTATTGGCTGTCGCTCCCGAGAGTCGCTCTTCATTTGCATAAAGTTGAGGGATTCTGAACTTTGTCGCGTCGCTGGACACGCCCCATCCGGTCGCCAACGGTCGCTGAAGCTTGCTGTCGCTCTTGACGCCGGAAATCGCCAGCTCTCCATTGAAATGAATAGGATCACGTCGCTTTGTCGCTGCGTGTCGCGTGTCGCGTGTCGCGTGTCGCGTGAACGGGGCTTAATCCAGTTATCGCTTTAGCTGAATAAAACAAAGATCGAGGAATTTTAACTGAAGAAACTTGAAGACAATAAACATACGATTGCTACAATATATGGTTTGTCTGTGTTGTTCAAGGATTAAGTATATTTATAATGCAATGCTAATCGACATAGCCTTTATAATACTATGAATTAGTATGATTGCAGCCTCATTTAGTGATATGAAACCACGGCTGATCACACAAGGTTATTTCAAACACTTGACTATGTTATGAACTTAATTCGGAGAAAAAGCATGCCAGTAAATGATATCTTTATTGGACAACAGGTGTGTAAACAGGCTCATACACATGCAAAACTGCATCGCGCACTTGCTATTACTACAGTTTTCAACTACATTACTACATTATTCAAGGCTCAGATCGATTTTTGACGCACTGCACAGTTTTGACCAAACCAGTTCCAGGTTGGAGCTCCTCATTTAGCGATATACCAGTTTCACGTCCACCTTCAGCATGTCACTTCACACTGTCGCACAAAGAAATATGTCAACAACTAGAATTTATCGTTATTATCGCGGGAAGACTAATTCTTATCGCGGGGAAAATTTTTGCCGGTATATCGCAAATGATAAGATATCGCCCATCCCTAGTCCACGACGCTACATACTATTGAATTACATCAAAAGATCACGCGGAATGTAGGCGGAACTACAGACCCAGTGTTTACAAAGTGAACATGCAAAGACTAAGAAAGTGCAAGTAAGTCAAACGCTGTTTACAAACAAAAAGGTACAACGATGTCGGAAAGTTCTGAATTTGTAGGAGAAATTCTCTACCTTTTTGAGCCGGAGTATGCAGACGATGAACTTAGATGTGATTCGTAGTGTCATGGACGCGGATCCTAGAGCCTGTGCTATACAAGCTTTAGTGCATGAAAAGTATATATATTTTTTTTTTTTTAAAAAATGACAGATCGTTTTGCTAGTTAAGACCCTTCTTCCTCGGCTGGGATCATTTAGAGCCCTTTGAAGCCGCATGTAAACTACATTTTGGAAGTTCAAAATCGGGGCACCAATGAAGTCCATTATATGGAGAAAAATCCTGAAATGCTTTCTTCAAAAACCATTTCTTCATGACTGAAGACAGAAAGACATGAACATCTTGGATGACAAGGGGGTGAGTAAATAATTTGTAAATTGTTATTTTGGAAGTGGAGTTCTCCTTTAACAAATAGTGCGCACAATCTAATAGATCAAGTGAACAAATTAATAAATCGTGCACACGATCTAGTAAATCGAGGGAAATCATTAATAAATCATGGCCATGATTTTTTTTTTTTTCTTTGCATGTCATGTGTGGGGCTCTGTAGTTTTATTTGACTCATTTGTAAACAGCACTTGAAAAAACATAAACAAACTTGAAGTCAAATAATCAGATGATGGTGATTCACTTAAAATCCACCACATCTTTTAAACGGTCATCAAAGCCACTCAAGGCACAGAAGAAGGCAACATCATCATTTGAAATTCAGAATATGAAAACTACAGCCTAAATATCTTTTAATCATCCCTGAGCTTCTCTACCTATTTTTTAATGATGCTTTGTGAATGTTTATCATGTCAGAATGAAACAATTCACATTTGATCACATCGATGCCACTGTAGACAAATTACTTGTCACCAATTCCAATACAACTTGAGTAATAGTCTTAAAGCAGCTGATTTGAACAGTAGGGATTTTAAATGTGGCTTGAAGATACACTAGTGCTCAACACATAAGAGACATGCCAGAAATACAACAGCTGATTTGTCAGCTGACAATGTCATCGCTTTCAGATTAAGAGAAAAATGCGCCCTGAGTGGCTTCAACATGTTAGAACATGTTCAACGGTTAGAGACTGTGATGTACATAATACATATGAGAATAAATTTGTTCTTGATTTCCTGAAATTGACAGGTAATTTTTATCTAACCGAACCTAGTAACCTAAATCTATATTTTAATCTTTAATTTTTTAATATTATATGACAACCCCCCCTCTTCCAGGTATTTTTAGCAGTCGGATTATATAAAATAAATAATATAAAATTATGAAATAAAAAGTATATAAGGTTAAATTACAAAATAAACTTTCATTGTACATCAGTACATTTTACTTTTAATATTTAATTAAAAATCAAATACTTTTGTATTTTTACTCAAGTGAAACAGAAAAGGAATACGCATTACTTTTACTGGAGTAATATTTTATTAGGCTATCAGTACTTAAGTACTTGATTTGTGTACTTATGTTGTGTTGTTTATTTATTTATTCATTCGTTGGTTTGTTTGTTTATTCGTTCAACATTATTATTATTTTATTTTATTTTATTTATTTATTTAACATTAGTTTTATTAAATGAATTAGATGAAAGGAAAGAGCAAATAATGTCTTTTAATAATATCCGAGGAGTCTGGCACCACTCTGCTATAAAATTAAAGACAAAAACTAACACACCAATTTAACTAAAAAAAAAAAAAAAACTAAAAAGTGAAGCAACTAAAAAAAAAAAGAGCCAAAAGTTAAGCCTACGTGTCACTTGTAGGGATGGGCCATATGGTACTGTATGTTGTGTCATATAGCTTCAGGCTTTGTGCGTGTTTGCCATTTTCAAACCCACAGCCTCTGCGTACATCTGACTGCAAAAAGCATCTTTCGCCAGTGACAGAACAGGTTCAACTTTGTTTTCAAAGACATTTCAGATAACATGCTGACAGCACATTGATCTATGTGAAGTATGTACAATATGCTTTGCAAGTCTTTTTTTGTTTTGTTATAGAAAGAATGCAGACTGTAAAGATTCCTCTGAACCAGCCTGGTCTCATTGTTTATACACAGGTAGTACGTAACATTTACAGGTACAAAATGTATATTTTTGCACATTTTGATTGATGCCGAAACGTACCATTTTGACGTATTGGTTTAAAATGTAAACATAAAAACGTAAACTATTTACAAATCATTTATACCATAGATATTTCTATAAATGCACTCGGAAAAAAAAAATATTTACATTTTTAGATCTCTTAAAACTACCCCCAAACCTAAACATAAAGACATAAAACATAATAGAATTAAATGTGCAAGAAAACTTTCATTTTAGTAACAATATGGCATTATTTTGCCATTATTAAATATTGTGAGGTCCAAATCCCACTACTACCTCTGGCTAACCAGAAAAGTTGATTGTCAATATTAAAACATAAATATGTGACATTTTAAATGTTGCCAAAACGTCAATAATGCTGTCAATATGTCAGTATTATCTGTTTCAGTGTCTACACAAACATTAGAAAATGTTTGTTTAGTATAACCACATTTTACATAAAAATACATATGAATACTCATGAGATGCTGTCTGAACAGCAAGAAACAGTGAGTGATTGAGAGACTTAAAGTTTAATGGCATGAATGCTTTGAAACAACATCCATTTACAGTATTTTATTTATTTATTTATTTTTGGTAAGGGACACCCTGTAGTTATATTAGAATGTTTTGTCTAGCAACCAGTGCTTCACATGATAACAACTTCAGCCTAATCAGCTAAAAAATAATATTTAATAAGATTATACCAACAAGTATATTTTTAGTGGTCATGTTTTCACTTTTATTTTTTACAACATTATTTCCTTATAGTCTCACCTTAGCAAAAGTATTTAAGTAAGATTAACTTTATGTATTTCCACTCCCAAAACACTCCCATGTACAACCCACAAAGAATGATTGGTTCAGATCCTCTATAAATCATCAAGATGTCCAGGTGATCTTTGATAGCGATGGTAAGTACCACTTCTTTTTTAAGTATATAGGCTACACAACTTTCAGAAAATATTAACTTATCTAACATAACTAATCTATATTGTTATATTTTCAAAGATAGAATATAACAGATGATCAATTACATTGGGTGGGGTCTGTATCAAACACAGATCTTATGTGTTAGTAGTTGTGTGTGTGTATATATATATATATATATATATATATTGGTGGTGTCAATCAACATTTTTTCTGAAATGAATCACGGTTAATCGTGATTAATCCTAACTGACATTAATTATTAATTATACTTTTATATTGCAATAATTTCACATTCAAGCTTCAAATTAATGTAAAAACAACATAAAAAAGTAGATTTTAATATTTGTTTAATGCCATCTTTTTTTTATGACTAAAGGCAAGTATCATTGATTCCAGCTGATGTCTCCATGAATTTTATTTCTTAATATTTAACCATTGACTATAGCCATTCAACATTACAGTATTACTGAGAGCTATCACTTTAACATAACTTCTAATTTAAGTGAACTTAAAACAATCTTCACATAAACCTATTATAATAAACATCATATGTCTACCTGTGCCCTTTGGCAAGAAAATATAAACTAATTTAATAAAGTTATCAAACACTAAATGATATAAAATTCTAAATTATTTTATAAAGATAAAGCTTAAAACTACATAAGTTATTGATTTCTCTTTTTTGAAAGTTTGTTCTTTGATTAACAGACATCACAAAAGCTGGTTATTAGGAGATTTTGGCTGCTGTTACTTTAAAAGCTGCAGCTGCTGAACTTGATGTGGATCTGATACTGCTTTAAATTTATTAAACAATAAATACTTAAATGCACAGATTTAAGCCATTTTTAATCGCCTTTTTTGTAATTTCATGCCTTAACTGACGACATAATTATAACTAACTACATACTCGTAGTAGTTTCATTTGGGTTTGAATATATAGCCTAATACAATGCACATTCGTGCGCTTGAAGAGCACCCGCTACGAGCACAGTATAACAGCTGACAGGACAGGAAGGTTCGTTTTTACCGACATACAGCCTGACAACATCTCATCTGACTGCAGATCACTGCTGTTCTACTGAAGCTCTGATCGTCACGGTACCATTTTCGCGCTTGTTCGACTCGCGCCTGTTGCTGATGTGAAGTTGTAGCACACTTCTGGAAAGTCTCCTGTTTAATGTGCTCATAAAGACGTTATGGATCTAAATAAATGCAATTGCAAAAAAAAAAAAAAAAAAGATATATATCTATCTATATATACACCATTATTAGTGCCCAGACAACAAACAAATATTTTGTTTCACATTTCACATCTGTTGTTTTAAATGTAAGTTTTAAGTACTGGAATCACTTTATTATTGTCTAATTACAAACATTTACTTTTGTTTTCTCAGGCTATGCTGAATATTATTACTTTTGAGATGTTGAGCAAATGTGGTTCATTCATTAATATCATGATTAGATTAAAAGATTTTTGTAAATGGATAATCGAATATGTTCATAAAAATAATAATAAAACTGAAAACTCTATTCAGCACAACTACAATAATTGTAATATACAATGTACAATTATACAATATACAATTTCAGAATATACAAACAACACAAATCTACAACAAAATGTCATAATGAGTTAAATTTGTTAAATTTTGCTAGATCTTTAAACTAAAAAAAAAAAATAAAATAAAAAAAAATAATAAAATAAATAAATAGACAAAAAAATACTACAATGGCAACGACTGTGACGGGGTTGGGTTGAAAAGTCATTGAACAGGGCCACTGGGGCAGGATTGAGAAACCCTTTAAAACATCTAAAAACATCTGACAGTGTCGAGAACGATAGCACAGTGGTTAGTATGCCGACATATAGCGCAACTGTGCTGCCGAGTTCAATTCCCGTCTTGAGGTCCTTTGCCAATCCTGCCCCCCTCTCTTCACCCAATGCTTTTTTGGGGGCAGCCGTGGCCTAATGGTTAGGGAGTCGGGCTTGTAATCGAAAGGGTGCGGGTTCGAGTCCCAGGTCCGGCAGGGATTGAAGGTGGAGGGAGTGAATAACCAGCACTCTCTCCACCCTCAATACCACGACTGAGGTGAGTCCCTTGAGCAAGGCACCGTTCCCACAATTGCTCCCCGGGCGCCGCAGCGATAGCAATATGGCTGCCCACTGCTCCGGGTGTGTGTTCACAGTGTGTGTGTGTGCGCGTGTTTGTTCACTACTCACTACTGTGTGTGTGCACTTGGATGGGTTAAATGCAGAGCACAGATTCCAAGTATGGGTCACCATACTTGGCCACACGTCACGTCACGTCCTTTCCGTTTCCTTTTCCTTTCCTTTCCTTTCCTTTCCTGCCTGCTCTCAACTCTACTATAAAGTTACAAATAAATATATTAGGTAGGCAATACATATAATTAAATTAAATATAAAAACAAAAACATTAATAATAGTAAATAAATAAATAAAACCATGTGACAGTACCCAGCATGCACACAACGTCATAAGACGCTGATATTTGGTTAAATTTCGGTTGCGACATGGGCTGACCAAAATTCAATGTAAATTCAACGTCTAATGTCGACGTAAATTGATGTCCAATACCAATGTCAGCTGACGTTGATATTTTGTTGTTTTTGGGTTGTGTAACCAAAATCCAACATTAGGTCAGCGTCAAATTGACGTCAACACGATTTTCATTCTCAACCAAAATGCAACGTCTGTCCAACATCATGTCCAACGTCACCCTGACGTTATATAGACGTCCAGTGCCTGCTGGGTAACAACACCTGTGATACAACTGGCAGGGTTACAGTTCTCAAAAGTAATAATACTCACCATTGTCCATACCTTCCCGAGGAGAGATCTTGTTATGTCTTGGCCACAAAACCATTCTGTAAGTCTTTTAATAATATATTATTAAAACAACCAGTTTTGTAGAATAATTTACTGTTAAACTATACTAAATAAAATATCACATTTCATATGTAATTTTTTAGGTTTTATATGTTGGTCTGGAGCATGTGGAATCTTCACAAAGGTGGTGCAGGTATGAAGACAAAAGTTAGGATCATGATTTATCAGTAGTATTACAGCTCATGTTCTTCAAAGTTTCTTTCAGTGATCAGTTCTTAAAAGAAACATTTTTACCCATTCGGTCAAATATTGCGCTGCAAAGAGCAATAATAGTTTTAACTTGTCTATAAATTTGCAAACGACCATGGAATGAGCGAGATAATCAATGACTTGCCATGCATTAAAGGTTATTAGCCTAAAATCCTCTAACGCATGGCAAACCATTGATTATCCCTTACATAACTGTGGAAATATCATCACAATCTGTGGAAAGGTTAGGCCGACTACAGGACCAAGATTAAACCCTGTCAAAAGGCATCAAATCCAAACAGAATGTCTGCCAAAAAGCATTTTTTTTTTATAAAACACATAAAAAATGTGTGTAAATTTCTTTAAGTCTATCTCTGTTTCATGCAGACAACAACTAGAACCACCTCCAGACTGCATACATCACTGTAAGGTCAACAAACACATCTCTCTTCGTTAAACCTCTTCTTTTTCCGGCGGTTCAAGTGAACTCAGTGGAACACAACACAGAGGCACAGCCATCTTTCACATGCAACTGGCCCACAAAGACTGCCTTGCCAAGCACAACGCAGGGCTGTGCAACTGGTATGAATGCACCTTCCTTGAGGGAACGGACCAATGGAATGGGCCCATCCTGGAAGGGACCAAGGTGACCTTTGCAAATTTTAATTATCTTAAGTAAATTAATTTGGATTTATATCAAATAGAAATTACATGACTACCTATACTAAGCACTCTCTCTCTCTCTCTCCAGGACTGCTTGAAACCCCTTGCCATCACTGGTTTAAAAGTGCTGCAGAAGTGATCCTGTTAGGGTATATGGGAGATGCCAAGATTACAAAATGTGTTGGATTCAAGAGAAATGCCTGGCATGTCAATTTGTACACCCTAGAAAAAAAAGACAAGCAAGCACCAAAAATAAAAGTACTGTGATCGGCCTTATTCGGTGGTTATTTTTCACTACTGGCCTTCTAAAAGAGAACATTTTTGAAATGCCATTTGTACTTGACGCTTAGAGATTAATTCTACATTTCAAAACAATTTTTATAGTAGCATATAAAAATGGCAATATGATAGCAAAATTTTAAACATAACATTTAAAAAGAGGTACAGAAAGTGGGACAAAACATGTGCAACATTCTTCATAAAGCATGTTTCAACAAAACAAATGCCATGCTAAACCACAATGCCAGAAAAACAACCCATTGTTGGTTAAATGTCTAGGACAAAAATCTTGTTATTTTGTACATTTGTAAAATGTACAAAAAAAAAAAAAAAAAAATGGAGACAAGATAGGTCTACACGACATATGTGACCCCTGGACTACAAAACCAGTCATAAGGCTTAATTTTTTTTAATTGAGATTTATACCCAATCTGAAAGCTGAATAAATAAGCTTTCCACTGATGTATGGTTTGTTAAGATAGGACAATATTTGGCCGAAACAAATTTGTTTGAAAATCTGAGGGTGGAAAAAAAACAAAATATTGAGAAAATCACCTTTAAAGTTGCTTAAATTAAGTTCTTAGCGATGCACATTACTAATCAAATATGACATTTTTATATATTTACAGTAGGACATTTACAAAATATCTTAATGGAACATGATCTTTACTTAATATCCCAATAAGGATAAAAGAAAAATAGACAATTTTGACCCATACAATGTATTTTTGGCTATTGCTACAAATGCACCCGTGCTACTTATGACTGGTTATGTGGTCCAGGGTCACTTATTATGAACAGTGAATTTAAACAAAATAGCAACAAGTGATTTCAGAGGAACCTATTGTTCTGCACATTTATTTACAAATCTGATTCATGGAGGACCGAAGTTGAGAAACTTGAATTAAGAAAAATCATAATATATTAATTTAATCAGAGCAAAGTTTACTTCCAACCTGCTTTAGCACACCTGCATCTGTTTTTTTATTTTTAGCTTGTGTTTGAGTGGAGTTAGAGCTTAAGTAGGCAGGACAGTGGGCCCCAAAGAGCAGGACTGAAGAGCTCTGAATTATGTTATTATATAAGCAATATGACTTAACCAGATTGCCTCACTTTCTTAGTCAAAAAATGTCCCCTGTCCAAATATTGTCCTCAAGATGGAGACAAATGCACACTACATAATACAAAATAAAAGCGTAGGGCCTTGTTGGGCTCAGATTAAGCCAGGAGTATGCATTAGTTAAATTAGGACATTCAAATAGCATTCATAAACATGCCATATGTAACCATAGTCTCAAGGTTGATTGCAAACCTGAAAAATATTACTGGTGCGCATCTTGAGAAAAAAAAAATGGCACTGACATATTTTAAGATACATCAATGCAAGTTGCTTTTAGATAGGACAGCTCAAACGTGCATTTTAGTCTAAACAATATAGTTTTCTCTGGATAAGAGAGGGGAATGTGACTGATGAATATTTATAGACAGAATATTTAAAAGACAAAATGTTTGACATTTGACAATTTTTTTTATATTAATAGCTGAGTAAAACATGTTTTATACTTAACATTATGCATTTAAATAAGTTTAATATTAAATCACTGGAAAACAATAACCTACTTTAACTTAAGGCGAGACACTGCAGGTGAATAAGGTAAAAAACAAACCTTAATAGTTACCGCCTTACCTAGCTGATTGATTACATTGACAATTGCAAACATTTTTTTTTAAATGTTAGGTTTAAATATGCAAATGAGGCATTATTTAATGAAATATGCACTAATTTGCATACATGTATAGTACAAAAATCTAAACACTGGAGTCAGTTACAAAATTCTTGTTTAGGCCAACTTCCTTCAATAGCATTAACATGCTCATTTTTAATACACAAAGTTAAATTCATTCAAACATTAAGGTGCTCGAGTCATTGCAGCCACAGATGTAAGTGGATATGAGACTCCTAAAGGCTTTCTGAAAGCGAGGATAGAAGAAACCATAGATAAATGGGTTACAAGTGGAGTTAAAGTACCCAAACCAAACCAAAGCATCAAAAGCATCAACAGGAGTTACGAAATTGAGGAAAGGATCAACAGCCGTGGTGGTAAAAAAAAAGGCAGCCAGCAGAGATAAAAAAAAAAACACCCATGACAAAGAGTTTTTGCCGCCTTTCCTTCTCTTTGAGCAGAGCTTTGGCTCTTCAACCCTCCTGTTGCTGCCACAGTCACTCTTTCTGACATAACCTTTGCGTGTTTTCGTGCAACATGGAAGATTTTCATATATAGGGAGCTCATGATTGTCCCGGGAAGAAAGAATGTGAAAAGTAAACAAATAAGACCCCATTGTTTGTTAAAAAACAAAACACAACTTCCCACACAATAAACCTGCATGATGAATGATTCCAAACACAATAGAAAAGCTGTAGAGAAAAGAGCCATGTTAGGGTTGTAAACACAGTCACAGTGTTGTTTGTGACCCTCATTTTGCATCTCAGAGGATCACAAATGGCCCAGTACCTGTCAACAGATATTAAACTGAGATGTATTAAAGAAGAGATACTGAAAGTCATGTCCAAACTAGAATGAACTTTACACACAAAATCTCTCAGATATCAGCGGCCTTCAACAGATCGTTGACTGAAGAAAGAAAGACATGAACATCTTGGATGACAAGGGGGTGAGTACATTATATGTGACTCTTTGTTTTGGAAGTGGACTTCTCCTTTAAGAGGGACTGGGGTTGGATTACCACTCTAATAAAAAACAGGTGTTTTTATAAGCGTCAGCTGCACGCACATGGAAAGTAAACGCAGAGATGCTACAGTCACGAGAGTGTGCATGAAACAGCTGTGAAGGAGAATCTGACTCACCCACAGGTTTACACCGCCACCTTGTGCTTACTTCATAACCTGCACATCTCCAGCACTTCAAAACAGAAAAAAAACTAACCTAACCCTAATCATACAAAAGTTAAATATATTAATACAGAAGTTCTGATTTGCTGGGTTAGCAGATACGTTTATGCAAAGTGGCTTCCAAATATGAAATCACAATCAATTTGTCATTTACCTTAAATTTATATGTACTCCATCTCCCCTGTTGTTCCTGTCCTGTTACCATCCTTTATGCTCTCACTGTTGTTTCACTGACTTAATTGAACTGAAGCAAATATTCAACAGTCATCAAACATCACATCTTGAAGTCATCATATATTCAATAATTATCTAAACCATCACATCAAAAAACATAATGCTTTCATGCTGTCATCTACAATGCAATCAATGCCCAAACTGTGGACCATATAACAAAGATGCAAAACTGTGTTAGAATACTATTATTAGATACTATAGCTACTATATTGATTTGTGAATTCATTCAGTAAATACCACATGCAGATACAGATGGGTATGGTGACAACCAGTGCTGGGGAATTTTACTTTGAAAAGTAATGCATTACAATATTGGATTACTACCTAAAAAAAAGAGTAATTATGCTACTTAGTAAATCTGGGGAGGGCTTGCTTGTTTGTTTTTAATATAAAATGTTTAATTTTGGCAAACATAAAAGCCCTTTCACACCAAAAATGAAATGAAAACAACTCAGGCTAAAGAAAAAGTAAATTCACATCTGTACATCTGTATAGAGAATGTGTCAGAAGATAATTAAAAAGCAATAAAAAAAGAAATATTTCCTCATAAGTATGGTTCAATTGGATCATCAAAGGTCAGCAGCAAAGGCACTGGTTAATAAAATAGGATTCATTAGATAAAAGATATTTGTGCTATTTTACATATTTAATTATTGCAGATTTGAGTCATTTTCTGAGTTTGCGTTTCACTGTTTTCATTTATTTTGAGGAGTACTAAGTTTTTTTTTTGCAGTAACAGGAACATAATGTTTAGACAGCACACACAATGTTTCTGTATTTATTACCGATTTCTCTCAACGAGGAGACTTGTCAGCAGTTTTGGGGGTAGTGCATTACAAGTAATCAGATTTCTTTACAAGTAATCAGATTACTTTTTTTCCCCAAGTAACTAGTAAAGCAACGCTTTGCTTTTAAATTTATGGGGAAATATCTGAGTTACTTTTTTTCCCATTTATTGACTGACAAGTCTCCTGTCCCCATGCTGATACCATACAATTTTGACGTTGAAAGAAAAAAGTTCATGAACATGTTCTTTATCAACCACTTGTGTTTGTACAATTGCGCTGTGTTTTTTTTTTTCCGTTACCTCAGTCACAGACATGCTAGTTGCTGCATTTACCTGTGGTACTTGGCAACAAGTCCGGTAGGGTATTTCACTTAAACAGTGGCATGTGTATCACCCCAAATCAATGTTTTTCATGACAAACAATTTCCTAGAAAAAAAAAATAAAATGTGTATGAGTGGATGCATTGCTTCACACTCGTACATGTCGGTCATCACAAGAATGTGCTACGTCTGCTCGCTGCTGAAAATAAACAATAGACACCATCACAAAATTTTTTGTAATGGTTTTACGGTTTATAGTGGGACTTGTGTTGGTATTAATGGAAACTGCAATGGACCCTTTGGTTATTTCTACTGGTAACTGGTCGCTCTCTATTGGTGGCTTATTAAAACTACTAAATCCTAATTGATTATGTCCTAAAACACACTACAGGAAACCATTTTTTATTTTTAATGGTTAAAAGTTGATGGTTTTAAATGTTTGTAATGGTATTTTTAATGGATACTATTAAAAAAAAAAAAAAAAAAATTTCTGGTGGTTTCTATTGTTTTTTTTTGTTTTGT
This sequence comes from Cirrhinus mrigala, assembly GCA_036247105.1. Classification (NCBI taxonomy): domain Eukaryota; kingdom Metazoa; phylum Chordata; class Actinopteri; order Cypriniformes; family Cyprinidae; genus Cirrhinus; species Cirrhinus mrigala. Next base: position 30,681,594 of record CM070026.1, read on the forward strand.
TTTTCAGCAAGCCCATCACATCTGGCTTTTTTAATTGCATTAATGTTCCTAAAATATTCCTTGAAACGTTGTATGCTTTATCATTCAACTGGCTATAATAAGACCATAAAATGCTTTGATTAAACATTTCTAATTCAGCAAATTTTGTTGTTTAATGTCCTGCATTGTCAAATGATCAACAGTAGAACCATACCTCTTGAACTCAAGGCATGCAATCTAGGTTGTAACAAAGAATATCCTTAAGTTTTTGAAGATCTTAAAATGAATCGATATCCGTAGTAGACAAATGTAGTTACAATTTGGGAAAATATATATAATCAGCTTTAGCATTTAGTTCTAAAAGTTCTTAAGGTTAAGTTAATCTAAAAATATACATGTCTTCCTCTATTTAATTTTGATAATGCTTTTCAAATTTTTATTAAGTCAGAATGAAACAAAACACAAATTCAGGTTTGACAAGTTAGATGTCACTGTAAGGAAGGATTTGTGATAACAGCAGTCGGGCTGTTAAAATGTCAGAAATCCGACTCACGTACTTTCCTGTAAGCATGAAGTTATGAGAGGCGAGTTATTCTGTTCTTTTCTTTTGGTTTCCTGGTAACACTTTACAATAAGGTTAACATTAGTCAACTACATTAGTTAACATGACCTAAGTATGAACAATACTTCCACAGCATTTATTAATCTTAATGTTAATTTCAGCATTTACTAATGCATTCTTAAAATCTTCTTAAAAAGCTGTTTGTTAACATTAGTTAATGCTCTGTGAACTAACATGAACAAACAATAAACAGCTGTATTTTTATTAACTTTAACAAAGATTAATAAATAGTGTAATGAATGTATTGTTCATTGTTCATTCATGTTAGTTAATGCATTTACTAATGTTAACAAATGAAACCTTATTGTAAAGTGTTACCCATTTCCTTGTAAATGAATTACAGAAATTACAAAAAAAGAACATTAAATTTACATATTCATCACCAATAAACTTACCTCATCAATCTGTCTATACAGGTTCATTATGTATTTAACACCAAGTTTTATAAAGCTGAAAGCAAATAGCAAATAAAATGTTTCAGCATACAGTATATCATCATCTCTAGTTTCATTCATGCTGAGGCCATTATCAGTTTTATCTAACTTTACTGACTCTAACCCACTATCCTAAAAAGTCAACTAAAACTGAGCCTCAAGATCAGATTTATGTACTACATGTCACTTGTAGGAATGGGCACAATGTTATGTTGTTTCATAACTTCAGGCTTCAGGCATCAGAGAACTTAACAACATATAACCTTTACACATCTTCACATGCATGTTTGACTGACCATGGTTCACTGTGTCAGGGTTAGTAATCAAGTGGTCGAGGTTTGGCCAGTCAGTCCATGCTGGTACATCATCTGACTGCACAATCAACTTTCTTTTTAAATAATAACGTGTTTTTTCAAAGGCTTCAGGGAAGAAACGTGAAAGCACATAGATCTAAAGTATGTGTAGTATGCTTTGCAGCCCTTTCTTTGTTATACAGAGAATGTAGAATGCAAAGATTCCTCTGAACAGCAAAGTGAGTGATTGAGAAAGTCAAAGTAATTTCATCTGACACAAATGCTTTCACTTTCTTAAAAACATTTGTTGGTTACCACACTGTTCTGGCAGGACATTATCCACTAATATGGACGTTTCAGTTTGTCCCAAAACAATACAATTTTTAATTCAAAATATAGTTATTACACTAAAGATGCATTAAAATGTTTTGTCTGGTAACCTGTACGCCATGTGATTACACCTAAATCAGCCTAATCAACTCAAAAATAATATTTACTGTTTTTTTTTTCAGCTGCTTACACACATTTTCAAATATTTGCCCCCCTTATTTTCAAAACCAAGAACTGCACACACAAAATGCAAAATGCCTCACATCTCTTGCAAAATCAAGCACTGCATTCAAAATATCACCCACACATCTCAAAAGCAAACATTTGTCTTACGTTGCAAACAGCTTTGCCATAATATTATATTTTTGGATATATCATATACACAAAACCTAAATCTCTTCTTTCATGAGCTCCTATGTACATTTTTGTACAAGACTGAAAGTAACTGGCTGAGAGATGTTGGAAAATTCATGGTAAACAGGAAAAAAAGACTGAAAACAAACTTGTTTTTTTATGACAGTTGCTGTATTGAAATGCAGAAGGATGCACTTCTTATGTATGCCATATATCCATTTCAAAAGTACAAATTTACACATTACTGGGATGTTGATTGAAAGAGACTCGATAGGATTCACAGTTATACAGTTACAATGACACATTACAATGTGTATACATATATGTATATATAAGAAAAAAAAAAGAAACAAATATGAACACAAAGGTAAAAAAACTAAATTAGAAAGACAAACACAGGAAACACCCCTTTGGCAGAACTTTGCTTTTGCATGCAGCATTGTATGAGGAATTTCAGAGAACTGGCAAGTAAAGATTTTGTGTGTAAGCAGTTGAAAAAAACTGTAATAAGACTAAATCAAAATGATTATGCAAGGTAACACCAACATGTCAATTTTTAATCTTCACTCTGTACCACAGCACATTTGTCATGTTCTCACCTCACTAAAAGCAAGTTTCACATTAATCATTTCCACTCACAAAGAAACTCTCATGTACAAACCATGAAGAATGATTGGTTCAGATCCTCTATAAATCACCAAGATGTCAAGGTGATCTTCGCACCCTGCCATACATTTTTTTTATGGTTTTAAAACTTTTGCTTCCTTTTAAATATATAAATAACTTTCAACAAACGTTAACTTGATTTAGATTGTTATATTTCCCTATGAAATAGCAAAAATAGATATCTAAACAGATGTTCATTTACAGTGTTTGTAGTGTTTATAATCTCAAATGCAGTTCTTTTGTATTAGTAGTTCTAGGGAAATATGTCATTAGTACATCTTCAGTATTGTCTAATAACATACGTTATCTCTTGTTTTCTCAAGACAATGGACATCATTGCAAATATTTCTCATTCATTGTCAACAGATTTTGGAAAAATGGTGATATTTATTTTGAGAATTATAGCTTCAAAAATACTGGATTTTCTTTTAGAAGAATATCCAATTTCTAAATATTTTTATATATATATATATTGTTAGTAATCGTATTGATATTATTCCTATTATTTTGTAAAATTTTTACGTTGAATAATAGAAATAATGGACAAATTTTACCAGTTTGACAAAGTTAAAATATAATGAATGACAATCTAATTATTACTTTAATACTCATTCATAAATAAATTATAAATACTGATGAAATATCTTTATAAATTTTGGATTTCTCCATTCTGCTCCTTGTAACATCCTGTAGCACCCCTAAAGCCTGAAACACACTGCATGATTTTCAGCTGTCCCAGATGAAAGATTAGCATCGTGAAACAATCGTGGCGATTTCTGTGATCGTGGCTCCTAATCTGTGATCCTATGTCTCACAGTGAGAGAGGTCCAATGACGGTCAGTGATGGTCTTGTGACAATCATTTTCTGACAGAAATTGTCAGAAATGTGTCAGAAATTCAGCCTGATCATTGCATGGTGATCAGTTGATTTCATGTCGCATTTTTATTGGTCAGTAAACATGGGTCATGGCAGCGAACACACCGTGCGATGATCAGGCTGAATCTCCGGTCACTAGACCATGACAACAGCCGTCTTTGAACCTCTCTCACTGTAAGACATAGGACCACGGATTAGGAGCCACGATCACAGAAATTGCCACGATTGTTTCACGATGCTAATCTTTTGTCTGGGACAGCCGAAAATTGTGCAGTGTGTTTCGGGCTTAACAAGCAGATGGAAATAATTTGCAGCATGTGGGGTGTTGGGGTGGAGCTGGCAGGGTTGGGTTGGGAAGTCATCAGGGCCACCAGGAGCAGGATTGAGAAATACTTTAGTTCTCATAACTATAGTAGTAATAATGTCCATTGTCAGGCAGGTGCCCGGAGAGAGATCTTGTTGTGTCTTGACCACAACTACACCTGGTAAGCTGTTTAATTAAATATTGTTAAAACAACCCGTACAGATATTTGATAGAATAATTTACTGCTATTTTTTTTTTTTTACGTCTTACCATACAAAAGTGTGTTTAAATTAAAAGTCACATTCCACATGTAATTTACAGGTGTCATGTTGGTCTGGATTAGGTGAACTCTTCATAAAAGTGGTGGAAGAACGGTTTTAAAAGCTTTGGTAGGGACTTAGTATTATTTGAATTGTTTGGCACAGAAATGTTTCTTTAAAATGCTATTATAACTATTATTGTTCATTTAGTGTTTCCGAGTTCTGAGATTTTTTCTGCAATATTACAGCAAACCATAAGTGTGCTGTGAGTGTGCTGTAATATTAGAATAATTTTTTCATAGTGTGAAGAACATTTTAATCATCTAACGAACCTTTTCCACTATAAAGAACTTTTTGTGGAATAAAAAACGTTCCTTGAATATTAAGGTTTTTCATGGAACCATCAATGCCAATAAAGAAGCTTTATTTTTATAAGAGTGAGCAGTGAATGGGAGATGACAGCAAAACATGCTACAACAGTAAACGTAAAATATATATATATATATATATATATATATATATATATATATATATATATATATATATATATATATAACAAATATAGTGTATAAATGTACCCTAAAGGAGAAGTCCACTTCCAAAACAAAGATTCACATATAATGTACTCATCCCCTTGTCATCCAAGATGTTCATGTCTTTCTTTCTTCAGTCATAAAGAAATTATGTCTTTTGAGGAAAACATTTCAGCATTTTTCTCCATATAATGGACTGATATGGTGCCCTGAGTTTGAACTTCCAAAATGCAGTTTAAATGTGGCTTCAAACGATCCCAAATGCTCCATATAATGGATCGTTTCACTAGATAAGACCCTTCTTTCTCAGCTGGGATCGTTTACAACTGCATTTGAGATAGTTTGAAGCCGCATTTAAACCGCATTTTGGAAGTTCCAAATCGGGGCACCATAGCAGTCTATTATATGGAAAAAATGCTATAATATGTTCCTCAAAAAACAGAAGAAAGAAAGACATGAACATCTTGGATGACAAGGGGGGTGAGTACATTATACGTGAATCTTTGTTTTGGAAGTGGACTTCTCCTTCAAATGTCTTAAAGTGAAACAAATATAAATAAATTAATTAATAATAACAATAAAAGCACTATTCTAAATGTCATCACATATCTGTGAAACGTCTTTAAGTCTATCTTTCTCTCATGCAGAAAACAACTTTCATCTCCTGACTGCATGTATGCCACTTTTGGGTCATGTAACAATCAGATCTCTCTTCGTTAAATATTTTGGTTCTCCGCTGGTTCAGGAGCCAAACCAGGTTCAGTGGAGATCTACAAAAGCAATGCAAGTAAAATTGTTCACTACAGCTGGCCAGAAATAGTGTCTTGCCAAGCACAACAGTGAGACTTTCATTCAAACATAGCAGATAAATAATAACATTAAACAAATGACATGTTAGTTATTTTACTAACATCAGAGTTTTCTGTGTCACGAATCTGGTCGGTGTCCCGTTGTCCGCTCACCACCAGATGTCACTCTCACCTCACCTACACACTCTGACTGTTGCACCACACTCTGGACTGCATCTCCCATCCTCCACCGCACTGATTGCGTCAGCCCCCGTGACCAATCAGGCGTTCGATAAAAGCGCCGATCCTCCCAGCGCACCTTACGGATTGTTAGATTGTTTTGTTGTGTTGTTAGCGTTCCCTAGTTTCCAGAGTTCCTAGTTTCCTCGTTCCCGTGTTTTGACCTCCCGCCTGGTTTTCTCGTTTTTCGACCGTACGCTGCCTGCCTTTTCGGACTCTTGCTCTTGCTCATTGGATTATTCTCTACGTTTGCCTGTTATGTTCCTGTCTGCTCCTGTCTCGACCCCGCCTGTATGACCATGTCTTTGTCCTGTGATTTAAATAAAAGCTCGCATATGGATCCGCTCGCCTCTCGTCACTCACTCTCGGTTACAGAACAATCCGTCACAACAGGATCCAGCAGCTTTCACCCCGGACATTCATCAGATATGGACACGGACATAACTCTATCCAGAATCAAACAGCGATCACACACACTTGAACAATATACACGTGAGTTTATTTCCATTGCTAACCATTCCACTCTCCCGGACTGTATATTAATTGAGGTTTTCTGTGACGGCGTCAACCAGCCCCTCCGTGCACGACTGAGACGCGAGGGCCCGCGCTCGTCACTGGAGGATTTTTTAAACTTTGCATTTTTGTGTGTGGGTTCGCCGTGCACCGTGGGGGTCGCGCAGACGCGGCAATGGCGACCGCGTCCCATTCGCAGATGGACGGTCATGCCGGAGCACGATGCTACAAACACGTTTGCCACCTGGATTGCTCGTGAAATGGCGGCCGTGTCGGAGCGCGCTTGAGCAATGGCGGCGATAGCGGAGCCCGTTCACAAGATGGCGGCAGCGCCGGCGCGCACTCACAAGATGGCGGCGACGGCGGAGTCCGTTCACAAGATGGCGGCGGAAACAGAGCTCCGTCACGTCACAGCTGCCATACCAGAGCTATATGGAGCTGCAGCTGCATTTCCTGAGTCAAGTAAAGTTTCCAAGCCAAGTCAAGTTGCTGCTGCTGTTCCTGCGTCAAGTCAGAACTGCTCTTAAGGCAAGTCAAGTTAAAACTGTGTTTCCTGTGTCAAATCAGGCCAGAACTGTTGTCCCTGTGTCAAGTCAAATTACAACTCTTGCCTCTGTCTCAAGTCAAATTACAGCCATCTTTCCTGAGCCACTGCACAAGATGGCTGCCACGCCAGAGCCACTGCACAAGATGGCTGCCACGCCAGAGCCACTGCACAAGGTGGCTGCCACGCCAGAGCCACTGCACAAGATGGCCGCCGCCTCCAAGCAACAGCACAAGATGGCCGCCGTCTCCAAGCAACTACACAAGATGGCCGCCATCCGGACACCACCTGTGGTCAGGATGGCCCACGTGCTGGACACTCCTCTAGTGACGGTATGGGCAGCTAAAATGGCACTCCTTAATGCCACGGCGACTACCCCAGAGTCAAGTCAAGACACAGCTGTCGTTCTCCACGAGTCAAGTCACGTTACGGCTGTTCCCCACGAGTCAAGCCAAGTCACACCTGTTCTTTACGAGTCAAGTCACGTTACAGCTGTTGTTCTTGAGCCAAGCCATATTGTTCAGGAGTCAAGCCAGGTTACACCAGATCCTCATGAGCCAAGCCATGCTGCTGCTGTTATTCCAGAGCCAAGTCAAACTTCAGCCGCTGCTCCAGAGTCAAGTCAGGCTACAGCTGTAGTCTCCAAGTCCAGTCCGGCCTCCAAGTCCAGTCCGGCCTCCAAGTCCAGTCCGGCCTCCAAGTCCAGTCACGTCAAGGCTGTCGTCCCCGCGTCAAGCAACGTCAAGGCTGTCGTCCCCGAGTCAAACAACGTCAAGGCTGTCGTCCCCGAGTCAAGCAACGTCAAGGCTGTCGTCCCCGAGTCAAGCAACGTCAAGGCTGTCGTCCCCGAGTCAAGTAGAGTCACTAATAATCTTCACGAGCCGATTCAGGTCATTGCTGATCTCCAAGAGTCAAGCCAGTTCACTATTGATCTTCACGAAGCAGGTCAGGTCACAGTTGGTCACCACGAACCGAGTCATATCCTGCCCGACGGCTCAGAGCCCCATCACGCCTCGTCTGACCGCTCAGAGTCAAGTCATGTCTCGTCTGATCGCCCAGAGTCAACCCACGTCCCGCCTGAGGGCCCAGAGCCTCTCCATGTTTCTTCAGACCTCCCAGTGCCTCGTCATGTCTCGTCTGACCTCCCAGAGCCGTGCCATGCCTCGTCAGATATCCCACGATCACGGCCTATCATGGTAACCAGTGTACTGGACCCACCACAACCTCCCGCTGCTGCTCTTCCTCTAATGGCGGTTGCCATCTGGTGTGTGTGGGCTGCACACTGTGCCCCTGAGGTCACGTCTGTTCACAGATCAACCCCTGAGGCCACGTCTGTTCACCAGTTTGCTCCAGAGCTCCCGTCTGATCTCAAGCCTGCTCCAGAGTCCCTCTCTGATCTCAAGCCTGCTGCAGAGCTCTCGTCTGGTTTCCAGCCTGCTCCAGAACTCCCCTCTGATCTCAAGCCTGCTGCGGAGCTTTCGCCTGGTCTCCAGCCTGACCCAGAGCTCCCGTCTGATCTCAAGCCTGCTGCAGAGCTTTCGTCTGGTCTCCAGCCTGACCCAGAGCTCCCCTCTGATCACAAGCCTGCTTCAGAGGTCCCGTCGGGTCTCAAGTCTGCTCCCGAAGCCTTCCCCATCGGAGAAGCTGCGCCAATGCCTCCAGAGGTGTCGGCGTCGGCCGTAGAACCTCTTATGGAGGGGGCGTTAACTGCTAAACTCTCTGCTTCTCCCTTTTTTCTGTCTGCATCCTCTGTCACTGTTCTCCCCAGGTCCCCGTCCAAGACGCAGCCTCCTGTTCCGCCCCGGAGGGCTGCTGCGCCTCCTGTTCCGCCCCGGAGGGCTGCTGCGCCTCCTGTTCCGCCCCGGAGGGCTGCTGCGCCTCCTGTTCCGCCCCGGAGGGCGGTTTCGCCTCCTGTTCCGCCCCGGAGGGCTGCGGTACCTCCTGCTCCGCCTCCTGTTCCGCCCCAGAGGGCTGCTGCGCCTTCTCCCCCTACTCTGTCTGCCTCCTCTGTCCCTGCTTTCCCCAGGTCCCAGACCGTGATGCAGATTCCTGTTTCTCCCTGGAGGGCTGCTCCGCCTCCTGCTCTGCCTCCTGTTCCGCCCTGGAGGACCGCCCCGCCTCCTGTTCCGCCTCGGAGGGCTCTGGCGTAGCCTGTCCCGCCTCCGGTTCCGCCCTGGAGGGCTCTGGCGTTGCCTGCTCCGCCTCCTGTTCCGCCTCGGAGGGCTCCTGCGCCTCCTGCTCTGCCTCCGGCTCCGCCCTGGGGGGCTCCTGCGCCTCCTGCTCTGCCTCCGGCTCCGCCCTGGAGGGCTCCTGCGCCTCCTGCTCTGCCTCCGGCTCCGCCCTGGAGGGCTCCTGCGCCTCCTGCTCTGCCTCCGGCTCCGCCCTGGAGGGCTCCTGCGCCTCCTGCTCTGCCTCCGGCTCCGCCCTGGAAGGCTCCTGCTCCACCTCCGCCCTGGAGGGCTCTTGCTCCGCCTCCGGCCCCACCCTGGAGGGTACCTGCTCTGTCGGTCCTGCCTCAATCTCTGGGCTTCCCTCATGGACCTGGTCCTCCAGCCCTCGCCCTGTCTCGCTCCCACCCCACCGCTCCCCTGGACTGTTGTTCCCGTCGAGCGTCTGGAAGCCGCTCCTTGGGGGGGGGCTATGTCACGAATCTGGTCGGTGTCCCGTTGTCCGCTCACCACCAGATGTCACTCTCACCTCACCTACACACTCTGACTGTTGCACCACACTCTGGACTGCATCTCCCATCCTCCACCGCACTGATTGCGTCAGCCCCCGTGACCAATCAGGCGTTCGATAAAAGCGCCGATCCTCCCAGTGCACCTTACGGATTGTTAGATTGTTTTGTTGTGTTGTTAGCGTTCCCTAGTTTCCAGAGTTCCTAGTTTCCTCGTTCCCGTGTTTTGACCTCCCGCCTGGTTTTCTCGTTTTTCGACCGTACGCTGCCTGCCTTTTCGGACTCTTGCTCTTGCTCATTGGATTATTCTCTACGTTTGCCTGTTATGTTCCTGTCTGCTCCTGTCTCGACCCCGCCTGTATGACCATGTCTTTGTCCTGTGATTTAAATAAAAGCTCGCATATGGATCCGCTCGCCTCTCGTCACTCACTCTCGGTTACATTCTGTTTGTTTCTGTTATGTGTAGTAATTAAAAAAAAAAAAAATGAAAAAGTAGTTATACAATTATTATTACTAATCTTGTTAAAAAATATTTGTTGTTAACATAAGGGTGGTGGTACAAAATCATTAGGAATGTGATTTTTTTTTTTTTAAATTATTTATTTACATTTTTTTATTTATTTGTTTAATTATTATTATTATTATTATTATTATTATTAGCAAAGATAAAGTATCTAAAGAAAATTTTAACTACAAAATGTAAGTAAAATAACTGTTTAGATCTATTTCTCTCTCTCTCTTGCTAGGTCCATGAAACCCCTGGCCATCAAGACTGATTGCTTGGAGCCCCCCTCGAATGAATTCACTGTCCCTCAGCTGATATCACTGTTTGGGGGTGAGGGGATGTAAAAAACAACCTGATAAAAAGTGCTTTAGAAGTCATTTCAACTTAAATTACATTAAACTAACTTGAAATATGAGTTAATGTTGTATATTTTGAAAAACTGTGCAACTTGAAAAACTTATTTTAAGTTAGAATGTAAAAATACATGTTGTCATGACTTGTTGACCATATATTTTTATTGTGTAAAAATGTTGAGTAACTTAAGAAAAAAGCCTGTTTACTCATTTTTCATTGAATAAATGATGAACATGACTATGTGTTTGTGGTCATTTTTCACTACTGTCCTTCTAACAGAGAACATTTCTGGGACAGGCAATAAAAAGGGCTCAAACCCCAAGCAGCCTACAGTAAAAACTTCATTCTATGTTAGTGTAGGGGGATACAGTATAAAACCCATTACTCATATGCATAATCACCATAATGACAGGAAAACCTGTGTGTGTGTGTACCTACTTACTGTAACTACATTTTGGTACCCAAAAGTAAGCAAACCTTGAAAAAATCACCTAAACCCTCCCTTTGAGAACATCCTCATTTGTAAAATCATGTGTTTTGCTATTTTTGAATATACAGCAGGACACAAGGGAGAGGAACTCATCAGAGATGTATCAGAAGAAGGGAGACGGATGGCATCAAATACAGCATTTTACATTATGCCATATGATACTGTATATAGAAGCATTACCATGGTAAAGACTGCACATACATTTCATATATTCTAGATTCACTTCATGTAAAGTAAAACATTTCTAAAGTTTTTTTGTTTTAATTTTGATGATTAGAGCTTACACCTCATGAAAGTCAAAAATCCAGTATCTCAAAATCTTAGAATATTTACATTTGAGTTTCACTAAACGTCTATCCCTACAGTATAAATTCTGGGTATCTCTTGTTCCTTAAAACGACAATAATGGGGAAGACTGCTGACTTGGCAGTGGTCCAGAAGACAATCATTAACACTCTCCACAGAGAGAGTAAGTCACAGAAGGTCATTACTGAATGGGGTGGCTGTTTATAGAGTGCTGTATCAAAGCATATTACATGCAAATTTGACTGGATGAAAGAAATTAGAAATTAGGAAAAGGTGTACAAGCAAAAGGGATGATCGCAAGCTTGAGAATACTGTCAAGAAAAGCAGATTCAAACACTTGGGAGAGCTTCACATGGAGTGGAATGAAGCTGCAGTTAGTGCATAGTCACCACGCTCAGACGACTTCATAAAAAGGAGTACCAACCCACTTCTGAAACAAAAACAAGAACAGAGAAATGAACTGGACTGCTGCTCAGTGGTCTAAAGTCCTCTTTTCAGATAAAAGTAAATTTTGGGGTGTTGTGACATCTGCTAGTGTTGGTCCATTGTGTCCAAAAGTCCAAAGTCAATGCAGCTGTCTACCAGGAGATTTTGGAGCACTTTATGCTTCCATCTGCTGACAAGCTTTATGGAGATGCTGATTTCCTTTTCCAGCAGGACATCAGCACCTGCCCACAGTGTAAAAACCACTTCCAAGTGGTTTGCTGACCCTGATAGTACTGTGCTTGATTGGCCAGCCAACATGCCTGACCTGAACCCTATAGAGAATCTATGGAATATTTTCAAGAGAAAGATGAGAAACAACAATATACAGGCGATCTGAAGGTTTAATTGTGCCTCAGCAGTGTCACTTCCAATTCACACCCTCACTGATGCTGTAATTTGTGGCAGGAGCACATAATTCATTGTAATTTGTGCTGCCGACCAAGTATTGAGTGCATAAATGAACATACTTTAAAGAACTTGAACTTTTCTTTTTTGCAAATCTGTTTTTTTGATTGGTCTTAGGAAATATTCTAATATTTTGAGATACTGCATTTTTGACTTTCATGAGCTTTAAGCTCTAATCATCAAAATTAAAACAAAACAACTTTAGAAATGTTTTACTTTACATGAAATGAATCTTGAATATATGAAAGTTTCAGTTTTTGAAATAATTTACAAGCAAAAAATGAACTTTTTCACGATATTCTAATTTTCTGAGATGCACCTGTATAGATTCCGTCATATGGCACAGTGAGAACATTTACTGCATTGACAGTAAACTCTGTTCTAGCACAAAATCTTATGGCCGTGTCATACCTTCAACACCGGATAAACACTTTTACAAGCATTATGGATTTTATGAGATATGCAATATAGGTAATGTAAGTGTATTTTCTAACATATCGCCTGGATTACGGTAATTATTTCAGCAACAAAGGTGCTTTGAAACATGAATCTTGCATTGTTTGCACTTGAACGTTTTGAAACATAAACTGGTACCAGTAACTAACAACATCCTTCAGAAAATGAAAGCATTCATGTCTTTGGAACAACTTTGAGTTTTCCAGTCCCTCCTGTTCCATACCAAGCATATTGTTTATGCTTTGAATAGATCAGTGTGCTGTCAATGCCTTTTTTGAAAAGAATTCATGCCATTACAACCATTTTGAGGGTCACAATGACTTTGCATTCTTTCTTAATGAAAAATGCAACCAGCATGTTGTACAGTACATACGTGACACAGATCAGTGTGCTCTCAGAGCATTTTCTGGAAACATCAGTATTTGGATGTACTTTTGATCAGTCACACACTTGAAGCTACACTACTAAATTGTCTGTAATGTGACTGTTAAATTTTAATAAAACTATTATTGTCTTGGGAGTGATTTACAACAACGTTGAAAGTATTATGCAATTTTTTCTTCGTTGAACAGGTCTGCAATACCAGACTTTAACAATGTTAACTTTCACATTTATCTCAATGTTTGGGAAAAATGAACTTTTTCACGATATTCTAATTTTCTGAGATGCACCTGTATAGATTCCGTCATATGACACAGTGAGAACATTTACTGCATTGACAGTAAACTCTGTTCTAGCACAAAACCTTATGGCCGTGTCATACCTTCATCAACACCGGATTAACACTTTTGCAAGCATTATGGATTTTATGAGATATGCAATATAGGTAATGTAAGTGTATTTTCTAACATATCGCCTGGATTACGGTAATTATTTCAGCAACAAAGGTGCTTTGAAACATGAATCTTGCATTGTTTGCTTTTGAACGTTTTGAAACATAAACTGGTACCAGTAACTAACAACATCCTTCAGAAAACGAAAGCATTCATGTCTTTGGAACAACTTTGAGTTTTCCAGTCCCTCCTGTTCCATACCAAGCATACTGTTTATGCTTTGAATAGATCAGTGTGCTGTCAGTGCCTTTTTTGAAAAGAATTCATGCCATTACAACCATTTTGAGTTTCACAATGACTTTGCATTCTTTCTTAATAAAAAATGCAACCAAGCATGTTGTACAGTACATACGTGACAAAGATCAGTGTGTTGTCAGAGCATTTCCTGGAAACATCAGTATTTGGATGTACTTTTGATTAGTCACACACTTGAAGCTATACTACTAAATTGTCTGTAATGTGACTGTTAAATTTTAATAAAACTATTATTGTCTTGGGAGTGATTTACAACAAAGTTGAATGTATTATGCTGTCCTTTCTTCGTTGAACAGGTCTGCAATACCAGACTTTAACACTGTTAACGTTCACATTTATCTCAGTGTTTGGGAAAAATGAACTTTTTCACGATATTCTAATTTTCTGAGATGCACCTGTATAGATTCCGTCATATGGCACAGTGAGAACATTTACTGCATTGACAGTAAACTCTGTTCTAGCACAAAACCTTATGGCCGTGTCATACCTTCATCAACACTTAAATACTTTTACAAGCATTATGGATTTTATGAGATATGCAATATAGGTAATGTAAGTGTATTTTCTAACATATCGCCTGGATTACGGTAATTATTTCAGCAACAAAGGTGCTTTGAAACATGAATCTTGGATTGCTTGCTCTTGAATGAACTGATTGTTAAAAGTACTAAATTGAAATATCTTACTGTTGAGTTTTGGTGATTAAACCAAATGTTCTCGATACATATCACAATGATTGTGTGTTCTGAAACAATGATTATGTGGAATGAAAATATGTGCAACTACAATGACATCAAGAGATCAGGTTTTGAAAGACTGACTAGTTGTTACAAGTGTGATCAGTTTAAAATTTTTGTACTAAGAGTTTTGAAAATATACACCTTGCTTACAAAAATAGTACCAAACCAATAAAAAAATGTCATTTTATGTTTTGAAACATTAACTGGTACCAGTAACTAACAACATCCTTCATTCATGTCTTTGGAACAATTTTGAGTTTTCCAGTCCCTCCTGTTCCATACCAAGCATATTGTTTATGCTTTAAATAGATCAGTGTGCTGTCAGTGCCTTTTTTGAAAAGAATTCATGCCATTACAACCATTTTGAGTTTCACAATGATTTTGCATTCTTTCTTAAAAAAAAATGCAACCAAGCATGTTGCACAGTACATACGTGACAAAGATCAGTGTGCTTAACGTTGTGTTAACGTGTTAACATTCACATTTCTCTCAATGTTTAGGACTGTTCCTCGCAGTCGTATGGATTCAGATGATTTGGATTACAGCACACAAATAACATTGATTCATTGTCAGTCACAGCATGTCAGAGAAAACACCTTTTGTGTCCCACAGCAAGCAAAGTAAATATTCCATGATAAGTAATGGTTACACTTTTGCAGAAATGTTATTCATTTTAAGAGTTTACAGGGGTTTTTTTTATTTACTTTGGGAGATTAAATAATAGACAAGTGCATTAAATCCTATGACAAGACATACAAGTGAAAAGTTTGATAGCTTTATGAAGGGCAGAATGAAACATTTATATAGATGAAACAATTATTTTGTGTAGTGAAAAGAATACTTTGTGATTCTGTGTATCGTACTAAGACAATTAAAAATATGCTGAAATGTTTGGAGAAAAAAAAATGCACTTTTGATGATCTGTTGTGATATTAGTACTACAAATTTTGAAAATGTAACAGTTCCTTGTAAAAATAGTACCAAAGCAAATAAAAAAAGTGTAAGAGATATAAATATCATTGATTTTTGTACTGAGTGGAAGTATGTAGTCCACAAAAAGTATAAGATCTGTTTTCCTAGGTCAGAGTACAAGGATACAATATGTGACATGAACCAACCAATTAACTTCATCCTTTCCCGTAACAACATTGAAAGCTCAGCCAAGATGGAGAAACAGCTGATCATAGCAGTACAGGGATAGGCTTTTTTAAATAAATTTAGTAGCAGAGCTACAGCAAGCAATTTTTAGTGCTGGAAATCCGTTTGTCCTTTGCTGAAACTTCCGCGTCTTCATTGAGAGCGCAGGTCATGGTTGCTTAGCAACGGCAGATGCCACGGAAGCTCAAGCTACAGAGCGCTTTTTTTTAGGCGCAATATGTGAACGGCCTCTTACACTTCCGATGTGAACACTGTCATTCACTAATATGGGACAAAACACGCTGCTCACGCTCTACTTACACTTACGATGTGAAACAGGTGTTAAAGACATTCAAATCTGCATTCATGCTGCTGATTTTTTTCAGTGTACAGATGTTCACAGGAGTATTTTGTTGTTAATTTGTTGCCAAAAAAAAAAAAAAAAACACTGATGGGGCAAGCTATCAGAACTGTGTTTAAAAAATGAACTGTGGACTAACTGTATTGTTGCATCCCTAGTACCTACCCAAACAGTACATGATTTTGGACACACTAATAGGTACTTGACAACACACACACACCTGACAACAGTGCATGGGCCGTGTTTTTACAGACTTCAAGTGTTCAGGCTAACAACAGAGAATTTGACTATATATGGGATGTTGTTATATGTGTTATATGATGTACATCAAAATCATATTACAAAATGTTTTCATTCATGAATTATAAAAATTTAAGTCTGGATAGTGCATTTTTATGTCTGTGTTTAAAAATGGGAGTGACAGTTAAAGGGTTAATTAGTCTTACTTCCTGATCAAGTGTGTGACTGATCAAACGTACTTCTAAAAAACAGTGTGGTTTCAGGGAAGGCACTGACACTACGTCAGTATGTCAGGTATGTAGCACATGCAAAACCATGCAAAAGTGACTGAGAAACACAAAATGATTGTAATCACATTCATTCTTTTCACATTCTACTGGTGTTTGTCTCCCAAATGCGTCTCCCCCACACAACCCATGAAAACTGCAGCTCATGATAAGCTTTATTTTATGAAAACTTTAGAACAGGGGTGGTTTTCAAATTACTCACTAGCATTGCATAGTGGAATTTGGATGCTGTTCCCAAGCGAATGGTTAGTAAAGCTGTTCTTTTGCACAATGAGGAAGAGGAAGTTTACTTTACTTTAAGTTTACTTGTTATATCATATATGGCTCTATGACATCTCAGCACAGCAAAGATGGTGATGTTGGGTCCTCACTGTCCAATGATCTCTTTGCTTTTCTCCTTGTTTTACTGAGGTTAAACCCTTAGAAGACCTGCGTATAGATTAAAATGTTAACTAAATCACTGAGAGCACTGATCTTGGTTTAGAAATGTTTAAAATCAGCTTAGAAAAAAGAATGTATGAACAGATGAGCATGTTTTTTGATGTGAAAATGCTGTTGAATAACTGATATTACACAAATATTTCTAAATAAACTAGCTCCTTACATTGCCTTACTAGTAATTTTGCCCTGCCCATGTACAACCCATAAACAGTGATTGGTTCAGATCTTCTATAAAAGACCACAGCTTTCAGGTGATAGCAGTCAACGGAAAAAAAACGGTATATTTTAAAATTTATTACCATTTCGTAACTTTGTACAGACCTTTAAGAACTTTCTTTCTATGGAATTAAGCAACAACTTAAGTTACTTTGTTATATTTCATTAGACAATATCTAAAAGATGACCATTCATAAATGAAAAATGTGGTCTTAGAAATTTACATGTAATTTCATATTACTTGTAATTCCATATTATTTATATTACAGCAGCAATGCAATATTGTCTAATAGCAATGTGTTTTTTTTTTTTTCAGATGACACTGCATTCTAAGTTAAAAAGATTAAGAATGCGCTTTTCTATTCCTGAAAAAGTATTCTACAATATAAAAGAGAATTATAGTGTTTATAAATTAAAGATGCCACACTTATCTTCTAATTTTACTTCGAACAAGAACTTTAATTATATTTTAAAGGAATTAAAACCTAGATATGGTGGCTCAGTAATTAAAAGAGGTAAGATTACTTCCGATAATATCGACGATATTCAGTATGATGCCTTACCATGTTATATTCTAATTTGTAATGATGATTCTAAACCTATCTCTAGGGGTCTTGGGTTCTATGCCGGGTCTGGAATCATAATTACGGCTAAAGAAGTTATAAAAACATATGAAAATAAGACTGTATTAGTCTTTTTCCCTACTAAAAATTACTGTTTGATTTACAATATAAATCCAAACAATATATTTTTTGAAAAAGATGGTATTGCTATAATTAAACTAGAAGAAAAATGTGATAAACTTCCAGATATAACACCTATCGAAGTAACTAATTTATATGAAAATGAAGAATCGTTTTACTTTTATAAACTAAATGGACGAAATTTTGATAAAGTTAAATGTGCTAAAAAATTAAAAGTAAATTCCGACATGGAAAAATGGAATAATTGGAATAATTGTCTTGATCATAATGAATTTACTTTTGATATAACAGGAGACCATGGAGATAGTGGGACTCCTATTTTCGCAAGTTCTGGTAAATGTGTTGGAATTTATGTTAGACGAAAAGAAAAAAATGAGATTATAATTTTATGTGGAATAGCTTTGCAACTAAATGTATAATTCTATAAAAATAATTAATTAATTAAAGGAAATTAAAGAAAAGAAAATTAAAGAAAGAAATGAAATATAATAATAGTAAAGAAATTAAAGGAATCTCACAATCAAAATTGATTTCATCAAAATTGCTATATTATTCCTATTACCCCCCCGCCCCACTCCGTTGACTGTGGCATGGTGGCTCAGTGGTTAGCACTGTTGCTGCACACAGCAAGAAGGTCCCTGGGCCTTTCTGTGTGGAGTTTGCATGTTCTCCCATGTCACTATGCCCAAAGACATGTAGGTTACATAAATTGTAGAGTCTGGCCATCCCACAAACTTGGACTCTAAAAGTTTGTATAAGGAAAGCTGTATAAGGAGAGCAACACTGACGACGGTGTGGAGAGGGTCTTGCCCAAAACAAAACTTGTAAGTGTTTTATATATATATATATATATATATATATATATAATTATTGTTAAAAACATACAACTTTACTCAATTTATCTCAATTTTACTTTTTAAACAACTAGAAGCACCTCCAGACTACATACATCACTTTTGGGTCAAAAGATTGTCTTGGCTAATGCAAGAGTAAGTCTTTCGATGACATATTGCAGATTATACCGTACTGAATTCAAAAAAGAAGCTAAATTGAAAAGTTGTACTAATTCACTATATGTATTTATACATTATGAAACCATGCACAAGATTTTTCAATTATATTACTTAAAATATGCAGTTTTACTAAATAAGTCACATATATTATGACAAAAGTATTTGAAGAGTTCAGATGCAAAACCAGATAAAAGCCATCTCGGTCAAAAATGAGATAATGATACTGAGTGAATGCTTTTGACACATATTATACGTCCATCAAATACTTTTTCTTCAAGTTCGCTAAAATACCAGCCTCAACCCAATCAGAAGTACTGGTACTTACATAGAAACCTATACATCTTAGCCTGATAAGCATGCATTTTTTAAAGAAAGATGTCAGATGGATTTATCTGGTTTTTATCTGAACTCTTCATTTGTACATAAACAAAACTCTGGCTATTTAACAGTTAACAATTTGTGTAATGTTCAAGGTGTGTATCTTTTCAACACATTCTGCTGTATCTTTTTTAAAGAGATGTTACAATATGTTTGAGTTTAAACAGGATATACTGTAGGGAAATAATTTATTACTATTAGAATCTTATTATGATGTTTTAAGCATCAGAAAATGATTAAATATGTGTCTATTTCTCCAGCTGAAGCACGAAAATTTCTGCACCTGTCATGTTGATCCATCTCCAGATGACATCACCGATTCACCATTTCATACCTAGACCTCCTATCATGAAATTCTAAATTTTGAGATTCCAAATAAATCATGAATATTACAATGTTTTTGTGATTATTGTCCACTATTGCATGCTGTTTCTCCGACAAAGGTAAAACATGAAATGTAATATTAAACCCTAACCTATAAAAAAGAGGGAAAAATACACCATAAACCTTGTCTGCTTAGTGGAAACACTTTGTATTTGAAGAAATTTATGTGTAGGTTCTTGGTTTCTACATTATTTTAGTTTATACCCTGGGCTTACCTTGTAATTGGCCAAACTTTAACATTGACCTCCTCTTTGCCTTTTTTTTTCTCCCAAACCTTTAGATCAAATCTTAACCCTAACTTCCTGCCCTTCCCAAAATCCATAATAAACCTCCTAAATAAAGTCTCCTGTTCTTTAGCCCCAAAATATTCTTTGGTGCCTACAGCTATTGTGCATTTGTTTAGCACTGAAAATCTATTGATTCTCCATCATGAACTTTCAAAAAACTTTAAAGGATGATCCACCAGATGGAGACAAAGATTAATTTGTAAAATTAATAGACAGTCTTTTTGCCTAGACGTTCCACCAGATGGAGAAAAGTGTTGATTTGGACCTTTAAATTCTGCCTGAAAAAATGGGCTTACTTAAAAAAAGGCTAAGTTGAAAATGTTGATTTTCAAGTGTTTTCATGGTTTTAGAGCCTGACTGCTTCTTAGGAAACTGCACAAAGATCAGTGTTTTCTATTCATGCTTCTGTTTAAGCATCTGAAAAAAAGAGTCACACAACATCAATATTTCAGTCTTGTCGTGATACAATTTAAAGACAATAATGTCTAATATTCATATGGTTGAGCTGTTTATGGGGATCCCATGCAAATAATTTCTGACAATAGCTTAAACATGTTTATGCATAATAAGCAAAGTCATAAATATTTATTTATGAATGGACTGGCACTGACAGATAAACAAAAGATGATCTGTTCATATTCATTCAAGTATCAAGGTGCTTGAGTCATTGCAGCCACAGATATAAGTGGATATAAGAATCTTAAAGGCCTTCTGAAAGCGAGGATAGAAGAAACCATAGATCAGTGGGTTACAAGTGGAGTTAAAGTACCCAAACCAAACCAAAGCATCAAAAACATCAACAGGAGTCACGAAATTGAGGAAAGGATCAACAGCCGTGGCGGTAAAAAAAGGCAGCCAGCAGAGATAAAAAACACCCATGACAATGGCCAGAGTTTTTGCTGCCTTTCCTTCTCTTTGAGCAGAGCTTTGGCTCTTCAACCCTCCTGTTGCTGCCACAGTCACTCTTTCTGATATAACCTTTGCGTGTTTTCGTGCAACATGGAAGATTTTCATATATAGAGAGCTCATGATCGTCCCGGGAAGAAAGAATGTGAGAAGTGAACAAATAAGACCCCATTGTTTGTTAAAAAACAAAACACAACTTCCCACACAATAAACTTGCATGATAAACGACTCCAAACCAATTTTGTTTACCCCTGAAAACACAATAGAAAAGCTGTAGAGAAATGAAAACAGCCATGTTAGGGTTGTAAATACAGTCACAGTGTTGTTTGTGACCCTCATTTTGTACCTCAGAGGGTCACATATGGCCCAGTACCTGTCAACAGAGATTAAACTGAGATGTATTAAAGAAGAGATGCTGAAAGTCATGTCCAAACTAGAATGAACTTTACACACAACATCTCCCAGATACCAGCAGCCTTCAACAGATCGCACCATGCTGTATGGCATGACCAAAGAGCCCAGCAGACAGTCGCTGGCAGCCAGAGAACGAACGATCAGATGAGTTGGAGACTGAAGCTGTTTGAAGTGAGAGATGGAGATGATGATCAGCAGGTTCCCAAAAACTGTTGTGAGGATCATCAGCACCATAAAAACATACATCGCCATTTTAAGTGCAGGGAGCCGGTGAGCTCTGGGACAGGAGTCCGGCAGGAGTGGATAGCAGAGAAACACATTCTCAGGGTAAATGTCAGTTTCATTTGAGGTCATTACGAAGATATAAAATTATATGCAAAACACAATATTTCCTTTGTAAATATTAAAAAAAGTCACACAGATATAAGCCTCAAGAAAATAAACCAGTCAGAGAGAGAAAACACAAAGAAAATAAAAACACATACAGTACATGCACATCAGAAATTACATATATGGAGGCAGCAGCCTAGTTTGGGTTTATATATACTCAGAGTCCAAAACAGGTAACACCCTTACCCATAAACACATCTGAATATGCAAAATGGTGCAGTAACTGTGGTACAAAGAGCGCCCCCGGGTGGTGACAAAATAAAAAAACTTATTTATTCATTCATTGATTCATTCTGTTTTATTTCCAATTATTTATAAGGCTGATATCAGGGTCATTGCTATACCCCTTTTACTGGGAAACAAGTACAGTGAAATATTGCTGTGGCCCAGTAAAACATTACTGATAAATCTTTGTCTGATGATGGAGATTACTGTGTATCAATCTAAGAGTTGTTTCCTTGATAATATTTCACCAGTCATGTCATATGTTTGCTATCAGCTAGCGATTCCAGATTCCAAATGAATCACTCAGCCAAACGGAATCCAAAAAGATTTGAATTTGTACGGGATTCAGTTTGATTCTTTTGGATACTTTTATGGGTAATTTTATAAAACGGCAAACCAAAAGAAAGCAGGATGAGGTGATATTTACCAACAGTTTAGTGTAGATTAACTTGCACGACTTTGTCAGTGATGTAGCCAATGAGTGTGTTGAATGTGAACAATTCTCTACTGCAGGGAGAGACAATATGTGGCTCTGGACCACAAAACCAGTCATAAGTCGCACAGGTATATTTGTAGCAACAGCCAAAAAATACATTGTATGGGTCAAAATTATCGATTTTTCTTTTATGACAAAAATCATTAGGATATTAAAGACTGTTTTCTATGAAGATCTTCTGTAAACTTCTTACTGCAAATATATTAAACCTTCATTTTTGATTAGTAATATGCATTGCTAAGAACTTCATTTGGACAACTTTAACCCTTTAACTGTCACAGTTATAAAAATGCACTCCACAAGATCCAGATTTAAATCTTTATAATTCATGAATGAAAACATTTTGTAATATGATTTTGATGTACATTTTCCGTGGTAATGCAATGTCTGATTTTAAAATGCCTTTCAAAGGATGAATTTTGAGATTTAGAGTTTTGAACTGATTTCTTAAGTGTGAAGGCGAAAAAGGAGACAAAGAAAGTCTTTTGTGACAAAGGTCAGAACTCATGTTATGATGTAAGTTTTTTAAGTTGCACTCTTGACAGATATTAATTATTATTTTTCCTACATAATTTGTAACACAAAAATATGGTAAAATATCTATTTAGGAGTCTTAGACCTTTCCAACGATGTATAGTTTGTCATGATTAGATATTTGTAATATGGTGAAGTAAACTTAGGCGTCCCACAGAGTGGATGGTGACAGTTAAAGGGTTAAAGGTGATTTTCTATTTTTTTCAAATTCATTACAGCACTTGCATCAAAACTAGAAGTCGTCCATAAACAAAGAAAATGTTTTTCCAAGTTTAATTAAGATTATTCAGTCGTGACCCTGGACCACAAAACCTGTCTTAAGTAGCACGGGTATATCCAAAGCAATAGCCAACAATACATTGTATGGGTCAAAATGATCAATTCTTCTTTTATGCCAATTAGGCATAATTAAGATTAAGATCATGTTCCATGAAGATATTTTGTAAATTTTCTACCTTAAATATATCAAAACTTCATTTTGATTAGTAATCAGCATTGCTAAGAACTTAAGTTGGACAACTTTAAAGGCGATTTTCTCAGTATTTTGATTTTTTTGCACCTTCAGATTCCAGATTTTCAAATACTTATATCTCGGCCAAATATTGTCCTATCCCAACAAACCACACATCAATGGAAAGCTTATTTATTAAAATCTCTGACACTTATGACTGGTCACAAATGTCGAGTTTATTGAATGCCAGTTAAGGGAATAATGGGGTCTTTGTGCACCATGATTTATCTTAACTATAAATACTGATATTAATAATAACATTTCAAAATGTTATGTGCATGTTGCTTACATATGCACAATAATGAATGTATCCATATAGGTAAATGACAAATAATGCTGGAATTTAGGTTACAGTCCATATGAATGCATATGTAAATCAGTCAAGAAAAGTATAAACATTAAATGTAATCCCTCAGTTTAACTTGGGTCATGAAAATTGCAATGGTAATAATTAGAAAAGAATTTAAAATGCTGTTTTAAGTCTCATGTCTGTGATGTCATTGTTGTGACCTATCAAGTGCCAGTACTATACAGTATTATATGCATTTAACTGTGTAAGTAAAGATAATTATTAGATATCCAGTTGTAATTTCATATTTTGCAGCAACTGATCACAATGTTTGATCTTCCATACATGGCACTCATTTGTTCTGAACATGCACACACACCTTAGTTATGATGCAATATTTGTGTTTTGCCCACAACAGTACCCCAAAGACTCATTATCATTTCTCACTTTTAATGACAGTGTGACTCTCAAAGGTGAGCGACTCTCACTGTTCAAAGTGATTCATCCAAGTTTAAGAAAAAAGGCCTCAGAGGGGTTTACTGTCACATCTCACATCAAATCAACCCACTTTACTTGAACATGGACAAAGGATACAGTATTAGCAGCCATTAACTTAACAGCATAATTTATTTGACAAAAACATACTTAAAATGTAAGAGAGATTTAAGAGAGAAAACTGTGTGTTTTTTTTTTTTTTTTTTTTTTTTTTAAAGGAATATAATTATTTCCATATCTGGGAACAACTACATTTTACACATATTTTCGAAACCATTGTTGAGGTATCGGTACAAATTATTTAAATATGCTTACATCTAATACATTAAAAAAGACTGGAGGCCTCATCAACATACTTATGATGGGCCAAAATAGATATTTTCATTTAATCATGTTTGGACTAATAGGTGTTAAAATGTATTACAATAAAATCATCTTTGTTAATAAATTTGAAAATGTGCAAAATATTTATTCATGCATAGGCTAGGTATTTCATTAAAAGATAAAATTGTGTGTGGTAAAAAAAGTGATATAATTTCACATTCATTCAAATGTCAAGGTGTGCGACTCACTGATGACACAGACGTAAGTGGATATGAGAATTTTAAAGGCCTTCTGAAAGCGAGGATAGAAAAACCCATAGATCAATGGGTTACAAGTGGAGTTAAAGTATCCGAACCAAACCAAAGCATCAAAAACATCAACAGGAGTCACGAAATTAAGGAAAGGGTCAATAGCAGTGGCAGTAAAAAAAGGCAGCCAGCAGAGATAAAAAACACCCATGACAATGGCCAGAGTTTTAGCTGCTTTTCTCTCTCTCTGTGAAGAGGTTTGACAATTAGCGCCTACAGTGGGGGCAACAGACACTTTCTCCGACAGGACTTTTGCATGTTTTTTCACAACATTGAAGATGCTCATGTACAGAGAGCTCATGATAGTTCCTGGAATCAGGAACACAAAAAGTGCACAAATTAAGCCCCATTCTTTGTTAAAAAACAAAACACAGCCACCAAAACAAGAAATCTGTAATATAAGTTCCTCCAAACCAACATTGTTTACCCCCGTAAACACAACAGAAAAGCTGTACACGAATGAAAACAGCCACGTGAAGGTAATAAATACAGCCACAGTGCTGTTGGTGACCCTCATTTTGTACCTCAGAGGGTCACAAATGGCCCAGTACCTGTCAATTGCAATTAAACTGAGATGCAATATGGAAGAGATGCTAAAAGTCATGTCCAGACTAGAATGCACTTTACACACAACGTCTCCCAAATACCAGCAGCCTTCAACAGATCGCACCATGCTGTACGGCATGACCAAAGAGCCCAGCAGACAATCGCAAGCTGCCAGCGACTGAACAATCATGTGAGTTGGAGACTGAAGCTGCTTGAAGTGCGAGATGGAGATGATGACCAGCAGGTTCCCAAAAACTGTTGTGAGGATCATCAGCACCATGACAACATACATGGCCACTTTGAGGATGGTAAGTCGCTGAGCTCTGGGACAGGAGTCTGGCAGGAGCGGATAGCAGAGAAACACATTCCCAGTGTCAGTTTCATTTGAAATCATCACGTCTGCTCCAAATAGTGACTGATATGCAAGACCGAAACACAATATTTGTTTTGTAAATGTAAAAAGCCAATCAAATATTGACCAAATTACACCCAAGATTATTTCATAAATTACAATATGGTAAAGACAAGTATTTAAAGACAGATGAATATAAATACAGTACATGCCCACTCAATATAATTTGTTAAATGGACTCAGATCAGCTGAGGCTTGTCCATATATACCCTCAGATTCAAGTTAACCCTCCTACATCTATCAGTGTTACCCATAGTTACAAAAACAACATGAACTCAGGAGATTAAAATATAGGGGGAAACAAAAATTAACCTACTTCAACTGTAATATACTGTAGGTATGTATGTGTATATATATATATATATATATATATATATATGTGTGTGTGTGTGTGTGTGTGTGCGTGTGCGCATAATTAGCATGGGTATATATGGGTGTGGCAATAGTCAAAAATACACTGTATAGGTCACAATTATCCATATTTCTTGCATGCCAAAAATCATTAAGATATTAAAGTAAAGATCATGTTCCATGAAGATGTTTAGTAAATTTCCTACCATAAATACATCAAAACTTTTTTGATTGGTAATATGCATTGCTAAGAACTTAATTTGGACAACCTTATAGGCAATTTTCTCAGTATTTTGATTTTTTTTTTTTTTTTTGCACCCTTAAATTTCAGATTTTAAAATAGTTTTCTTGGCCAAATCTTCAATGGAAAGCGTATATATTAATTTATACAGGAAGACAGGGTGGGAAATATCAAGCAGTCCCGCACCCTCAAATAGCCAGTAGCGTTTTATGTATATCACAGCTTGGGCCAGAGCCACTGAACTTGGTGAAGCCGCATTTGACAGCCACAATCTCATCCATATCGCTATAAAATATAGCATTCAGTGTAGAATTCAAACGGTTCCAATACGTTTTATGATCTGCACCAACTCGTACAACCAACATACAATCTGCTCTGTGCTATCGTGTCTCTGGACTGGAGAAGACTGGGTGTGTGCTGCAGCGGTTCGCATGACACGGAGTGAAACCAGACCTTTTTTTTTTTCGCCCCAAAGGAAAGCATATTTACACTGTCTAAATAGTTCCCTGTCCCCTATATAATGCACTACGTGCCATTCACCGTACAGAAAATACTAATTCTGTGAACAAGTGACAGATTTCAACTGCAGCTTCAGCATCTATTTATAGTGTAGGGGGCGGGACTTTTCAGATTCTAGAGAGCATTTGATTGGACAGAAAGTTTGAT
Organism: Cirrhinus mrigala; assembly: GCA_036247105.1. Classification (NCBI taxonomy): domain Eukaryota; kingdom Metazoa; phylum Chordata; class Actinopteri; order Cypriniformes; family Cyprinidae; genus Cirrhinus; species Cirrhinus mrigala. The sequence continues at coordinate 30,708,394 of CM070026.1, forward strand.
GAGAAGCTGAAGTGCAGGAAGATGCCATTAAAAATCGCTGATCCATACCTGTATTAGCGGAAGTTAGAGACTGTACGTTTTGAATTCTTATATCCTCTAAATGAGAATTTTGCCATTTTTTTGGAGCACACTAACTTATAGATAACCTTAAAGCTAACATATTCACTTAATACATTCATAACGTTATCATATTCAGACTTTAAATATGATTTTTTTTTCACCACTATGTCCACTTAGAGGGTTTAGACTATGACTAACAGTGCATTCAAGTCCTCCTGGGATGTTCGTATTTACAAATTCAGAAGTTGTAATTACAATATTGTGTGTTCAAGTCACCTTGGTCAGAGCAAGATGGCTTTTCTGCATTAAAAATAAAAATAAAAAAACAATATTTTTAACAGGTGCGTTTTTTTGTGTGTTTTTCTGGTGTTTATGATTTGTGACCCTGGACCACAAAACCAGTCATAAGGGTCAATTTTTTTTTTTAATTGAGATTTGTACATCATCTGAAAGCTAAATAAATAAGCTTTCCACTGATGCATGGTTGGTTAGGATAAAAAAATATTTAGCCAAGATACAACTATTTAAAAATCTGGAATCTGAGGGTGCAAAAAAAAAAAAAAAAAACTAAATATTGAGAAAATCGACTTTAAAGTTGTCCAAATTAAGTTCTTAGCAAAGCATATTACTAATCAAAAATTAAGTTTTTAAATATTTACGGTAGGAAATTTACAAAATATTTTCATGGAACATGATCTTTACTTAAAATCCTAATGATTTTTGGCATAAAAGAAAAATTGTTCATTTTGACCCATACAATGTATTGTTGGCTATTGCTTCAAATATACCCGTGCAACTTATGACTGATTTTGTGGTCCAGGGTCACATTTGTCAATTAATGTGTCTATCCAAACAGCAGGATAAAGGTGCACATTTAAAGGTGATTGTTCTCTCAACCAAATGGCACAAAAACACTGTGTTTCACTATGCACATGGAAATTTGGCTGATCCAAAATAAAGTGCTCATGGACAGAAACACAAAAGCTCTGTTCGCAAAAACAACAACATGATCCTATTTACTTCCATTGGAGAGCTGGTGACATCTGGCAACACTGAGCGACAGCAACTAGTGGCAACAGGATGTCCAGCAAAAAGAAGTTGAAAAATGTTTAACTTTACGCTAATGAGCAGCAACTACTGTGAGGGATTACCAATTATGTTAGCCAATCATAGCAGTCGGCATTTAAGCTGAAGTCTCACAGCAGACACGCCGCTTTCAACAGAGCGTCAGGGTAGAAAATGGCCTTTTATTTCTTTTTATTTCTAAAACATATTATTGGGAGATTGATATTTATACAGTTTTATATAAGTAGTCTGCTATATTGTTATAAAGATCTCGGTAACACTTTACAATAAGGTGTCATTTGTTAACATTAATTAATGTATTAACTGACATGAACAAACTATGAACAAAACATTTATTACACTATTTATTAATCTTTGTTAATGTTAGTTAATAAAAATACAGTTGTTCATTGTCAATACATGTTAGTTCACAGTGCATTAACTAATGTTAACAAACACAACTTGTGACTTTTATAATACATTAGTAAATGCTGAAATTCACATTAACTAAGATTAGTAAATGGTGTAGAAGTATTGTTCATTCTTAGTTCATGTTAACTAATGTAGTTAACTAATGTTAACTAATGAACCTTATTGTAAAGTGTTACCAAGATCTCAATGATTTACATTAGACATCAGAATTTCTCCTTACTATTTGGTCATATACAGTAAATATCAGCAACTGCACCAAACTTCATATCTTCGCTCAGTTTGGGCCTCTTTATTCATATTCTCACTATATCATATTATATGAGTCATAAAAGCCTGAAGTATTACATATGATACCCAACAAAAAACAAATACAGTATGCAAACGCTTCTTTTTCTAAGTCTACAAAAAACTTTAATTATGACCATGATTTCTTATGTCAGCCTTTAACGAGTTAAAGTATTTCTTTAGTTCTGTTGTACCCAATAATAATAATAATAATAAAAAAATGAGCTATACCATATAAGTTACAGGAAAAAAGAAAAAAAAAATGACTGTGATGAAGGAAATGACAAGTGGTACGTTTGAGCGTCCCATTCATTCAAACACCAAAGTGTTACAATCCCTGACACCACAGATATAAGTGGATATGAGAATCTTAAATGCACTCTGAAAACAAGGGTAGAAAAACCCATAGATCAAGGGGTTACAGGTCGAGTTTAAATATGCAAACCAAATTACAGCATCAAAAACAACAGCTGGTGTGAAAAAATTGAAAAAAGGGTCAAGAGCATTAACAATAAAATACGGAAGCCAGCAGAACAAAAAAACACCCATGACAATGGCCAGAGTTTTAGCTGCTTTTCTCTCTCTCTGAGCAGAGCGTTGGCTCTTCGTCCCTCCAGTCACTCTTTCCGACATAACCTTTGCATGTTTTTGTGCTACATGGAAGATTTTTACATACAGAGAGCTCATGATCGTCCCGGGAAGGAAGAACACAAGAACAGGACATATAATACCCCACTCTTTGTTAAAAAATAAAACACAGCTTCCCACACAGTAAACCTGCATAATGAAAGACTCCAAACCAATCATGTTTACACCTGAAAAAACAACATAAAAGCTGTACACAAATGAAAACAGCCAAATGAGCATAATAAATACAGTCACAGTGTTGTTTGTGACCCTCACTCTGTATTTCAGTGGGTCACAAATGGCCCAGTACCTGTCAACAGATATTAAACCAAGATGCAGCAAGGAGGCGATACAGAAGCTCATGTCTAAACTAGAATGAACTTTACACACAAAATCCCCCAGATACCAGCAGCCTTCAACAGATCGCACCATGCTGTACGGCATGACCAAAAAGCCCAGCAGACAATCACTGGCAGCCAGAGAGCGAACGATCAGATGAGTTGGAGACTGAAGCTGTTTGAAGTGAGAGATGGAGATGATGATCAGCAGGTTCCCGAAAACTGTTGTTAGGATCATCAACACCATGAAAACATACATTGCCACTTTAACAACAGCAAGGCGATGCAATTTCAGACAGGAGTTTGGCAGTAGTGGATAGCAGAGAAATAAATTCTGAGTTTCATTAGAAGTCATCACGTCTGCTCCAGACGCTGAAATAAATTCCTTTGTAACTGTAAAAAGGCAGTTAACTATAAACCAAAGTATAATAAGAATAATTTAGTGGATAATAGTTTTGCAAAGACTAATATCCAAAGAAAAATCACCATATATATAATACATGCCCATCTAGTTTCACTCCCTAATGCACTCAGAGCAGCTCAGATTTGTTCATATATACTCTAAGATTTGAGTTAACCCTCCCTACACCTGTCACTGTTACCCATAGTTACGAACACAACATGAACATACAACAATAGAGTTTGTATAAGGGATGTGGTGGTTGTAAGTTAGAAAAGAATTCCTGTAATTTAAAAAACGTAGTTACTGAATGCATTTTGTGCCAAAACAATGTTCAGACGTTTTGAAAAAAGTGACCTAAATATTAAGAAATGAGTCATATATATTGTAAAAAAAAAAAAAAAAAAAAAAAAAAAACAGCAATAAGAGATTTGAATTTGTTATATTTAAATAACAAATAAATATTAGTAAATGGCAGTTTAGTTGGGACTTTCTGGCCTTTGGATACAGTATTTGTATTAATATTGGGGGGCCCTTTGTGTTTTGCCACATGCCATGTCAGGTAAAAGTTCAACTTGCCACATCATGCATTTCTATGATTTAAAGAGGACATCGGATGCCCATTTTCCACAAGTTGGTATGATTCTTTAGGGTCTTCATGAAATGTCCGTAACATAGCTTGGTTATAATTCCTTGTGGTTGTGTAAACAACGTCCGTTTACCTCATTAAAAACACTGTTCACAGCAACCCATTTCGGTGCATGTCTCTTTAAATAATAATGAGCTACTGCTTACCCCACCCCTCTTTTTTGTGAGGTGTGTCAACATAGGACACTTGAATAGCGGCCTTGGGTTCCGTATAGAGTGTTTTCACTAGGACTGTTTGATTCCGAAAATTTTGTTGTTTTCGATTCCTTTCGATTCTTGTTGTTTATGGAGTGTAGGAACCCAATTTCGCCATGACTGTAGGATATCATAATATGAAGCATTATTTTTACAAATTATGATACATTTCTGTATTTAAATTGTAATTTTGTCTGCATTGCACATGAAATTAGTCATATCCCACAACGCAGCAGTGGACATGTGTTTACTGCATGAATGGAACAAGGCACAGTTCAGCTGAATGATGTGTACTTCAATGTTATGCTTTGCGCAAAATTAACCTACTGTACACTGAAACAAAATAACCAGAATAACAGCACTGATATAAGAGCTTGTGGTTTAACTGTCAAATCACATGCGCTCTCAGCCACTGATCTGTGCTCTCTGCGTTTTCTTTCAGAATTATCATAGAAAGGTTAAAAATAGCATTTTATTTAAGATGGAAATAAAATCAAGACCCTCGATCACGGCATCATCTATTCTGTTTCGTTTTAAGGCCGTTTCACCATAAAATAACTCTTGAATCATTGTTGAACTGGTTTATTAAAACGATCTATCCGAAAGAACCTTTTCGTGTAAACGAATCAGACTTCTAATCACTATTAGCGAGCAAGGCTGCATCCTCAAACTCAGACGTGCTCAGTACTCTTGTGACTTTTCTCATTCAGTTTATTTTCGCCTCAGATTCGAGAAATCGATTCTTTTTGGAATCGACTCCCAACCCTAGTTTTCACAAACGTCATCAATCGGCCATATTGTCGGCACTGTACGTACACAATGCCACTGAACCGAACGAAACTTGCATATTTTGCTGATTATTGCTGCTGAAAATGGTCAATTATTGTCATGTTTTGGGCTGTACTAATCGGTCGGACTAGGAAAAACATTTGTAGTACTATAGACTGCCAAAACTTATAACAAATCAAAGAGTGCAAAAAACTATCTGAGGAACAAAAGGCGTTTGTGGTTAGCTAAACTGAACCAGGATTTCCAGGGCAAGAATCTTGACAACATTCGTGTTTGTTCTTATCATTCTAGTCAGGTATATGAAATATTAGGCTAATATCTTAAAATATTGCACCATTTCCTGCTTACTAAGTCCTTCTATATATGATTTAGCAGCTTCCACATGTTTTTTTCTGTGGTTTAGACAACATAAATTAGCAGAACAACATATTCAGTAGTACATTAACCAGGGAATCCATGCTGTTGTTTACATCCGAATATAGACGCGCATCTGGGTAATAGAGTTGTGCCGACAGACGATAATATCGTGTATTAACGATAGTCAGAGATATCGCCTGTTACTGATTGCCGTGACTAGCCGGCTCCAGGGCTCCAGGCCATTGAGGGGCATTTAAATTTCTAGGGGGTGCACAAATCACGTTGAGCGGGAAGCCAGCAATCTGTGATTGATGCTCGCGAAGCGTGTTCTTATGCGTGCTGTTTTTTCGGTTTCACCTTCGAAATTGATCATGTTCAACAAGGAGGGGAGAGAATGGAAAAGGGGGGGCACGGCTTGCGATTGCCCCCCTCGTGCTGCAGACGTGTGCAGTGTAACTAAAGGGTAAGAGATTTATTCATGATACAGAGATGTAACTGTGTATTATATTCACTTATGGTACTGGGAGTGTTTTTTTAAAGTACATAAACTCACGCTAGAGTAGGCTAGGCTAGTCAGTGATGATTTTCTTTGATAATGTAAATGTTCTAGTTTTCTTTAGCTGCTTTTTGAATAACTAAGGAAATGTAAGCATTAGTAACAATGTTTCTGTTAAACTGTTATATCGTGTTAAACACAAATTAAGTCATATTAAAAACATTAGGCTGCTTTTAGCCTTATGCTGGTGTTGGTTCACTTTCTAGCAATGAAACTAAATAAAGTAAATAATTAAATCAATTAGCACAATAACATCATGTATTGGCGATCTTACAGGCTGACGATAGGACGATATGAAAATTGAGCCTATCACCCAACACTACTGGGTAACTGACCAAACTGTGAAGTTACTGCAAACCCTCTATGGCTCAGAGGGGGTCTTATTCTAATAGCTAGGTATCTATGTAAAAACCAACTGCAAACTGAAACAGCTCGCTGGATGACAGTTTCAGACTCAGCCCATAACAAACTGGCTGTGTGTTTTCAGCCTTTCTGAGCTGTAATATGAAGTTTATAATTTCATAAAATTTTGTTTTTGCGAAAAGCTGTTTCTGAACAGTAAATCATGTTTTTATAGTCATTTTACAGTTTCATATGTTACCATAGACATCGCCAGGGGTAATTTTATTTGTGCAGGTCTTAAAAAGCTTTACATTTTAAAAATCCTACAGAAAACCTGTGAAAGAAGTAAACATTTCAAGATTCACACCTGTAAGCAAATGCTGTTGTCAATGCTAAGCAGTGACTGTGAATGCAGCACAGATATGATATTTGTATTGCTGATCAATGCCTTTAAATTCTTGACACTTATTTTTTCATGTTAGGATTTTTTTATTATTATTATATTAAGTATTTTATGAGAAAATGTTAAAATAAAAATAGCAGTAGTTATGATTATTATTCATTGGTAGGTTAACTAAGATTATTGTTAAGAATTAACAGTCTAATAAGAAAAAAATAATAAACAGATGTAAAAAAAAAAAAAAAAAAAACTGTTTGTTACAGACCTAGAGTATAGGGTTCTTTATCCTCAATTTTTTATTTTTAAATCTGTCAATGTCAAAAACTAATTTCAGCTACTTGATTACTGATTTTTCTGGAGCTCTGGATGCACCAAAAAAAAGCTTATGTATCAAATGATACTCAACAAAAACACATAAGCAAACTTTTTTTTCATTTTTTTTTTAAATAGTATTATATTATGTTGTCTAAAGGTTCAACAAACTGTTTCATTAAAAAAAAAAAAAAAAAAAAAGAGTGAGAGAGATTTTTCTGACTATGATTTCATATGTAAGGCTTCAAAGGTTTAAGGTATGCATTTAGCCCTGTAGTACAAAGTGATAAAAAAAAAAAAAAAAACTTGCCGAAATGCATAGAAAAGAATTACAGAGGGGAAAAAAAAACTTTATTTTGATGACTGACGAGGGCGTCTTATTCATGTAAATGTTATAGTGTTTGAATCCTTGTTGCCACAGATATAAGTGGAAATGAGAATCTTAAATGCACTCTGAAAACAAGGGTAGAAAAATCCATAGATCAAGGGGTTACAAGTGGAGTTCAAATATGCAAACCAAATTACAGCATCAAAAACAACAGCTGGGGTAAAAAAATTGAAAAAAGGGTCAAGAGCATTAACAGTAAAAAAAGGCAGCCAGCAGAACAAAAAAACACCCATGACAATGGCCAGAGTTTTAGCTGCTTTTCTCTCTCTGTGAGCAGAGCTTTGGCTCTTCAACCCTGCAGTCACTCTTTCTGACATAACCTTTGCATGTTTTCGTGCAACATGGAAGATTTTTATATACAGAGAGCTCATAATTGTCCCAGGAAGGAAAAATGTGAGAAGTGGACATAGAAGACCCCATTGCTTGTTAAAAAACAAAACACAACTTCCCACACAGTAAACCTGCGTGATGAACGACTCCAAACCAATTGTGTTTACACCTGAAAACACAACATAAAAACTGTAGAGAAATGAAAACAGCCATATGATGGTAATAAATACAGTCACAGTGTTGTTTGTGACCCTCATTTTGTACCTCAGAGGGTCACAAATGGCCCAGTACCTGTCAACAGATACTAAACTGAGATGCAGTAAGGAGGAAATACAGAAACTCATGTCTAAACTAGAATGAATTTTACACACATAATCTCCCAGATACCAGCAGCCTTCAACAGATCGCACCATGCTCTGCGGCATGACCAAAGAGCCCAGCAGACAGTCACTGGCAGCCAGAGAGCGAACGATCAGATGAGTTGGAGACTGAAGCTGTTTGAAGTGAGAGATGGAGATGATGATCAGCAGGTTCCCGAAAACTGTTGTGAGGATCATCAGCACCATGAAAACATACATTGCCACTTTAACCACAGTAAGACGCTGCAGCTTTGGACAGGAGTCCTGCCGGAGTGGATAGCAGAGAAGGGCGTTCTCAGTTTGAGTTTCATTTGAAGTCATCACGTCTGCTCCAGATGCTGTGGTGATTTTCCTTAAAACCGTATGACAGCAGGCAAGCATAAACCAAAGTATAAATAGAATAATTTCACAGATTATAGTTTGGTAAAAACAAATATCCAAACTCAAGTGAATACATATATAATACATGCCCATCTAGTTTCCCTCCCTAAATGGACTCAGTGTAGCTCAGATTTGTTCATATATACTCTCAGATTTGAGGTGATCCTCCCTACACCTGTCACTGTTACCCATAGTTACAAAAACAACATGAACTCTGGAGACTACAAAGGGGGGGTTTAAACGAGTGTGATATAAAATGTGAACATATCCTAGAACTTCTGGAAAACTCCCCAGTCCAAAATGACCATTGGAAGGAATGATATCACAACCATTAAATTATTATAGGTGCTGCATTTTGTGTGCCTTTTTCTGGTGTTTGTCAGTGAGTATGTCTAACCAAAAAGTGGGCTAAAAGTGCACAGGGATAGAAGGCACATTTAATTTGATTTTCCATTAACCACTACATGGCAAAAAACTAACCTCAGCACTTTTCTAAACATCTGTGTTCCACTATGCACGTGAAAATTTGGCTGAACTGAAATTAAAGGAGTAGAACAAAAATGTACAGATAATGTACTCATCCCGTTGTCATCCAAGATGTTCATGTCTTTCTTTCTTCAGTCATAAAGAAGGTATGTTTTTTGAGGAACATAAACATAAATGAAACATTTATTTATTTTTAATTAAAATAAAATTAAATCCTTTTATTTGTTGCCAAACAAACTGTTTTTTTTTCTGTTATTTATATTATTATAATTTCTGCATGTAATTGTTTTATTTAAATTTGCCAGACAAAAAAGGAATATTTAAACACCTACATTATACTCTACAAAAGTAATACAAGACTAATACATTTCTATTACATGTTAACCGTACTTTTATTTTGACAGGTTGCCGGTTCGTTTTTTTTTTGTGTATACACAGTAAAATTTACATGAAGTGACTCTCACAACAGTTCTGGAGATTAAGTTCATGCGTTTATGTCGTCATATAATAAGACGCAGAGGCTGAAAATAACCGTGAGCGTCACGTGTGCCATTCATTCATACAGAGCCAAGCGGTATGGCGGAGGCTGCCGCTTGGGGTGGCGGGCCGCCCCCTAATATAATGGCAGTTGACAATAAAAACTCAAAGCTTTTAATGAAACCAAACTCAGAAAACAACTTGTTTTGGTAGCTGGTGTTACACAGTGTTTGGTCACACACCAATTAGGGAGATCTGTGAATCGAGAGCCTTTGGTGCGCTACCGATCTATTACAGCAGGGAGGAGCTGCTTCACTGAGGCCTGCAAGGAATGAGGGTCTTGTCTAGCGAAACGAATTGCCATTTTCTAAAAAAGATAAAAAATTAATATACTTTTTAACCTCAAATGCTCATCTTGTCTAGCTCTGCGTGTACTCTGTGCATTCCGGTTCAATACAGTTAGGGTATGTCAAAAAACTCCCATCTCATTTTCTCCTCCGACTTTAAAATCGTCCTACATCGCTGCAGAAGCATTGACCCAGAGTTTACAAAGTGAACGTGCAAAGAAGGTCAAATGCTCTTTACAAAAAAAAGGGTAAAGCAGCAATGTAGGATGATTTAGAAGTTGGAGGAGAAAATGAGATGGGAATTTTTCGACCAATCCTAACCGTCTTGAACAGGACTGCACAGAGTACACATGCACATGGCAGAGCTAGACAAGATGAGCATTTGAGGTTAAAAAGCATATAATTTTTTTGGATTTTTTAGAAAATGACAGATCATTTCACTAGATAAGACCCTTCTTCCTCGGCTGGGATTGTTTAGACCCTTTTGGAAGTTCAAACTCGTGGGCACCATAGAAGCCCACCATATAGAGATAATTCCTGAAATGTTTTTCTTAAAAAACAATTTATTTATGACTGAAGAAAGAAAGACATGAACATCTTGGATGACAACGGGATGAGTACATTATCTTTATATTTTTGTTGTGAAAGTGAACTACTACTTTAAAGCGATTATGAGCAGCAACACAAAAGCTCTGGTCACAATGCAGTAGGGCTGGGTATCGAGTTCGATACTTTTTAGGCACCGACTGAAATGCCTCGATACTATCGAGTATCGAAAAACCTCTTGTCGTTTGGTACCAAACTTTGATACCTAAGGGGTTAATCTCGTCAACGTCAGTGTGCCAATAAGCCTGCATCACTAAGGGGCCGTTCACATATCGCGTCTTTTGCGTGCTCAAGTTCATTATATCAAATGTAGACGTGCGGCAGCCGCACTCATAACGTAAGCGTGGTGCGATGCGCTCGGTTTTTCAGGCGTGTCCGTGCACCATGGGTCATGTGACAGGAAACCAACCAATTAGCTACATCCTTTCCCGTAACAACATTGAAAGCTCAGCCAAGATGGAGAAACAGCTCATCATAGCTGTACAGGGATAGCCATTTTTAATTAAACTTAGTAGCAGAGCTACAGCAAGCAATTTTAGTGCTAGAAATCCGTTTGTCCTTTGATGAAACTTCCACGTCTTCATTGAGAGTGCGGGTCATGGTTGCTTAGCAACAGCAGACGCCACGGGGGCGCAAGCTACAGAGCGCTTTGGAAAGAAGGAGAAATCAGCACGCCTAGCGTTTTCCACGCGTTTTAGGCGCGATATGTGAACGCACCCTAAATGTGTGCGGCTAGAAGTGGCGCCACGCAGATCGGCGGCTTTTACACTGAACGCAGAATGCCCAGCCCTTCAGAGCGCAGCGGCAAAAGTTCAACTAATTTGAACTTTGAGCACAGCTTGCACGACGCAGCAATTGTCCTCACGTGACGCATCCAAGAGAGCGATCCGAAAGCATACGAAGCAGTCTGCTCTCTATAGCTCTCTTGATCCTGCACAGAGCCGTGAGGCTGTAGCGCGAGAGCATTAACAAACAATCCCCTTAGATATAAGGCTACATATACACTGGTGCGTTTTTGTTTAAAAAATTAAAACAATCCTCATCCACATTTCAGAAAAGATATCTGTCCATACTACATGACCGAAAGAGTGCGTTACGTGACCATTCATGAACACTGTAGCTTGATGCTTCATAAGACAATGAATACAATTTATATTCCGCTTATACTCAAAACTCATTTTAAACCACCAGCGAGTGTTTGTAATAATTTTCGTGTAATAAATCGTTCAGGAACCGGTATCGAAGTCAAGGTATCGGTATCGGCATCGATATCGAAAATTTTCGAACGATACCCGGTCCTACAATGCAGTGACACAACAACATGACCCCATTTATTTTCAATGGGGAGATTTTGACGTCTGCCGTCATGAGCAAAGCAACTATTGGTGAGAAGATGCAGGCCTGTCTAGCAATGTCCCCTCTAAGCTGTGGGTGTGCATGGCCGCGCTCTTCTTATGTCCTGGCTGCACAGAAGAAATAATATGCCATGCACAGGACAGACGCAAAAAATAAGTTGGGAAATCCATTTGATTGAATTCTAGTAAATGCAAAATAATTGCAATGCTCGGGCATACCACTACAGAGTTGGTGTCGCTATAGAGTTACTGTATACAGTTGCCGAGAACCAGTGAATGTTGTTTACAGGTTTTATAGAAAGAGAATGATGTGCGCCAAATCAGTCACTGTAGGAATCGAATACCTTAATGGTTGAGGACCAAACAGTTCAACACGAGAGGCAAAACAAATGCAGTGACATGAAACAAAACGTCATGCTTTAAAAGGAAGGTCTATTAGGCTTAATTAAGCCTAATGAAACCTAATAAATAAGTGACCTTAAAATCGCTCATGAGCAATAAATAAACATTTAATTTTGATCTAATTTTAGATTTTTAGATTAATTTTAAACCTAATAAAAGTAAATGGTTTGATGGTGTTCCAGAGGGCACTCCTCCCATCTCCCTTGTCGGGGTGGGGTGGAGGGGAAGATGTTTGTTTTGTTGTTTTTATTATTATTATTATTATTATTATTATCTCCTTCCTGGTCTCTTGAATTATTCTATTTGCCTGTATTTTCTGCCTTGTTGTTATTTTTGGATTGTCTGCCCAGTGTTGTGACCTTTTGCTGTTTTGGCCGTAATAATAATAATAATTTTAAAAGTTAATAAAAAACTGCATTTGGAACTTCAACCTGTGTGTCTGGGCCGTACACAACAGATGGTGTTTGAAAACACATTATGGTTGTCCCAAACCACCTCACTGTAACTGCTAAATTTTTTCATCTTATATTAACTTACATTCAGTTATCATGATGAATTTCATTACTGATTTTTTTGGAGCTCCGCCATCCAACTACATAGACCGTCAACACACACTCAAAAGATATGTAATGTCTATACATTTTAACTTTTAAGTTATAAGTGGTTTTCTGTCTTTTTTCTCTTTTCAGTTTTTAAACATAAGATATAAGTGTGACCAGGTTGGTTCAATTGAAGATACTTCCTTTAATCATCTGGAACTTAATCAGGAAATTTAAAGCAAACAAACTGTGATTTAAAGACTTTATTGTATTAGAAGCAATTTAAAATGTTAATTTCACAAAAATGCAGAATATTTAGGTCGTTTTATAATAACTGAAATATATTTTGAATATAGTACACACCCTACATGCGTGCCCCTAAAATTATAAGATCATTACTTAATAGTTTCAACATATATGAAAAAGAATTACACAAAAAATAAATATTTATTGTGATATCTGAAATAGGTGTGAGAGCAGTATTCATTCAAATATCAATGTGTTAGAATGCTTGATGCCACAGATGTAAGTGGATATGAGAATCTTAAAGGCCTTCTGAAAACAAGGATAGAAAAATCCATAAATCAAGGGGTTACAAGCCGAGTTGAAATATGCAAACCAAAACAAAGCATCAAAAACAACAGCTGGGGTCCAACTATTGAAAAAGGGTCGAGAGCAGCAGCAGTAAAAAAAGGCAGCCAGCAGAACAAATAAACACCCATGACAATGGCCAGAGTTTTAGCTGCTTTCCTCTCTCTGTGAGCAGAGCTTTGACTGTTCATCCCTCCAGTCACTCTTTCTGACATAACCTTTGCATGTTTTCGTGCAACACAGAAGATTTTTATATACAGAGAGCTCATGATCATCCCAGGAAGGAAGAGAAGAAGAACTGGACATATAAAACTCCACTCCTTGTTAAAAAACACAACACAATTTCCCACACAGTAAGTCTGCAATATAAGCACCTCCATTCCAACTGCATTCATCCCAGAAAACACAACAGAGAAACTGTACACAAATGTAAACAGCCATATGAAGGCAATAAATACAGTCACAGTGTTGTTTGTGACCCTCATTTTGTACCTCAGAGGGTCACAAATGGCCCAGTACCTGTCAACAGATATCAAACTGAGATGCAGCAACGAGGACATGCAGAAGTTCATGTCCAAACTAGAATGAACTTTACACAATAAATCTCCCAGATACCAGCAGCCTTCAACAGATCGCACTATGTTGTACGGCATGACAAAAGAGCCCAGCAGACAGTCACTGGCAGCCAGAGAACGAACGATCAGATGAGTTGGAGACTGAAGCTGTTTGAAGTGAGAGATGGAGATGATGATCAGCAGGTTTCCAAAAACTGTTGTGAGGATCATTAGCAACAAGACATCATATATTGCCACTTTAACCACAGTAAGACGATGCAATTTCAGACAGGAGTTCGGCTGGAGTGGATAGCAGAGAAATATATTCTCAGTTTGAGTCTTATTTGAAGTCATCACGTATGATCCAGATGCTGAAATAATTTTCTTTGTAAAAAGGTTGACAATTATAAACAAAAGTTTAGTAAAGATAAAGATAAAAATATAGCACATGCCCATCCATTTTAATTCCCTAAATGGATTCAGAGCATCTCAGTTTCATTCATATATACCCTCACATTTGAAGTAACCCTCCTACATCTGTCACTGTTACTCATAGTTACAAAAACAACATAAACTCTGGAGATTAAAATGAAAAAAAAAAAAAAACTGTGATGTTCATCTGTAAAGTGAAATTTGAAAAGTGATCATTTATAGACATAATAAGAAAGATATCATTTTCAGGCCCTTCTGGTCATTAACAATTATTATTATTTATTACATAATTATTAAAAAGTAGAATACATAACAATAAAAACTGTGAAACCAAACTCAGAAAACAACTTGTTTTGGTAGTTGGTGTTACACAGTGTTTGGTCACACACCAATTAGGGAGATCTGTGAATCGAGAGCCTTTGGTGTGCTACCGATCTATTACAGCAGGGAGGAGCTGCTTCACTGAGGCCTGCAAGGAATGAGGGTCTTGTCTAGCGAAACGAATTGCCATTTTCAAAAAAGATAAAAATTAATATACTTTTTAACCTCAAATGCTCATCTTGTCTAATTCCCCTTCAGTCGTTTCACTACGACATTACATATGGGAACTCGCTTGAGTGACCAATCACCTCTGAGCTTTATAGAAAAGGCCAATGAAATTGGCGAGTGGAGTTTGCACGCAACGCCACTCCCCCGTACATATGGGTATATAAGATGGCGGCGTGCATCCACTCATTCAGATTTTCGCTTCGGAGCCTCACCGCTACGAGCCTAAAGCTACAGAAACTCCTGCAGAGCGGAACGTGCCGGCTTTCTCGCCTACCAGCGAGTCTGAACGCACAGATTGTGCTGCGTCCTCCCTGGGCGAACCGGGATCTAAAAGAGCAAATTTCCTTATGGTCGTTGAAAGGCATTTCCCGGTATGTCTTTCCGACCGTGCGTTTCTGGGTGCGGTAGTTTCCTCACCTCCATTGACGGTCATGATCGCTGTCTCACGTGTCTGGGCCGAGCGCACGCCGAAGCAGCGTTTGTGGATGGTTCATGCGCTCATTGGGAGCGTATGTCCATGGCCACGTTGAGGTCCCGCCTCTCGTTCGCGAGACGGCTCCCCTCGTCGTCTTCCCGCGGCAGTTCGTCGAGCCGTAAAGGCTTTACGGCTGCTACGGCGAGGCGCTTGGGGGACCTCCAGGTGACGGTGCAGAATGTTCCGCCGGGCAAAACCCCGCGGGCTTCCGCTCCACCGCGTGGTCCCGTGGTGATGCCCAAACAGACCACTCCCCCGTCTAAAAGCGGGCCCAGCGTCTCTTTTGGTGCTCCCCCCGAGGAGAGGATGTCTATCTCAGCATCAGAGGGGGAACGGTCGGCAGATGACGCGGACGTTTTGGCGGAGCAGCGCCCCTCCGCGGTCGCTGCCCCGTCCGAGGCAGACGCCGAACTGTCGGCTATGCTCCTCCGGGCCGCCAAAAGGATCGGGCTGGAGGTCCCTAAGGTGCCTTCTCCCGATCCTTCGAGGCTGGACGATTGGTTTCTGGGGACGAGGTCTGCGGCACCGCCGCGCTCGCCAACAGTGCCTTTCTTCCCGGAGGTGCACGATGAGCTAGTCAGGGCGTAGCGGGCCCCTTATTCGGCTCGTTCGCGCTCTGCCTCCTCACCCCTCGCTACCCTTGATGGCGGGGCGGCCAAGGGTTACGCGGGGGTCCCTCAGGTTGAGCGTGCAGTTGCAGTGCATCTATGCCCGCAAGACGCTGCCACCAGGCGGGGTTCTCCGCGCCTCCCGTCCAAAGCCTGTAGGCTCTCGTCGGCTCTTACCGGCAGAGCCTACTGTGCTGCAGGCCAGGCCGCCACCGCCCTGCACGCCATGGCCACCCTGCAGGTCTACAAGGCCAAGGCGCTAAAAGAGCTGCACAAGGGTAGTCCTGACCAAGAGGTGATGCAGGAGCTGCGTGCGGCGACACAGGGACCTGGTGCTCCAGCACCTCAGCCATCTGGGCCTTTGGGTCAACTGAGAGAAGAGCAAACTCTCCCCAGTGCAGAGGATCTCTTTTCTCAGCATGGAGCTGGACTCGGTCAACATGACAGCCTGCCTCACCAACGAGTGCACGCAGTCAGTGCAGGCTCCTGGGGCATATGGCAGCCGCAGCCGCAGTAACGCCGCTCCACACGGATCCACGCATGTTGGGTCCACACGGATACCTCCACCACGGGTTGGGGTGCTGTAAGCAACGGGCAAGCAGCCTCGGGCTCCTGGACGGGACCTCGACTGCTTTGGCACATCAACTGTCTGGAGTTGCTAGCCGTGCTTCTCGTGCTGCGTCGCTTTCTTCCGATGCTCCGCCACAAGCACGTGCTTGTCTGCACAGACAACACTGCGACCGTAGCGTACATCAACCGTCAGGGTGGTCTACGCTCCCGTCGTATGTCGCAACTCGCCCGCCATCTGCTCCTGTGGAGTCAGACGCGGCTGAAATCGCTGCGCGCCGTTCACATACCAGGGGAGCTCAACCGTGCAGCCGATCAGCTCTCACGGCAGCCCACCCACCCTGGAGAATGGCGACTCCACCCCCAGACAGTCCAGCTGATTTGGAGTCGATTCGGCAAGGCCCAGATAGATCTGTTTGCCTCCCCAGAATCCTCCCACTGCCAGCTTTATTACTCCCTCAGCGATGCTCCCCTCGGCAGGGACGCACTGGCACACAGCTGGCCTCCGGGGCCCAAGTACGCCTTTCCCCCAGTGAGCCTCCTTGCACAGACCCTGTGCAAGATCAGGGAGGACGGGGAGCAGGTTCTGCTGGTTGCGCCGTACTGGCCCACCCGGACCTGGTTTGTCGACCTCACGCTCCGCGCGACAGCCCCTCCCTGGAAGATCCCCTTGAGGAAGGACCTTCTTTCTCAGGGGATGGGCACAATCTGGCACCCGCATCCCGATCTGTGGAACCTGCATGTGTGGCTTCTGGACGGGACACGGTAGACCTCTCCGGCCTTCCACAGGCCGTGATAGAAACTATCACTCAGTCTAGAGCCCCCTCTACGAGGCAGGCCTACGCACTGAGGTGGGGTCTCTTCGTTGACTGGTGCGCCTCCCGTGGGGTGGACCCACAGAGTTGTCAGACTGCAGTGGTGCTTTCCTTTCTGCAAGAGAAGTTGGAGCGTAGGCTGTCCCCTTCAACTCTCAAAGTGTATGTCGCTGCCATTGCTGCATATCACGATGCAGTCGATGGAGCCGCCATTGGGAAGCATCAACTGGTCGTGAGGTTCCTCAGAGGTGCGAGAAGGGTTAACCCCCCTAGACCGCACCTCGTACCCTCTTGGGATCTCTCCGTCGCCCTTCAGGGCCTGCGGGGACCTCCCTTCGAGCCGCTGGTTTCAGTCGAGCTTAAGTTCCTGTCGCTTAAGACAGCGCTCCTGACCGCGCTCACCTCCATCAAGAGGGTTGGGGACCTACAAGCCTTCTCTGTCAATGAAGCGTGCCTGGAGTTCGGGCCGGCTGATTCTCACGTTGTCCTGAGACCCCAGCCTGGCTATGTGCCCAAGGTTCCCACCACACCCTTTCGGGATCAGGTGGTGAACCTGCAAGTTCTGCCCCCGGAGGAGGCAGACCCGGCCTTAGCGTTGCTGTGTCCCGTTCGTGCCTTACGAATATACGTGGACCGCACCCGGAGCTTCAGACACTCCGAGCAGCTCTTTGTTTGTTTCGGAGGACAGCAGAAGGGAAATGCTGTCTCCAAGCAGAGGTTGGCCCATTGGGTGGTAGATGCCATCTCCCTGGCATATGAAGGCCAGGGGGAGCCGTGCCCCCTAGGAGCTCGAGCTCACTCCACTCGGAGTGTTGCCTCCTCCTATGCGCTGGCGCACGGCGCCTAGCTAGCAGACATTTACAAAGCTGCGGGCTGGGCGACACCTAACACTTTCGCGAGATTCTATGATTTCCGCGTCGAGCCCGTGTCCTCCTGTGTGTTAAGGTAAACATCAGGTAATCTGCGGGAGGCCGGCAGGTGTCCGCTTGCTGCGCCATTCCCACGGGATCCGTGCGCTATCTCCCAGTATGTTCTCTCCGGTGAACCCTGGGTCCTCCATGCCCCGCAGTCAGGACTAGATGCGGAGTAGTCCGCGACTGTGCTCCGACTGGGTTTCCTTCGCCCAGAAGGTTGTGGCAACATGTCTCAGTATCTTTCCACAGTCAGCCAGAAGGCTGTGTTTTCCCTCATATATCTATAACCAGAATAGATATACTCAATTTCTTTATTCCACATGCCTAAACCACATGTGCCCCCCCCCAACCCATGCTTCAGTACAACTGGCACCCCTATGGGGCCCCTCTATTGGCCTCTAGGGTGTTGGGAAGGTTACGTATTGACTCCACTTCCTGACACGTCCGCCTGTCAGCACTTGGTGTCTTGCGTAACGCGGCCTTAGGGTTGTGGCCTTTTCCATGGGTCTGTTCCCATATGTAACATCGTAGTGAAACGACTGAAGGGGAACGTCTAGGTTACGTACGTAACCCTCGTTCCCTGAAGGAGGGAACGGAGACGTTACATCCCCTTGCCACAACCCTAGGCTGCGCTGATGCCGGGCTGTGGCTCGGCTCCTCAGCAAAAACCTGAATGAGTGGATGCACGCCGCCATCTTATATACCCGTATGTACGGGGGAGTGGCGTTGCGTGCAAAGTCCACTCGCCAATTTCATTGGTCTTTTCTATAAAGCTCAGAGGTGATTGGTCACTCAAGCGAGTTCCCATATGTAACGTCTCCGTTCCCTCCTTCAGGGAACAAGGGTTACGTACGTAACCAAGACGTTCTGCGTGTACTCTGTGCATTCCGGTTCAATACAGTTAGGGTATGTCAAAAAACTCCCATCTCATTTTCTCCTCCGACTTTAAAATCCTCGGCTGGGATCGTTTAGCCCCTTTTGGAAGTTCAAACTCGTGGGCACCATAGAAGCCCACTATATGGAGATAATTCCCGAAATGTTTTTCTTAAAAAACAATTTATTTACGACTGAAGAAAGAAAGACATGAACATCTTGGATGACACTGGGGTGAGTACATTATCTGTACATTTTTGTTCTTAAAGTGAACTACTACTTTAAAGCGATTATGAGCAGCAACACAAAAGCTCTGGTCACAATGCAGTAGGGCTGGGTATCGAGTTCAATACTTTTTAGGCACTGACCGAAATGCCTCGATACCATCAAGTATCTAAAAACCTCTTGTCGTTCAGTACCAAACTTCAATACCCAAGGGGTTAATCTCGTCAATGTCAGTGTGCCAATAAGCCTGCATCACTAAACGTGTTAGACTAGAAGCGTCGCCACGCAGATCGGCAGCTTTTACACTGAACGCGGAATGTGCAGCCCTTCAGAGCACAGCGGCAAAAGTTCAACAAATTTGAACTTTGAGCGCGGCTTGCGTGCACGCTTTGGTCAACGCAGCAATCGTCCTCATGTGACGCATCCGCAAGAGCGATCTGAAAGCATACGAAGCAGTCTGCTCTCTATAGCTCTCTTGATCCTGCCAGAGGCGTGAAGCTGTAGTGTGAAAGCATTAAAATACAACCCCCTTAGATATAAGGCTATGTATATACTGGTGCGTTTTTGTTTAAAAAATTAAAACAATCCTCATCCACACTGGCATTTCAGAAAAGATATCTGTCCATACTACATGACCGAAAGTGTGCATTACATGACCATTCATGAACACTGTAGCATGATGCTACATAGGACAATAAATAAGATTTATATTCCGCTTTTACTCAAAACTCATTTTGACCCACCAGCGAGTGTTTGTAATAATTTCCATTTGCCGTTGAATGTGTATTTTGGCCATGTAATGTTGCTGAAATATGTTATGTCCTCTGAGTCAAAACAGCGACTGCAGAAGAGAGAAGGCATATAACGTTATACATACCGGCAGACAGCTTTGGAAGGTGGTAGTGCTTGTCAGTAAATTAGTGGAAAATGAATAGAAACTATGATTCTGTCTGAGGGTATCGGCATCGATATCGAAAATTTTTGAACAATACCCAGCCCTACAATGCAGTGACATAACAATATGGCGACACGAGCAAAGCAACTGTTGGTGAGAAGATGCAGGCCTGTCTAGCAATGTCCCCTCTAAGCTGTGGGTGTGCATGGCGGCGCTCTTCTTATGTCCTGGCTGCACAGAAGAAATAATATGCCATGCACAGGACAGACGCAAAAAATAAGTTGGGAAATCCATTTGATTGAATTCTAGTAAATGCAAAATAATTGCAATGCTCGGGCATACCACTACAGAGTTGGTGTCGCTATAGAGTTACTGTATACAGTTGCCGAGAACCAGTGAATGTTGTTTACAGGTTTTATAGAAAGAGAATGATGTGCGCCAAATCAGTCACCGTAGGAATCGAATACTTTAATGGCTGCGGACCAAACAGTTCAACACGAGAGGCAAAACAAATGCAGTGACGTGAAACAAAACGTCATGTTTTAAAAGGAAGGCCCATTAGGCTTAATTAAGCCTAATGAAACCTAATAAATAAGTGACCTTAAAATCGCTCATGAGCAATAAATATTTAATTTTGATCTAATTTTAGATTTTTAGATTAATTTTAAACCTAATAAAAGTAAATGGTTTGATGGTGTTCCAGAGGGGAAGACGTTTGTTTTGTTGTTTTTATTATTATTATTATCATCTCCTTCCTGGTCTCTTGAATTATTCTATTTGCCTGTGTTTTCTGCCTTGTTGTTATTTTTTGGATTGTCTGCCCAGTGTTGTGACCTTTTGCTGTTTTGGCAGTAATAATAATAATAATAATAATAGGTAGTTAATAAAAAATTTCATTTGGAAACTCAACCTGTGTGTCTGGACCGTACATGACAGATGGTTTTTGAAAACACATTATGGTTGTGTAACGGGACTCTCGTGAAGCGTGATAGATCCATGTGCAAGCTTTATTTAACACAATGTAGTCAAGACAGGCAGGGTCGATATCCAAACAAACAGTGTTAACCAGGGCAAAACAATAGCATAATCCAGAAAACAGGCAGAATGTCAAAATACCAGAGAGCAGTCCAAAAGTGACAAATAAACAAGGCAATGGAACAAGGCAAAAACTATGGCAATGACACTAGACAAAACTATGGCAAAGAAACAAGGCAAAACTATGGCTATGAAACAAAACCGTGGAAATAACGATAACAGGGAAAACGCTTGGTAGAGTCCACACAGGCAAAACAATACTTCACAGGGCCTGTTTGCTATGGGCCTCCTTAAATGGCCACCAAACAGGAAGTAACCATAGAAGCAGCAGAGGGAGCAGTAACAGTCAGTCCATGGGTGAGGGCTCCCTCTGCTGGCATGGCATTACAGAATCCCCCCCCCCACAGTCCAGAAGGGTGGGGGAACAGGGGCAAAACAGGGGGTGGAATGGAGGCCAGGTCCGTGCAGAGGAGGTGGGCCTGAATCGTGGAGCAGGGACAGACAGTGAAGCACTGGAGGACCTGGACCGTGGATCAGTGGCAGACAGAGGAACCTTGGAGGACCAGGGCCGTGGAGCAATGGTCCAGAAGATTGCAAACATCTGGAACTTAATCAGGAAATTTAAAGCAAACAAACTGTGATTTAAAGACTTTATTGTATTAGAAGCAATTTAAAATGTTAATTTCACAAAAATGCAGAATATTTAGGTTGTTTTATAATAACTGAAATATATTTTGAATATAGTACAAACCCTGCATGTGTGCCCCTAAAATTATAAGATCATTACTTCCAGTAAAACACATTTGCAAAATAGTTTCAACATATATGAAATAAAAAGTTACATAAAAATAAATATTTATTGTGATGCCTAAAATAAGTGTGAGAGCAGTATTCATTCAAATATCAATGTGTTAGAATGCTTGATGCTACAGATGTAAGTGGATATGAGAATCTTAAAGGCCTTTTGAAAACAAGGATAGAAAAATCCATAAATCAAGGGGTTACAAGTCGAGTTGAAATATGCAAACCAAAACAAAGCATCAAAAACAACAGCTGGGGTCCAATTATTGAAAAAAGGGTCAAGAACAGCAGCAGTGAAAAATGGGAGCCAGCAGAACAAATAAACACCCATGACAATGGCCAGAGTTTTAGCTGCTTTTCTCTCTCTGTGAGCAGAGCTTTGGCTGTTCAACCCTCCAGTCACTCTTTCTGACATAAC
Organism: Cirrhinus mrigala; assembly: GCA_036247105.1. Lineage (NCBI taxonomy): Eukaryota > Metazoa > Chordata > Actinopteri > Cypriniformes > Cyprinidae > Cirrhinus > Cirrhinus mrigala. The sequence goes on from CM070026.1 coordinate 30,730,622, forward strand.
CTTTGCATGTTTTTGTGCAACACAGAAGATTTTTACATACAGAGAGCTCATGATCATCCCAGGAAGGAAAAATACAATAATTGGACATATAATACTCCACTCCTTGTTAAAAAACACAACACAATTTCCCACACAGTAAATCTGCAATATAAGCACCTCCATTCCAACTGCATTCATCCCAGAAAACACAACAGAGAAACTGTACACAAATGTAAACAGCCATATGAAGGTAATAAATGCAGTCACAGTGTTGTTTGTGACCCTCATTTTGTACCTCAGTGGGTCACAAATGGCCCAGTACCTGTCAACAGATATGAAACTGAGATGCAGCAACGAGGACATACAGAAGCTCATGTCTAAACTAGAATGAACTTTACACAATAAATCTCCCAGATACCAGCAGCCTTCAACAGATCGCACCATGCTGTACGGCATGACCAAAGAGCCCAGCAGACAGTCACTGGCAGCCAGAGAACGAACGATCAGATGAGTTGGAGACTGAAGCTGTTTGAAGTGAGAGATGGAGATGATGATCAGCAAGTTCCCAAAAACTGTTGTGAGGATCATCAGCAACAAGAAAGCATATATTGTCACTTTAACCACAGTAAGACAATGCCGTTTCAGGCAGGAGTTCGGCTGGAGTGGATAGCAGAGGAACATATTCTCAGATTGAGTCTTATTTGAAGCCATCATGTATGATCCAGATGCTGAAATTATTTTCTTTGTAAAAAGGTTGACAATTATAAACATAAGTTTAATAAAGATAAAAATATAGTACATGCCAGTCCATTTTAATTCCCTAAATGGATTCAGAGCATCTCAGTTTCATTCATATATACCCTCACATTTGAAGTAACCCTCCTACATCTATCACCGTTACTCATAGTTACAAAAACAACATAAACTCCGGAGATTAAAAAAAAAAAAAAAAAAAACATCTGTGATGTTCATATGTGAATTTGAAAAGTGATCATTTATAGACATAATAAGAAAGACATAATTTTCAGGCCCTTCTGGTCATTAACAATTATTATTATTTATTATTAGAATTATTAAAAAGTAGAATACATAACAATAAAAACTCCAAAAAGCTTTTAGTGAAAACAAACTCAGAAAACAACTTGTTTTGGTAGTTTGTGTTACACAGTGTTTGGTCACACACCAATTAGATTACTAGTCCTCCGCAGGACCTCCGCCACTGTCATTTTAATTTTTTATAAAAATAAAAATCATTTAGATGGAAAATGTACAATACCATTTTAAACTGAAAACTGCTCTGATACAGCCAGAGTTGCCAAGTCTGTGTGACAAAACAAGCTCACACCAGTCAAAAACAGTCTAATGTAGCGCAATGACCATATCCTAAATATTAAAACTCAAAATATGTTATTTCCATACCTAAAAAAAATATTTTATGGTCACTGGTATGCACATTGATCATAAACACCGCTCAGGGTTACGTTCTGGTGGCGCTGCCCAGCTTGTTTGTTTTTTTTAATTAAGTTACACTTAGGGACGCAAGGACGACGTTAATATGTTGAATTTTGCGATGGAATCATACCCTATATATTGTATTTAGTGCTGTCAAATGATTAATTGCGATTAAGCGCATTCAAAATAAAAGCTTTCGTTTATGTAATATATGTGTGTGTACTGTGTATATTTGTTATGTATATATAAATACACACAAATGCATGTATATATTTAAGAAAAATGTTATATTCATATATTATATATATATATTTATAAATAATAGAAATTATCTGAATATAAATATAACAATGGAAGTATATGTAAATATTTTCAAAATGTATACTGTATGTGTGTGTATTTATATATAAATATACAGTACAAATATGCAGTACACACATATATATTATGTAAACAAAAACTTTTATTTTGGATGCGCTTAATCGCAATTAATTATTTGACAGCACTAATGTATTATAATTAGGGCTGCACGATTAATCGAAGTCGACTGCATTGCGCATTTTTTTCAGTGAAGCCAGTTGTGTAATCAGTAGTAAATCTCCAGCAGGTGCTTTCAGATGGAGCAGCATTTAGTACACAGAGCCATAGTTCACTGAAAAGGTACGCTATATCGCGTAGACAACTTAATCGAGTGATTATGAAATTTAAAGAAATCGTTTGCGATAATGACAGCTGTTTCTGTAGCTTCTCAGTGAACTACGATTCTGTGTAGAAATGCATCTGAAAGCACATGAAAATGCCACATTCAATAACATGCTTTTATTCCAAACTCACTTCATAACGTCAGTCGAGTGTTTGAAATAAATCCTTCTGTGAGATGATGTGGCTTTTTACACAGATTAAGGCATGAATAGTTTTCATTGTATTCTAAGCAGTGATAAAGGCATTGTATTATTATGTACTGTATTGTAAGTAAAATGATAAGATAAATCATACATTGTCGTAGTTGTGTATTTATTAGTCACGTTGAATCAATGAAAGCAGTTAAATCTTCTGTTTATGCAGCTGCAGCGATCATGTATTTTTCAGGCGTATGTGGAGTTTCTGCGTGAGAGCGCCCTTTGGCCCTCAGATGAAGATTTACTGCTGATCATAGAACCAAGCTTCACTGAAAGATATGCATGACAATCGCAGCTTTTGATTAATCGTGATTGCGATTTCATTATGATTTATCGTGCAGCCCTAATTATAATATATCGTATTGACAACTTATCAATTCAATATTTATCATCTTAATTTCTGCATAACTGGATGTTTTTAAATAAACACTGACAAAAATTATATATGTTTTTGGGCTGAACGATATGACGATATATATGACATTGATGTAAGTGATCACCCGGATTTAGACACCCGGGTTCACAGGCAAATTTGCTTTATTCATTTGCCTGGTATCAAAATCAAGCACATAAAAATGCCAGGAAACATGATTCATGGCTGCATATCACTATCCATGGATCACTGGATATTTGGTAAATATTTTGACCATACATGACCACACTGTAACTGGTATATTTTTCTTCCTATATTATCTTATATTATCATGAAGAACTGAGCTGTTTTGCACAAGATGTTTTTTATTATTTTTTTAAACAGACTTTCTTGGTAATTAACACAGCAGTGTAAAAATGTTTTGCCAAAAATGTGCATCATTTAGCTAAAAATAGCACATTAATGGTTACACACTTTTTGTGTGTGTGCACTGTAGATCTGGTATAAGGAATGTTTTTGCTCAGGTGGCTGAAATGTCTGCCCAATAGAGAGAAAAGTTCTGCTCAGCAAGGGAAAAAAGGAGAATCTGTTCTCTGCAAATTATAAGAGTTTTATTTTTTAGAGTTTTAAAATATTAAGATTGCTTCCAGTAAAACACATTTGAAAAATAGTTTCAGCATATATGAAATAAAAAGAATTACATAAAAATAAATATTTATTGTGATGCCTGAAATAAGTATGAGAGGAGCATTCATTCAAATATCAATGTGTTAGAATGCTTGATGCCACAGATGTAAGTGGATATGAGAATCTTAAAGGCCTTTTGAAAACAAGGATAGAAAAATCCATAAATCAAGGGGTTACAAGTTGAGTTGAAATATGCAAACCAAAACCAAGCATCAAGAACATCACCAGGAGTCACAAAATTAAGGAAAGAGTCAATGATAGTTACTGTAATAACAGGCAGCCAGCAAAACAAATAAACACCCATGACAATGGCCAGAGTTTTAGCTGCTTTTCTCTCTCTGTGAGCAGAGCTATGGCTCTTCAACTCTGCAGTCACTCTTTCTGACATAACCTTTGCATGTTTTCCTGCAACGTGGAAGATTTTTGCATATAGAGAGCTCATGATCGTCCCAGGAAGGAAGAATACAATAATTGGACATATAATACTCCACTGTTTGTTTAAAAACAAAACACATCTTCCCACACAGTAAGTCTGCAATATAAACATCTCCATTCCAACAGAATTTACACCTGAAAACACAACAGAGAAACTGTAGAGAAATGAAAACAGCCATATGAAGGTATTAAATGCAGTCACAGTGTTGTTTGTGACCCTCATTCTGTATCTGAGAGGGTTACAAATGGCCATGTACCTGTCAACAGATATTAAACCGAGATGCAGTAAGGATGAGATACAGAAGCTCATGTCTAAACTAGAATGAACTTTACACAATAAATCTCCCAGATACCAGCAGCCTTCAACAGATCGCACCATGCTGTACGGCATGACAAAAGAGCCCACCAGACAGTCACTGGCAGCCAGAGAACGAACGATCAGATGAGTTGGAGACTGAAGCTGTTTGAAGTGAGAGATGGAGATGATGATCAGCAGGTTCCCAAAAACTGTTGTGAGGATCATTAGCAACAAGACAGTATATATTGTCACTTTAATTACAGTAAGACGATGCAGTTTCAGACAGGAGTTCTGCTGGAGTGGATAGCAGAGGAACATATTCTCAGTTTGAGTCTCATTTGAAGTCATCACGTATGATCCAGATGCTGAAATAATTTTCTTTGTAAAAAGGTTGACAATTATAAACAAAAGTTTAGTAAAGATAAAGATAAAAATATAGCACATGCCCATCCATTTTAATTCCCTAAATGGATTCAGAGCATCTCAGTTTCATTCATATATACCCTCACATTTGAAGTAACCCTCCTATATCTGTCACTGTTACTCATAGCTACAAAAACAACATAAACTCTGGAGATTAAAATGAAAAAAAAAAAAAAAAAAACACCTGTGATGTTCATCTGTGAAGTAAAATTTGAAAAGTGATCATTTATAGATATAAGAAAGCAGCTAGGGATGCACAGGCATTATCATAAGTAATGGCTGATGACCATTAAATTGGCCAATATTAAAAATCTGTCATTTTTACACTATACTAAAAAAAAAATAAAATCCATAACAATAAAAACAAAATGCTACAAATAAATATGGTTATCAAAACATTGTAATGTATTAAAATTTGTATTTTAAAGACTAACTTTAAAGGAGAACTCCACTTCCAGAACAACAATTTACAAACATTTTACTCACCACCCTTGTCATCCAAGGAGGATGACAAGGAAAACATTGAGGAAAACATTTTAGGATTTTTTGAACTTCCAAAATGTAGTTTAAATGCAACTTCAAAAGGCTCTAAACGATCCCAGCTGAGGAAGAAGGGTCTTATCTAGCGAAACGATCGGTCATATTTTTTTTTTTTTTTTTCAAATAATAAAAATTTGTATACTTTTTAAGCACAAAAGCTTGTGTAGTACAGGCTCTGGGATGCACGTTCTTGAATGATTCGTTAATTTGCGCAACATCTTATTAGGTTCTGTACTGGAATTAGTTCACCTGTTTCAAGTCTTCGGGTTTTTTGAGTCATTCGTTCATCTTATGGGGCTTTCACGTGATGTAGTGTGATCAACGTTTGTGTAAGCAGTAGATGTGTTAGGGAAGTAACAAGTAACATTTTAATTATATTTTGCAAAAATGAAAGAAGTGACTCGAAAAAGGGTTCATTTTGCTGAACGAGACTCAAAGGTCCGAGTCGGTAAAATGATCAGAACTTCCCATCACTACTACAAATCACATCTAAGTTCACTGTCTGCGTACTCCGGCTAAAAAAGGTAGAGAATGGCGAAAAACTCCATCTTATTTTCTCCTACAACTTCAGAATCGTCCGACATCGTTGTAGCTTTTTGTTTGTAAACAGCGTTTCATTTACTTGCACTTTGTTAGTCTTTGCATTCGAAGCGTTCGCTTTGTAAACACTGGGTCTGTAGTTCCGCGTGACCTTTCGGCGCGATTCAATAGTACGTAGTGTTGTGATCGCGCATCTCTAAGCCTGTGCTACAAGAGCTTTTGTACTTAAAATGTATACAAATTTTTCGGAAAAAACTGACCGATCGTTTTGCTAGATAAGACCCTTCTTCCTTGGCTGGGATTATTTAGAGCATTTTGAAGCTGCATTTAAACTACATTTTGGAAGTTGAAAAAAGAGTTTATTTAAAGGAGTCATGAACTGAGAAATCAAATTTCCTTTTATCTTTTGACATAGAGCAGGTCAATGAACTACAAAACTTCCATAACTAAAATAAATATTTTATGTTCACTGGTATGCACATTGATCATAAACACAGTTCAGGGTTATTTTCTGGTGGTGCTGCTCTGCTGGCGACTCTAACACGTGCACATTGGCCAGCTTGTTTGTTTGTTTTGTGGTGTTTTTAATGCTGTTTTTAAATTAAGTTTCACTTAGTTGTGTTTCATTAAAATGAAGACGACACTAGCAGAGTTTTTGTTGCTGGTGCTGATCAGAAGGGAGATCTTCGCCGTGAATCGAGAGTCACTACCGATCTATTACAGCAGGGAGGAGCTGCTTTGACTGAGGCCTGCAAGGACGACGTTAATGTGTTGAATTTTGCAGTAAAATCATACCCTATATATTGTAATAAGTGCTGTCAAAAGATTAATTGTGATTAAGCGCATTCAAAATAAAAGTTTTTGTTTATATAATATATGTATGTGTACTGCGTATATTTATTATGCATATATAAATACACACAAATGCATGTATATATTTAAGAAAAATGTATATTCATATATGAAATAGATTTAGATATAAATTATATGAATATAAATATACACATGGAAGTATATGTAAATATTTTCAAAATATATACTGTATGTATATATGTGTGCACTGTATATATATATACTGTATACCGTATTTACGTATATATAATAAATATACGCAGTACACACGTTATGTAAACAAAAACTTTTATTTCGGATGCGATTAATCGCAATTAATCGTTTGACAGCACTTATTGTATCATTAATCGAAGGCGACTGCTATGCACATTTTTTCCGTGAAGCCAGTTGTGTAATCAGTAGTAAATCTCCAGCAGGTGCTTTCAGATGGAGCAGCATTTAGTACACAGAGCCGTAGTTCACTGAAAACCTACACATTATTGCAGATGATTTAATAGAGCGATTATGAAATCGAAAGAAAAAAAAGAGAATCTGTTGTCTGCGAATAGTAAGAGTTTTATTTAGACTCACATTCTCATAAAGAACCATTTTATGATAAATGGTTCTTTTCTTTTCTTTCCTTTTTCTTAATCATGTCTTTTTTCTCTTATCAGTTTTTTTTAGACATAATAAATAGAGCGACCAGGTTGGTTCATCAGGAAATTTAAAGCAAACAAACTGCAAAGCCCATAATATAAGCCACTGACATGATCAAAAGAGTTTAATGCATTAAAAGCAAATTATAATGTTAACTTTACAAAAATGCAGGCTATTTAGGTTTTGAATATAGTACAAACCCTCCTTTTCATCAATTACTAAAAATATTAAGATTAAGACTGCCTCCAGTAAAAAAAAAAAAAAAACCCATCTGTAACCCTCACATTTGAAGTAACCCTCCTATATCTGTCACTGTTACTCATAGTTACAGAAACAACATAAACTCTGGAGATTAAAATAAAAAAAAAAAAATCTGTGATGTTCATCTGTGAAGTGAAATTTGAAAAGTGACCATTTATAGAAAATAAAAAAAAAACAGCTAGGGATGCACAGCAATTATTATAAGTAATAGCTGATAACCAATAAATGGCCAATATTAAAAATCTGTAATTTTTACACTTTACTAAAAAATAAATTCCATAACAATAAAAACTAAATGCTACAAGTAAATATGGGTATCACAACATTGTAATGTATTAAAATGTGTATTTGTTCTGGGATTTGCTATTAGTGTTTCTAAAGACTAACTTTAAGTGAGCATTAGATACACTATGGGAGTAGTGAAAAACTGTTTATTTAAAGGGGTCATGAACCGAGAAATCAAATTTCCTTTTATCTTTTGACATAAAAACAGGTCAATGAACTACAAAACTTCCATATCTAAAATAAACATTTTATGGTCACTGGTATGCACATTGATCATAAACAGTTCAGGGTTACGTTCTGGTGGCGCTGCTCTGCTGGTGTCACGAATCTGGCTGGTGACCTTCGGTCCGCTCACCACCAGATGTCGCCCTCTCATTCCATTGACATTTACATTACACAGACTGTCGCACCACACCCCGGACTACGTTCCCCATCATCCATTGCGCTGATCACATGCATCCAATCAGACACTCTATATAAGCCGTGGACTTCCTCTTGCCATTCGCCGGGTATTGGACTGCGTTTAGCACTCTCTGTCTGTTAGCTGCCGTACGGAGCCACCTTGTTAATCCCTAGTCTAGTTCAGTCTTGTTTTCTAGCCTGGTTATGTCGTCTTGTCTACCTTCCACCTGCCTTGGACCTTTCGCCCATCGTGGATTTAACCCTTTGCCTTGTGCTGATCGACCCTCGCCTGCCTTACGGATTACTCGTGTCTTGCTCTAACATAGCTGTTTGCCGATGTCTGACCCTGCCTGTTTTTGGCCATGTCTTTGTTTAGAAATAAAACTTTGCAGTCGCCCGTTACAGCTGGCGACTGGGACATGTGTACATTGTAAAAATGTTTTGCCAAAAATGTGCACCATTTAGTTACATCAAGAGTCAAATCAAATGTAAAAATAGCACATTAAATATTACACACTTTTTGTGTGTGCTCTGTAGGTCTGGTATAAGGAATGTTTTTGCTCAGTTGGCTGAAATGTCTGCCCAACAGAGAAAAGTTCTGCTCAGCAAGGAAAAAAGAGAGAATCTGTTGTCAGCAAATAGTAAGAGTTTTATTTAGACTCATATTCTCCTAAAGAAGCACTTTATGATAAATGGTTCTTTTCTTTTTCTTAAAGTTCTTTATTCCCCTCTTTTTTATCTGTAACTGTCAAAAATCTTTTCAGAGCCACTTCATTACTGATTTTTTAGAGCTCCACCATCCAACTAATAAATAGACCACCAACACACACTCAACAATGTCTATACATTTTAACTTTCAAGTTATAACTGGTTTTCTGTCAATCATGTCTTTTTTCTCTTTTTAGTTTTTAAACATAAGATATAAGTGTGACCAGGTTGGTTCACTTGAGTATGCTTCCTTTAATCATCTGGACCTTAATCAGGAAATGTAAAGCAAACAAACTAATGTAAGCATAAAACATAATGAAAGCCCATTGACGTGATCAAAAGAGTTTAATGCATTAAAAGCAATTTATAATGTTAATTTCACAAAAATGCAGGCTATTTAGGTTGTTTTAGAATAACTGAAATGTATTTTGAATATAGTACAATCCCTCTTTTTCATCAGATTACTAAAAATATTATTTCATTTATACAGTGGAGTACAGATGCACCGATCGACCGGACATATTTCAACCGATCTCTGTTCCGGGCTTGCACACAAACTGCATACAATATTCTTGTGTGGCAATATGACGAACTCTTTAAACATTCGTTAACAGAGCCCAGAGATCCTGAAGACGAACGCAAAAAGGAAAAAAGATTTGAAAAAAAAAAAAAAAAGAAAGAAAAAGAGAGCAAGATCACCGTTCACAATGCGCGAAATATTGGAAATAATATCCTAAATATTGAAACAGGGATTATATTAATGTATCTCTAAGGGGAACGGGCTGTTTTAAACAAAGGTTTACATGGGGTTTTCTTTTCATTTGCCTCTGTATAATACATTTAAAGTTGCATTCATAATCACGGCGCTGCTTTGTTTACAGCGGTAACCAGGGAAACGCTGTATCATTATTCCATAAGCGCCACCTGCTGGCAGAGACTGAATTTGCGTTCATTCAGTCCGTCAGTTGTTTTTTCCAAAGCATCGTTTCATTTGTAATAAAATAAGAATAAAATAATTTTTGAACAAACAAATAATGTTTGAACTTTATTTTTGTTAGGCTAGTAGGTTTTGCTGTGAAATCGAAATTGGAATCGAGAATTGTACAATTTAATTGGTATGTAAAATTTTAATGTCATGTAAGCTTATTTATTCAAATAAAAGATAACATGGGTCAAAACAATGATAACAGCAACTATTGTTTTTTTGTTTTGTTTTGTTTTTTGGCAGGGCCAGTGAAAATTTTGACCGGGCAAGTAAAAGTTTGAACCACTGGCCCAATGGGGCCAGTAGAAAAAATCCTTAGCGTTGAGCCCTGCAGTAGAAGTAATAGTACGTACGACGCTTCAGGAACCTCTAATCCAGTTGGCTGTAGCTTAATAAAACACAGATCGAGGAATTTTAACCGAGGAAACTTGAAGACAATAAACATACGATTGATATAATATATGGTTTGTCTGTGTTCTTCAAGCAATGTTGGGTATTTTTATAAGGATAAAGTATATTTATAATGCAATGCTAATCGACATAGCCTTTATAATACTATGAAATAGTATGATTTCTGCCTCATTCTGTCATATGAAGCCACGTCTGATCGCAAAAGGTTATTGAAAACACTTGACTATGTTATGAAGTTAATTCAGAGAAAAAGCATGCCAATAAATGATATCTTTGTTGGACAACAGGTTTGTAAACAGGCTCAAAACTTCATTGCACCCTTGCTACTAGTACTACAGTGAACGTTATTCAAGGCTCAGACCAATTTTTGTCGCACTGCACAGTTTTGACCAAACCAGTTCCAGATTGGGGTTCCTCATTTAGCGATATAGAGTGTTTTCACGTTACGTCATCAATCCGGATTTCAGCCATTACAGCGGCATTGAGTGTAAACAAAGCCGTTGAACCGAACAGAACTCGTAAAATGGCATGGCGAAAAAACAGAGAAACGAAAGTAATTCACTACGTCAAGATAAGAAATGTTGGGTCATCAGTTCGTGACAAAGAAGGCAGATCATATGAATGTTCATTATAGGGTTCGACAATATGAACTGCCCTGTGGACCGCACACGTCGTACATTCACTGCACTGCGTTCATGTTCCAAAGTGTAATTTGGGTGGAAATTAGTGTTGTTTTTGGCGGCCTGTTTTAATTTTAGTTTTAGTCTAGTCTTTGTGTGAAGCTGTCATTTTAGTTTTTATTAGTTTTAGTCATGTTCATACTCTTTTTAGTCTAGTCGAGTTTCAGTCAACTAAAAGTCTAAGCATTTAAGTCTTATTTTAGTCAGAATTATCCATGACTATTTTCGTCTAGTTTTAGTCGACGAAAACTGATGACATTTTAGTCTAGTTTTAGTCAATGAAAATTGTATTTTAGTCTGACAAAACTAGCTACAGTATTTGGCCAACAAGGGATGCTTAGCAGTGTTGGGCAAGTTACTTCCAAAATGTAATACGTTATATATTGCTAGTTACTGTTTTTTAAAAAATAATTAGTTACATTACAATATCACTGTCTCTGAATTGTAATGTGTTATACTACTTTTGAGTTACTTCCACCAAAATATCCACAGAAGTATGACTAGGCATTATAAAATACCAAAATGTAGTTTATTGCAGCTCATTATGCATCCAGTGGAGGGTAATGAGGTAGGTCTATATAGCATAAAACTATAAAATCATATTTAGATCCCGTATGTAGGTCTACCGGTATGTAGGTCTACATTAACGTTATAGTTTAGGTTAAACACAGATAAGCACAAAATTATTACATTTACAAATAACGCCGGTAAATAAAGTGAAATGTTATAATGTACAAACAATAAACACAATACTTAGCTTATAGACTATTTTGAACGGTTTTCGGAACAAAACAAGAATGAAATATATAAGTTGCTAAACAAGCTAAAACGAATTAGGCTAATTTAAAGCGAAACTGAAAGCAAACGCGTTGTTCTCACGCAGCCTACCTCTCTCATTCGGCATGAGTCCAATTAAATCTGTCCATATTCGCGATGTATCTGAATGCTAAACTATTATTTATCAGTAAACCAAGTTTTGTACTTAATGTGCGTAAAAACATCCTCAGGTGAGCAAATATGTGTTTGGCCCGACCTCGGCCTGAACGACACGGATTGGACTATGCCAGGGGTGCTCAACCCTGTTCCTGGAGATCGACTTTCCTGCAGAGTTTAGTTCCAACCCTAATCAAACACACCTGTCTGTAATTATCAAGCACTTCTTGAGATCCTAATTAGCTGGTTCAGGTGTGTTTGGTCAGGGTTGGAGCTGAACTCTGCAGGAAAGTCGATCTCCAGGACCAGGGTTGAGCACCCTTGTACTACGCAGTAGTTTTTAATGCTGTTTTTAAATTAAGTTACGCTTAGTTGTGTTTATTAAAATGAAGATGATACTAGCACAGTTTTTGTTGCTGGTGCTAAGTCACTGTCAGGCATTCACCACAGCCACCTCCACCTGCCATCTCACCTATAGCACTGCCCACCCGTTCCTCATCACTGGAGTTCTGATTACACACACCTGTACCCAATCAGGGGACATCGCGAGCAGGTGCCGCCACCTCGTAAGGATCGCGAGCGGGCGGCAGAGTTAGGTCCTCCAGGACCACAGGACTTGGGACCACTGGACTGACACCAGCTGCTCGCACTGACAATAGAGGTGGGTCTGCTAAACTGAAAGCCAGCGAACGATATGACAATATATATGACATTGATATAAGTGACACCCGGATTTAGACACCCGGGTTCACAGGCAAATTTGCTTTATTTATTTCCCCGGCATCAAAATCAAGCACATATAAATTTCAGGAAAGACGATTCATGGCTGCATATCATTATCCATGGACCACTGCATATTTGTTAAGTTGTAAGCAACACTATCAAGTCCAACAACCTTTAGTTTAAACTGATTATTGTTTGTTCAGCTCGCATTTTCCCAGCTTCTCTATTAAATCCATTCATGCTGCAGGCTCTTTTGCCACTCAGTCCAGCTGAGGGGGCGTTACGGCGGGAAAGTGACGTTATTGCATATCCTCTATTGTTTGATCACTTCCACCTGTTAGTCATTACTTTGTTAACTCTGCCTGTGTTTTCTGTCTTGTTATTGTTTGGATTGTCCATGTTTTTGACCACACATGACCACACTGTAACTGCTATATTTTTCTTCTTATATTATCTTATATTATCATGAAGAACTGAACTGTTTTGCATGAGATGTTCTTATTATTTTTTTAATAGAATTTCTTGGTAAGTAACACAGCACTGTAAAAATGTTTTGCTAAAAATGTGTATCATTTAGTTACATCAAGAGTCAAATTAAATAAAAATAGCACATTAATGGTTACACAGTTTTTGCATGTGCACTGTAGATCTGGTATAAGGAATGTTTTTGCTCAGGTGGCTAAAATGTCTGCCCAATAGAGAAAAGTTCTGCTCAGCAAGAAAAAAAGAGAATCTGTTCTCCGCAAATAGTAAGAGTTTTATTTAGAATCATATTCTCCTAAAGAACCATTTTATGATAAATTGTCCTTTTCTTTTCTTTAAGTTCTTTATTCCCCCCTTTTTTATCTGTAACTGTCAAAATCTTTTCAGAGCCACTTCATTACTGATTTTTTAGAGCTCCACCATCCAACTAATAAAGAGACCACCAACACACACTCAACAGGTATGTGATACCTTTCTTAAAATGTCTATACATTTTAACTGGTTTTCTGTCAATCATGTCTTTTTTCTCTTTTCAGTTTTTAAAACACAACATATAATTGTGACCAGGTTGGTTCATCAGGAAATTTAAAGCAAACAAACTGCAAAGCCCATAATGTAAGCCACTGACATGATCAAAAGAGTGTAATGCATTAAAATCAATTTATAATGTTAACTTCACAAAAATGCAGGCTATTTAGGATAGAATAATTGAAATATATTTTGAATATAGTACAAACCCTCTTTTTCATCAATTACTAAAAATATTAAGATTGCTTCCAGTAAAACACATTTGCAAAATGGTTTCAGCATATATGAAATAAAAAGAATTACATAAAAATAAATATTTATTGTGATGCCTGAAATAAGTATGAAAGGAGCATTCATTCAAATATCAATGTGTTAGAATGCTTGATGCCACAGATGTAAGTGGAAATGAGAATCTTAAAGGCCTTTTGAAAACAAGGATAGAAAAATCCATAAATCAAGGGGTTACAGGTCGAGTTGAAATATGCAAACTAAAACAAAGCATCAAGAACATCACCAGGAGTCACAAAATTAAGGAAAGAGTCAGTGATATTTGCTATAGTAATAGGCAGCCAGCAGAACAAAAAAACACCCATGACAATAGCCAGAGTTTTAGCTGCTTTTCTCTCTCTGTGAGCAGAGCTTTGGCTCTTCATTCCTCCAGTCATTTTTTCTGACATAACCTTTGCATGTTTTTGTGCTACATGGAAGATTTTTACATACAGAGAGCTCATGATTGTCCCAGGAAGGAAGAATACAAGAACTGGACATATAATACCCCACTCTTTGTTAAAAAACACAACACATCTTCCCACACAGTAAACCTGCAATATAAGCATGTCCATTCCAAATGCACTGATTCCTGAAAACACAACAGAGAAACTGTAGAGAAATGAAGGTAATAAATACAGTCACAGTGTTGTTTGTGACCCTCAATCTGTATCTTAGAGGGTCACAAATAGCCCAGTACCTGTCAACAGATATCAAACTGAGATGCAATAGGGAGGACATACAGAAGGTCATGTCTAAACTAGAATGAACTTTACACAAAAAATCCCCCAGATACCAGCAGCCTTCAACAGATCGCACCATGCTGTACGGCATAACCAAAGAGCCCAGCAGACAATCACTGGCAGCCAGAGAACGAACGATCAGATGAGTTGGAGACTGAAGCTGTTTGAAGTGAGAGATGGAGATGATGATCAGCAGGTTCCCAAAGACTGTTGTGAGGATCATCAGCAACAAGACATCATATATTGCCACTTTAACCACAGTAAGACGATGCAATTTCAGACAGGAGTTCGGGTGGAGTGGATAGCAGAGGAACATATTCTCAGTCTGAGTTTTATTTGAAGTCATCATGTATGATCCAGATGCTGAAATGATTTTCTTTGTAAAAAGGTTGACAATTATAAACATAAGTTTAGTAAAGATAAAGATAAAAATATAGTACATGCCCGTCAATTTTAATTCCCTGAATGGATTCAGAGCATCTCAGTTTCATCCATATATACTCTCACATTTGAAGTAACCCTCCTACATCTGTCATGTCATACATCATAGTTACAAAAACAACATAAACTCTGGAGATTAAAATGAAAAATAAATAAATAAATAAATAAATAAATAAAAATCATCTGTGATGTTCATCTGTGAAGTGAAATTTGAAAAGTGATCATTCATAGATATAAGAAAGCAGCTAGGGATGCGCAGGCATTATTGTAAGTAATGGCTGATAACCAATAAATGGTCAATATTAAAAAACAAATTTCCTTTTATCTTTTGACATAGAACAGGTCAATGAACTACAAAACTTCCAGACCTAAAATAAATATTTTATGGTCACTGGTTTGCACATTGATCATAAACACAGCTCAGGGTTACGTTCTGGTGGTGCTGCTCTGCTGGCTACTCAGACACGTGCACATTGGCCAGCTTGTTTGTTTGTTTTGTGGTGTTTTTAATGCTGTTTTTAAATTAAGTTATGCTTAGTTGTTTTATTAAAATGAAGATGATACTAGCACAGTTTTTGTTGCTGGTGCTGATCGGAAGGGAGATCTTCTCTGTGAATCTAAAGTCACTACCGATCTATTACAGCAGGGAGGAGCTGCTTTTAATGAGACCTGCAGAGACGACGTTAATGTTAAATTTTGCGGTAAAATCATACCCTATATATTGTATTTAGTGCTGTCAAATGAGTAATTGCGATTAAGCACATTCAAAATAAATGTTTTTGTTTATATAATATATGTGTGTTCTGCGTATATTTATTATGTATATATAAATACACACAAATGCATGTATATATTTAAGAAAAAGTTATATTCACATATTAAATAGATTTAGATATAAATTATATGAATATAAATATACACATGGAAGTATATGTAAATATTTTCAAAATATATACTGTATGTATATGTATATATATATATATATATATATATATATATATGCACTGTATATATATATACTGTATACTGTATTTACATATATATAATAAATATACGCAGCACACACACATATATTATGTAAACAAAAACTTTTATTTTGGACACGATTAATCGCAAATAATCGTTTGACAGCACTTATTGTATCATTAATCAAAGGCGACTGTCATGCGCATTTTTTCAGTGAAGCCAGTTGTGTGATCAGCAGTAAATCCCCAGCAGGTGCTTTCAGATAGAGCAGCATTTAGTACACAGAGCTGTAGTTCACAGAAAAGCTACGCTATGGCACTTTCTTTATTGCAGACGATTTAATAGAACGATTATAAAATCGAAAGAAATTGTTCGCGATAATGACAGCTGTTTGCGTAGCTTCTCAGTGAACTACGACTCTGTGTAGAAATACTGCTACATCTGAAAGCACATGAAAATACCACATTTAATAACATGTTTTTACTCCAACCTGACTTCATAACGTCAGTCGAGTGTTTGAAATAAATCCTTCTGTGAGATCATGTGACTTTTTACATTGAATAAGGCACGTATAGTTTTCATAATATTCCAAGCAATGATAAAGGCATTGCATTATTATATACTGTATTATAAGGAAAATTATAATGAGATAAATCATACATTGTTGTAGTTGTGTATTTATTAGTCACGTTGAATTCTGTTTATTCAGCTGCAGCGATCATGTATTTTTCAGGCGTATGTGGAGTTTCCGCACAAGAGCGCCCTCTGGCCTTCAGATGGAGATTTACTGCTGATCACAGAACCGTGTTTCACTGAAAGATATGCATGACAATCGCAGCTTTTGATTAATCGCACTTGCGATTTCATTCCGATTTATCGTGCAGCCCTAATTATAATTGTCAGACCTCTTGGACTGTTTGTGTTGGTTTTGCCCTTTGTCACACCCCCGTTGGACTGTTTTGTTGGTTTCTCCCTCTTGTGCTGCTCCTTGTTAAGTCATTATTGGTTAATAAACCACACCTGTCCTTGTATCATTAGCACCCCTTTATAAGTTGTATTCAGTTCAGTGTTTGTCGTCAGACCTTAACGTTATGTTAGTGTGAGTTTCTCCGCTGTTCCTGTCTGGATGTTCCATTTTTGGAGTTTATTAAAGACTTTTCATTATATTACGTCTTCGTTCGTCTCATTCCCCCACAACCGTGACAGAAGGTCCGACCTAACAAACAAATTAGAGACGAGTTTTCCCCGTGTTTTATTTTCGTTTTCACCAGTCTTTTTTTTTTTTCCTTTTGTCACATGGACCTCGCCTCAATCAACATTGTCCCAAGGAGGGGTAACACCATTCTCGAAGGTTTTACCATCTTCATCTTCCAGAATGGCAGGGACCTGGAGGACTACGTGGAGGAGTTTGTCAACACCTGCCACCGTGCCAGTTGTGACAACGTCTGCTTGATGAAGGGATTTAGGTGCGGACTGGACGATGACCTCCGCTTCGTCATGCCCCGCGGAGATCCCTGCTGGACCCTGCAAAGTTACATCAACTTCGCATTGTGGACGAACGGATCAATGTTCACATTGGATGAAGCGGAGGAGGACACCAAACTCGTTCAGCCACACTTCGCAGACGTCTCGCAGCATGACCCAGAGCCCAGCCAACCACCACCCCGACTTGCGGAGCCTGAGCCCGAGCCCACCGCGGACGGAGAGTCAGAGCCGAGAGTGACAGTGTCATCGCCAAGGGGAGCGACAGCGCAGAAAATCGCTACGAAGCCTGAGCCAAGCCTGTCCGACCAGGTGCAGCTGCCTGCCCTGAACAATATGCCTGCCTGGATTTCCCACCCACCCTCCCTCTGTTATCTCCTCCTGTTGGCCCTGCTGCCACAGTCTCACCACCGCTGTCTCCTGACAGCCCCGCTGCTCACCCTCAGTCCACCATCTGTGCGGTGGGTCCGCCGCGGGTCTGCCAGTCTCCATCGGCGTCATGGCTGGAGGATCCCTTGTCTCCGCCTCCAGCCTCTGAGTCCTGGACTCAGCCTCGGCCCTTCGACCCAGTGGCTCCACCCCGGCTCTCAGCTCCCTCGTCTCCACCGTCGCCCGTTGGTCCACCAGCTCCACTGGCTCCGCCTTGGTCCGGCTCAGGACTCCACTCCTACAGCTGCGCCTCGTCGCTCTGTCCCACCGGCTCCGTTTGGCTCCTCCCTCCCTCCAGCTCCACCTGAGTCCTCTGTCGCTCCGGCTCGCTGCGGCCCTCCGGATCTCTGCCTCCGCCTAGGTCGGCAGAGCCTTGGGCTTCGCCTTGGCCCTCCGGATCCTTGGTGTCGCCCTGGATCTTCGGCTCTCTGTCTCTGCCTCGGGCTCCACCTCCACCTGCTCCGCCGCCGTCGGTCGGCCCCCTGGAGTCGTCAGCCCTTCCTCCACCACTGAACTTTTTGTTACCTTCCCACGTCCACTCTTTTTTTTTTTTTTTTTTTTTGTTTTTCTACGGCGCAAGGTCGTGCCTTCCGGGAGGGGGGGGGGGGTAATGTCAGACCCCTTGGACTGTTTGTGTTGGTTTTGCCCTTTGTCACACCCCCATTGGACTGTTTTGTTGGTTTCTCCCTCTTGTGTCCATATATGGTTTTTCCTGTTCCGTTCCTTGTTAAGTCATTATTGGTTAATCACCCACACCTGTCCTTGTATCGTTAGCACCCCTTTATAAGTTGTATTCAGTTCAGTGTTTGTCGTCGGACCTTAACGTTATGTTAGTGTGTGTTTCCCCGCTGTTCCTGTCTGGATGTTCCATTTTTGGAGTTTATTAAAGACTTTTCATTATATTACATCTTCGTTCGTCTCATTCCCCCACAACCGTGACAATAATATATCATATTGACAACTCATCAATTCAATATTTACCATCTTAAATTCTGCATAACTGGATGTTTTTAAATAAACACTGAAAAAAACGGCATAAGTTTTTGGGCTGAACGATATGACGATATATATGACATTGATATAAGTGATCACCCGGATTTAGACACCCGGGTTCACAGGCAAATTTGCTTTATTTATTTCCCTGGCATCAAAATCAAGCACATATAAATGTCAGGAAACACGATTCCTGGCTGCATATCACTATCTATGGACCACTGGATATTTGGTAAGTTGTAAGCAACACTATTGAGCTTTAGTTTAAACTGATTATCGTTTGTTCAGCTCACGTTTTCCCAGCTTCTCTATTAAATCCATTCATGCTGCAGGCTCTTTTGCCACTCAGTCCAGCTGAGGGGGCGTTACGGCGGGAAAGTCACGTCAGTGCATAACCTCTATTGTTTGATCACTTCCACCTGTTAGTCATTACTTCATTAACTCTGCCTTTGTTTTCTGTCTTGTTATTGTTTGGATTGTCTGCCCCATGTTGTGACCTATTGCCTGTTTTGGATTTACTATTCTGAATGTGACAGATGGTTTTTGAATTTTGACCATACATGACCACACTGTAACTGCTACATTTTTTTTTCTTATATTATCTTATATTCAATTATCATGAAGAACTGAACTGTTTTGCACGAGATGTTTTTATTATTATTTTTAGTAGAATTTCTTGGTAAATAACAGCACTGTAAAAAATGTTTTGCCAAAAATGCTCACCATTTAGTTACATCAAGAGTCAAATCAAATAAAAATAGCTCATTAAATATTACACACTTTTTGTGTGTGCACTGTAGATCTGGTATAAGGAATGTTTTTGCTCAGGTGGCTGAAATATCTGCCCAATAGAGAAAAGTTCTGCTCAGCAAGGAAAAAAGAGAGAATCTGTTCTCTGCAAATAGTAAGAGTTTTATTTAGACTCATATTCTCCTAAAGAACCACTTTATGATAAATGGTTCTTTTCTTTTCTTTTTTTTTTTTTAATTTCTTTATTCTCCCCCTTTTTTTTTATCTGTAACTGTCAAAAATCATTTCAGAGCCACTTCATTACTGATTTTTTTAGAGCTCCACCATCCAACTAATACACAGACCACCAACACACACTCAACAGGTATGTGATATCTTTCTTGAAATGTCTAAACATTTTAACTTTTAAGTTATAACTGGTTCTCTGTCAATCATGTCTTTTTTCTCTTTTCAGTTTTTAAACATAAGATATAAGTGTGAATAGGTCCATTTACTGGTGGATACTTTCTTCAATCATCAGGACCTTAATCAGAAAATGTAAAGCAAACAAACTGCCAAGCCCATAATGTAAGCCATCAACATGTAATCAAAAGAGTTTAATGTATTAAAAGCTATTTATAATGTTAATTTCATAAAAAAGCAGGCTATTTAGGTTGTAGGTTGGAATAATTGAAATATATTTTGAATGTAGTACAAACTCTCCATGCGTGCCCCTCTTTTTCATCAATTACTAAAAATATTAAGATTGCTTCCAGTAAAACACATCTGCAAAATGGTTTCAGCATATATAAAATAAAAAGAATTACATAAAAATAAATATTTATTGTGATGCCTGAAATAAGTATGAGAGGAGCATTCATTCAAATATCAATTTGTTAGAATGCTTGCTGCCACAGATGTAAGTGGATATGAGAATCTTAAAGGCCTTTTGAAAACAAGGATAGAAAAATCCATAAATCAAGGGGTTACAAGTCGAGTTAAAATATGCAAACCAAAACAAAGCATCAAAAACATCACCAGGAGTCACAAAATTAAGGAAAGAGTCAATGATATTTGCTATAGTAATAGGCAGCCAGCAGAACAAATAAACACCTATGACAATGGCCAGAGTTTTAGCTGCTTTTCTCTCTCTGTGAGCAGAGCTTTGGCTCTTTAACCCTCCAGTCAGTCTTTCTGACATAACCTTTGCATGTTTTTGTGCAACATGGAAGATTTTTACATACAGAGAGCTCATGATTGTCCCAGGAAGGAAAAATGTGAGAAGTGGACATATAATACTCCACTGTTTGTTAAAAAACAAAACACAACTTCCCACACAGTAAATCTGCAATATAAGCATCTCCATTCCAACAGCATTTATCCCTGAAAACACAACAGAGAAACTGTAGAGAAATGAAAACAGCCATATGAAGGTAATAAATATATTCACAGTGTTGTTTGTGACCCTCATTCTGTATCTTAGAGGGTCACAAATGGCCCAGTACCTGTCAACAGATATTAAACCGAGATGCAATAAGGTGGACACAGAGAAGCTCATGTCTAAACTAGAATGAACTTTACACACAAAATCTCCCAGATACCAGCAGCCTTCAACAGATCGCACCATGCTGTACGGCATAACCAAAGAGCCCAGCAGACAGTCGCTGGCAGCCAGAGAGCGAACGATCAGATGAGTTGGAGACTGAAGCTGTTTGAAGTGAGAGATGGAGATGATGATCAGCAGGTTCCCAAAAACTGTTGTGAGGATCATCAGCAACAAGACAGCATATATTGCCACTTTAACCACAGCAAGACGATGCCGCTTCAGACAGGAGTTCGGCTGGAGTGGATAGCAGAGAAATATATTCTCAGTTTGAGTCTTATTTGAAGTCATCACGTATGATACTGAAATGATTTTCTTTGTAAAAAGGTTGACAATTATAAACAAGTTTAAAGATAAAGATAAAAGTCTGGTACATGCCCGTCCACTGTAATTCCCTAAATGGATTCAGAGGATCTCAGTTTCATCCATATATACCCTCATATTTGAAGGAACCCTCCTACATCTGTCATGTCATTCATCTGTTACTCATAGTTACAAAAACAACATAAACTCTGGAGATTAAAATGAAAAAAAAAAATAATAATAATAATAAAAAAACATCTGTTCATCTGTGAAGTCAGATTTAAAAAGTGAGCATTTATAGATATAGTAAGAAAGATATGATTTTCAGGCCCTGCTGGTCATCAACGATTATTATTATTTATTATACAACTATTAAAAAGTAAAAAAAAAAAAAAAAAAAAACTAGCAGCTAGGGATGCACAGGCATTATTATAAGTAATGGCTGATAACCAATAAATGGCCAATATTAAGAATGTGTAATTTTTAGAATACACTAAAAAATAAAAACTTCTTGTAGAGGTGTTACGGATCTGGTCGGTGAGCCACGGACCGCTCACCACCTGATCACCACCGCTCACCTCACCACCTCTCACCTTGCACCTCACTGACTGTTTCACCACACCCTGGACTATATCCCCCATCAGCCATTGCACTTCACCCGCGTCCAATCAGAGACACTATTTATACCCCCATCTTCCTGTTATTCACTGCCGAGTATGGATTGCGTTTAGCACTGGTTGTGTTAGCATCTATACAGAGCCCTAAGTCTGTTAGTTCCCTAGCCTAGTCTAGTTCTTGTTCCTAGTCATCCAAGTCCTGATTCCTTTGCACTGTTATATCCTCTTGTCTGTCTCGCCGCCTGCCTCTGGAAAGACTGTTGCTGCAAGACTGTTGTGCAATGTCCAGGTATTCTTGAATGTAGCCCTCGAGCGATCGTGTGCCCTGCTCGAGGGCTACATTCAAGAATACCTGGACATTGCACACTTTTCATAGAAGGAATTAATCAGCCATTAAAATCAAAACTCCGTCGCGAGGGTCCGCGTTCATCACTTTGTTTATTTATGGACTTTGCTCTTTTGTGTGTGGGCTCGCAGTTTACTGTGGGTGTCGCGGAGGAGGAACGCGACGACGCGGTAATGGGCACCGGTGCCGGTGCGCGCTCACAAAATGGCGCCGACAGCGGAGCCCGTTCTTAAAATGGCGGTGAAAACGGAGCTCCGTCATGTCACAGCTGCCATACCAGAGTCAAGTCAAGTTGCAGCCGCGTTTCCTGTGTCAAGTCAAGTTGCAGCTGCATTTCTCGAGTCAGATCAAGTTGTAGCTGTGTTTCCTGAGTCAAGTCAAGTTACAGCTGCATTTCCCGAGTCAAGTCAAGTTTCCGAGTCCAGTCAGGTCGCAGCTGTGTTTCCCGAGTCAAGTCAAGTTTCCAAGTCCAGTCAAGTTGCGGCTGTGATTCTTGAGTCAAGTCAAGTTTCCGAGTCCAGTCAAGTTGCAGTCCTGTTGTTCCCAGGTCAAGTAAAGCTACAGCTGTTGTTCCTGCGTCAAGTCAAGTCAGAGTTGCTCCAGAACCAGGTAACGCCATCACGTCTGCCAAGCCAGCGCCCGCTAACGCCACGTCTGCCAAGCCAGCGCCCGCTAACGCCACGTCTGCCAAGCCAGCGCCCGCTAACGCCACGTCAGCCAGGCCAGCGCCCCCTCAAGTCACGTCAGCCAAGCCACAGCCTGCTCAAGCCATCCCATCCAAGCCACAGCCTGTTCACGTCATGTCTTCTGCTCCTGAGTCTGCACCCATCATGGCCACCCTTCCAGATACGGTTCCTGAGTCAAGTCACATTACAGCTGCTGTTCCTGCTAAGTCAGGTCAAGTCACAGCTGTGGTTCCTGAGTCAAGCCAAGTCAGAGCTGTCGTTCCTGAGTCAAGCAAGGTCAAAGATGTCATTCCTGAGCCAAGTCAAGTAAGAACCGTCGTTCCTGAGCCAAGTCAAGTCTCTGCTGGTCTTCACGTGTCAGATCATATCACTTCTGATCTCCATGAATCAGGTCAAGTCACTACTGATCTTCATAGGCCAAGTCAGGTCACTACTGATCTCCACTAGCCAAGTCAAGTCACCGCTGATCTCCATGAGCCTGGTCAAGCCACAATTAATCTTCATGAGCCAAGTCAAGTTACTCCTGACGGCCCAGAGTCAAGTCACGTCTCGTCTGACCTTCCAGAGCCCCGTCATGTCTCGTCTATCTGCCCAGAGCCTCGCCATGTCTCGTCTGACATCCCAAGGTCATGGCCTATCATGATGGCTAGCGTACTGGACCCACCACTGGTGTCAGTACGGGCAGCCAGCCTCCCAGTGGCATCAACACCTTCTAAACCCTCCAGTAAAGAGACCCTGTCACCCGCTGCTGCTCTTCCCTTGATGGCGGTTGCTGCTCACAAGTCAGCTCCTGAGGTCACGTCTGCTCACAAGTCAGCTCCTGAGGTCACGTCTGCTCACAAGTCAGCTCCTGAGGTCACGCCTGTTCACAAGTCAGCTCCTGAGGTCACGCCTGTTCACAAGCCTGCTCCAGAGCTGCCGTCTGATCACAAGCCTGCCCCAGAGGTCCCGCCTGGTCTCCGGTCTGCTCCAGAGGTCCCGCCAGATCTCAGGTCTGCTCCAGAGGTCCCGTCCGGTCTCAAGTCTGCTCCAGAAGTCCCGTCTGGTCTCAAGTCTGCTCCAGAGGTCCCGTCTGACCACGGGTCCCAGTCCCTGACACGAGTTCCTGCTCCGCCTCCTGCTCCGCCCTGGAGGGCTTCCGCGCCTCCTGCTCCGCCCCGGAGGGCGCCTGCGCCTCTTCCTGCGCCTTCTGCTCCGCCCCGGAGGGCTCCTGCGCCTCCTGCTCCACCCCCGGCTCTGCCCTGGAGGGCTCCTGTGCTTCCTGCTCCGCCTCCAGCTCCACCCTGGAGGGCTTCTACCCTGCCGGTTCTGCCTCAGTCTCCTGGCCCTCCCACCGCTCCCCAGGACTGTTTTTCGATTAGAGCGTCTGGAAGCCACTCATTTGGGGAGGGGAGGGGTGGGGCTGGGGCTATGTTACAGATCTGGGGTGCGTTTCCCAAAAGCATCGTTAGCTAACTATGGTGGTTAGGTCCATTGAACTCTGCTGGTAACGACAGAACTTGCGACCATTGTTGGTTTTGGGAAACGCACCCCTGGTCGGTGAGCCACGGACCGCTCACCACCAGATGTCGCTCTCACCTTGCACCTCACTGACTGTTTCACCACACCCTGGACTACATCCCCCATCAGCCATTGCACTTCACCCGCGTCCAATCAGAGACACTATTTATACCCCCATCTTCCTGTTATTCACTGCCGAGTATGGATTGCGTTTAGCACTGGTTGTGTTAGCATCTATACAGAGCCCTAAGTCTGTTAGTTCCCTAGTCTAGTCTAGTTCTTGTTCCTAGTCATCCGAGTCCTGATTCCTTTGCACTGTTATATCCTCTTGTCTGTCTTGCCGCCTGCCTCTGGAAACTCTCGCCTGTCTGACCACGCTACTGCCTCGCCCATTGGATATCGTTCACTGTGGATTGACCCTCGCCTGTATCACGGACTACTCTCGTCTTGCTGTCTATACACCTGTCTGCCGCTGTTTGACCCTGCCTGCCGTGACCATGTTTCTGTCTCGTCCCATTAATAAAAGTATGCATATGGATCCGCTCGCCTCTCGCCCCTCTGTAACAGAGGGCTGCATTCGGATTGGGACCCAATGCAAGTCTCACAGGAGTGGGCGGTTTTATGAGCAGCATAAATAAAACTGAAAAGAAATATGAAAATTACTGTAAAAACATATATAGGTAAAATTATAACTAATGTCATGTATCTGCACTGTGAACCTGACAGATGAGTGATAAATTAGTAAAACAATGTTGTTTAATTGGTTGAATTAATGGTTGGATGAGTCAGTGAGATGAGGAAGCACAATCTAACTGCAGCTATTTTATTCAACAATTTCATTAAATTGGCCCTCATTTATCAACACTGCGTACACACAGATGTGCGCATAATATGTGCATTAGAACAGTTTCAGGCAAAATGTGAGATCTACTTGTACTTATATGTAGGAATGTGTGTAAATACAAGCACAACTCTGAGCATGCTTATGCAGAGTATCTAGGGGTAGAATGGTGATACTACAAAAAGAAAGTGCTGCCGTGTATTTTCCCATGTCCTTTAATTGCAAATACTATATATATATATATATATATATATATATATATGTTCATGTGATTTATAAAGGGAAGTGTTGTCACCATATATGGTTCATTGGAGGCGTTTCTGAATGCAAATGACCATGAATGTGAATGAGCATGTTGCTTAAAAACAACATTTATCAACAATTATTTACCATGTGCGCACATTTAGAAAATATGGATCTTTTTTTGTACTTACATTCTAAAATTTCATTCATAAGACAAAATATAGAACCTTTTCTACACACTGTTGATAAATGAAGGCTTAAGATTCTAACTAGGTGATTTAAACGCCCAAAAAGTGAATGTTTTGCTGAAGGGAGACCATGAAATGTAAACCCAATATGTTGTGATCAAAAAGTTTTATTGAAAACGCTAATTTCACTTAAAATGCATGCTATATAGATTGTTTTATTACAAATGAATATATATTTCTGAACATAGTACAGATTTCTGCAATTTCTCTAAAAATTTGACCTGTATGTTTAATGTCACAGCCTTTCTCTTCAGATTACTAAATATTTATAAATTGCTGCATCCATTAAATGCAGAAAGTTCATAAGCCAACAGAATTTTTGCAAATGGTTTCAGCATAACATATAACTAGCAAATAAAACAATTACATTAAAATAAATATTTATTGTGATGCATGAAAGAAGTGTAAGTGCTGTAGTCATTCAAATATCAAGGTGTTTGAATCCTTGACACAACAGATATAAGTGGATATAAGAATCTTAAATGCATTCTGAAAACAAGGGTAGAAAAAACCATAAATCAAGGGGTTACAAGTGGAGTTAAGGTATGCAAACCAAACCAAAGCATCAAAAACATCATCTGGGGTCAGAAAGTTGAAAAAAGGGCCAAGAACAGTAACCATAAAATACGGCAGCCAGCAGAACAAAAAAACACCCATGACAATGGCCAGAGTTTTAGCTGCTTTTCTTTCTCTGTGAGCAGAGCTTTGACTCTTCATCCCTCCAGTCACTCTTTCTGACATAACCTTTGCATGTTTTCGTGCAACATGGAAGATTTTTATATACAGAGAGCTCATGATTGTCCCAGGAAGGAAAAATGTGAGAATTGGACATATGAGACCCCATTCCTTGTTAAAAAACAAAACACAACTTCCCGCACAATGAGTCTCCAATATCAGCATCTCAAGTCCAACTGCATTTATCCTTGAAAACACAACAGCAAAGCTGTACACAAATGAAAACAGCCATAGGAAGGTAATAAATACAGTCACAGTGTTGTTTGTGACCTTCAATCTGTATCTTAGAGGGTCACAAATGGCCCAGTACCTGTCAACAGATATTAAACTGAGATGCAGCAATGAAGAGATACAGAAGGTCATGTCTAAACTAGAATGAACTTTACACAATAAATCTCCCAGATACCAGCAGCCTTCAACAGATCGCACCATACTGTACGGCATGACCAAAGAGCCCAGCAGACAGTCACTGGCAGCCAGAGAGCGAACGATCAGATGAGTTGGAGACTGAAGCTGTTTGAAGTGAGAGATGGAGATGATGATCAGCAGATTCCCAAAAACTGTTGTGAGGATCATCAGCACCAAGAAAGCATACATCGCCACTTTAACCACAACATAACGCTGTACTTTCAGACAGGAGTCTGGCCGGAGTGGATAGCAGAGGATTATATTCTCAGTTTGAGTCTCATTTGAAGTCATCACATCTGCTCCAGATGCTAAAATAAATTCCTTTGTAACTGTTAAAAGGCAGTTAACTATAAACCAAAGTATAAACAGAACAACTTTGTAAATTATAGTTTGGTGAAGACCAATATACAAAGAAAGGTTAACATATATATAGTACATTCCCATTTGGTTTCACTCCCTAAATGGACTCGGTGCACCTCAGATTTGTGCATTTATACTCTCAGATTTGAGGTGACCCTCCCCACACCTGTCACTGTTACCCATAGCTACAAACACAACATGAACTCAGGAGATTAAAATAAGAAAATTCATACTTCAACTATGTGTCCTGATCTGAAGATCAACGGATCGGTTATTATAAACACCATTAAACCATTAGTGAGAGTATTCTGGCCTTAATGCATACATATTTTGACATTACTTTTCGTCTTTTCCATTGGTAAAGCTATCACAATGACAGACACTGCAAATTTGAGAGCAAATATTACACATTCACATAAAGATGTCACTCCCGAAACTTTGCAGCATGCATGCGGCCATTGGTTCTCTTAAGCCCTGTTCCCACTAGTGCGTTTTCGCATTAAAATGGCGTTTTAACATGCGTTTTCACTGCATTTCAGAAACCATCTCTGTCCACACTACACAACCGAAAACGCAAGTCACATGACCTTTCATAATAAGCATGATGTTACTGTTTACACGGTTGTCAAGGATACACAGAGCAAATGTGGGGGCAGCCACGGCATCGTTTTCATAAGTTTCTGTTTTCCAATCCCAGTCCTTCGTATGTATCTCTGATCACAAACGACATTTGTTCTAATTGACTGTAAGTGCCCTGCGAAGTGGACATCACAGGATTTTCCGCCA
Organism: Cirrhinus mrigala; assembly: GCA_036247105.1. Classification (NCBI taxonomy): domain Eukaryota; kingdom Metazoa; phylum Chordata; class Actinopteri; order Cypriniformes; family Cyprinidae; genus Cirrhinus; species Cirrhinus mrigala. Next base: position 30,758,861 of record CM070026.1, read on the forward strand.
AGATTCCACTCCAAAATGAGTGTATATGTTCCATTCAGAGGGCATTAAAGTATGCGAGACCTTAATTTATTAACAGAGGTATATGATGTCACAGTTCACACTTCTCTAGTAAGTTTCATCTGTGTGTGAAGACGTTGCAGGGATCAACGCAGCGCAAATTCATGTATGAATGTTCTGAAGTGAAGTAAACTTCAACTTTAAAGCTGTGTGCAACGAGACAAAAAAATGGATCAGAATAAATGTAACCATATAAAACTGAGGTTGCTACAAGTTTTACTGATGTTACTGATTGATAATGAACAAAAAAATTACCTCTGCATCCTCAAAATTTCTAAGAGACAAAAAAAGTGATATTATTATTATTATTATTATTATTATTATTATTATTATTATTATTATTATTATTATTATTATTATTATTATTATCAGACAACCCAAACCCTGTTTCTTGATTTGAAACAATATAACTCATTAGAACATGCAGAAATTAATTTTTCTATTTAGATATTTATTTTGTTAAAGAAAATTAATGATCTGGTTTCTACAACTTTTACTTTGGAGCAAAAATCTGACTTTAAACTTGAAAGAAATATAGATTTGACATTTATTGTGACAATTATCGATATCGACTGATATGAAAAAAATTATCATAATAATTTTTTTGCCCATATCGCCCAGCCCTATCTATTCCACTGTCGAAAAGAATCAGCGAGTCAGGTGTGACCTTTTGACGTGATTCTGTAGTACATAGCATCGTGGATGCGCATCCCAGAGCTAATGCTACACAAGCTTTTGTGCTTAAAAAGTGTACAAATTTTAATTTTTCTGAAAAAAAAAAAATGACCGATCGTTTCACTAAATATGACCCTTCTTCCTCGGCTCGGAGCCCTTTGAAGCTGCATTTAAACTGCATTTTGGAAGTTCAAAATCAACTGTCCATTATACGGAGAAAAATCCTGAAATGCTTTCCTTAAAAACCATAACTTATTTATGACTGAAGACAGAAAGACATGAACATCTTGGATGACAAGGGGGTGAGTAAATTATTTGTAAATTGTTGTTCTGGAAGTGGACTTCTCCTTTAAGATACTGTTTGTAATTTAGTGTTTCTATAAAAAAGGGGAAAAAAACTAAAAATTATACTGATAAGATAACTACTATATATTCTACTATTAATAACAATATAAAATGCACTAATGCATTTGATTGTGCTAAAGTGAAACTACTGCAAGTATAATTTAGGTACACTTTAAACATCTTGCATCAAAAATCATACAATCCTCATCAGTAGTGACATTAATACACATTTAAAGCTTAATGTTAAGAAATGTGCATTGTGCACAAGAAGTATTCCAAATAAAGTTTAATTATAATTGTTATATTAGTAAGTTTCATGTGATGTCAGCAAATATGTTAATAGATTTTAACTATACTTCGTATAAAATAAACTTTTTTTTTACTAGGGAAAACATCTTTTTTTAAATTGTTAGATTAATTGTGTTGTTACATATTTTTTTTAATTAAAGTCAGTTTACCAAATAAAATCATATGCCAATCATGCCAATCATATCTTTTTTTCTCTTTTTAAGATATAAGTGTGAAGATATAAGTGTGACCAGGTCGGTTCCCATGTGGATACTTATTTTAATCATCTGGATCTTAATCAGGAAATTTAAGGCAAACAAACTGCCAAAATATGACAGTTTTTCTAAAGGAAGACCATTTAATGTAAACCCACTGAAATGTGATTTAACTTTATTAAAAGCAATTTAAAATGTTAACTCCACAAAATTGCAGGCATTTAGGTTGTTTTATAGAAACAGTAAAATATGTTTTGAAAATAGTACAAACACTGCATGTGTGCCCCTTATTTACACCAGATTACTAAAAATGTTAAAATCACTGCCAGTAAAACATTTGCAAAATAGTTTCAGCATATATGAAAAAATTACATGAAAATAAATATTTATTGTGATGCCTAGAATAAGTGTGAGAGCAGTATTCATTCAAATATGAATGTGTTAGAATGCTTGATGCCACAGATGTAAGTGGATATGAGAATCTTAAAGGCCTTTTGAAAACAAGAGTAGAAAAATCCATAAATCAAGGGGTTACAAGTCGAGTTGAAATATGCAAACCAAAATAAAGCATCAAAGACAACAGCTGGGGTCCAATTATTGAAAAAAGGGTCAAGAACAGTAGCAGTAAAATACGGCAACCAGCAGAACAAAAAAACACCCATGACAATGGCCAGAGTTTTAGCTGCTTTTCTCTCTCTGTGAGCAGAGCTTTGACTCTTCATCCCTCCAGTCAGTCTTTCTGACATAACCTTTGCATGCTTTCGTGCAACATGGAAAATTTTTATATACAAAGAGCTCATGATTGTCCCAGGAAGGAAAAATGTAAGAACTGGACTTATAAGACCCCACTGCTTGTTAAAAAAAACAACACAATTTCCCACACAGTAAGTCTGCAATATAAGCATCTCAAGTCCAATTGCACTTATCCCTGAAAACACAACAGAAAAACTGTAGAGAAATGAAAGCAGCCATATGATGGTAATAAATACAGTCACAGTGTTGTTTGTGACCCTCATTCTGTATCGCAAAGGGTCACAAATGGCCCAGTACCTGTCAACAGATATTAAACTGAGATGCAGTATTGAAGAGATACAGAAGCTCATGTCTAAACTAGAATGAACTTTACAGAAAAAATCTCCCAGATACCAGCAGCCTTCAACAGATCGCACCATGCTGTACGGCATGACCATAGAGCCCAGCAGACAATCACTGGCAGCCAGAGAGCGAACGATCAGATGAGTTGGAGACTGAAGCTGTTTGAAGTGAGAGATGGAGATGATGATCAGCAGGTTCCCAAAAACGGTTGTGAGGATCATCAGCACCATGAAAACATACATTGCCACTTTAACCACAGTAAGACGCTGCAGTTTCAGACAGGAGTCCAGCCGGAGTGGATAGCAAAGGATCATATTATCAGTTTGAGTCTCATTTGAAGTCATCATGTATCATCCAGATGCTGAGATGATTTTCTTTGAAATCATAAAAATGCTCACAATTATAAACATAAGTATAAAAAGATTAATTTCATGAAACTTGGTTTAGCAAAGACTAAGATCCAAAGAAAGATAACAATATAGAGTACATGCCCATCCATTTTAACAACATAAATGGACTCAGCACAGCTTGGTTTTGTCCATATATACCCTCACATTTGAAATAACCCCTCCTACACCTGTCAATTCAACCCATTATTACAAAAACAACATGAACTCAGGAGATTAAAAAAAAAAAATAATAAATCGGGCAAAATTCATAATATGTGTTATATACTGATGGAAAAAACATCTGTGAAGTAAAATTTTTGTCTTTGAAGATTAATTTTCAGGCCCTTCAGGTTATCAATTATAATTATTATTATTTATTAATCAAGTAGAATACTGGCAGGTATGCACAGGCATTAAAATTAGGCCAACAATTCTGTGTAATACAACAAGTAAATTAGGCATCACAACATTATAATGTACAGTATTAAAATGTGTATTTGATGAAGGTTATGCTTGACAGTATTAAGTTATTAGTGTTTTTAAAGACTAAGTTTTGGGAAGTAGTGAAAAACAGTTTCCTTAAAATATGCCTTTAGCCCCACATATGCAGATAAATTTAAAGGAAAGATGAAAAATACTAGTGATAAGTTAGTAAACTGATGATGTATAATTGGTTGAATTGTTGTCATGGTTGAAAACAATTCCACTGACAATGAAAAAATATCCAACCTGATCTCATGATGAAAACGTACCTGTAGGAATGTTTTTGCAAGATGCGAAATACGTACCGCCATGTACGTTTCATGACATATTCAACGTGGAGCTGTAATCATAACTGTGCACGAAAACAATTACGAGTGATGTTTTACCGCCTCTAGTGTTCATTTCTGTGGAAAACTGCTGTGATTATGTACTTATGTATTCTGCGTCTTGCAAAAAAGTTCCCACAGGTTCATTTTCATCATGAAATCAGGTAGCAAAAATCGCATGTTGAGTTCTAACTCCTGACTATTAAATGGTTTTATTTTTTTCCTGTAATTTATCAAAAATTTTGAAAACGTTAGCTGCATGGTTAAAGTAAAATTGCGTTTTTGGGAGAAAAAAAAAAAAAAAGACATAAACCGCATATAAGTCGCATTTATTATTACATTCAGAAATAGGCCTAATAGCGATGCAAAATGTTTACAAATAATATAAACATAGCTAAGCTAGGCTATTTTAGTTCCCCTCACTCCACAACAGATTTAACAGTATTCAGAAAAGAACAAGAAAGAAAAATATAAGAAGCTAGGCTAGACAAGCCAAAATAAATTTATTCAGGCTAAAGCGAAACGCTGGGTCTCTTATACGACACAAATCCAAATGTTTCCATATTCGAGATGTATTTGAATACCAAAATATTACCAATAACCAATAAACCAATAATTGGTTTTGTAGATCACTCACATTCCAATATCCACATAAAACAAATTATTTGGCATAACACCACGGCAGTATGGTGATAACAATTAACGGCATAGATTATTTAAACTGAGCTGTGTAAACTATGTGTTTTTTTCATATGTTTGGCTGACTGTATTTTATTATGATAATAAAAAGACACTGTCAAGTTAGCAATGCTTAACTATGTGCGCGTGTGCGGCGCTGGCGCAATCACTTGAATTTTTCCATTTAACAGAGGAAACAACTAGGCTCCTCCTTCTAGTCATACAGATAATCGAAACTGTCAATGGTTAGCTTTTATTTGTGTACATTCACAATAAAAACAAATCTTTGTGCTTTTGTAAAATAAAGAAAAATAGGATCCTGCTTTTAGCCGTCTTGGTTTCTTTTGTGGCAATTGAAATTGCCACAAAATGTGCAGTAAGGTACGTAATAACAGTGTTGCAGAAACCTCATCGCAAGTATGTACTTCCAATAAGCCTGGGTTGCATTTACATCATGTCACTTTGTTATGATGAGGAGATTAACAAGTGCACAACCTGGACAAAAACACCAGTGTTTTAAGCGGTGAGCTGATTCTGACTTTAACACCTGGCCAATGTGTTCAAGAAAACAACAGAGTGATTTACTTCACTGCTCAATGTTGCAAAAAAACGTAAACAGAAACCTTTGATGCACACCGGTTTTGCCAATATGCTATTATTACAGCTTCAACTGGCGGTGCTCTTGCTTTTGTTTGAGGGAGCTAAGCTGAGAAATTGACTGGTCAGACTACGTCACACAACATGTGAATTTCAATTCCCCAGTGAATTTCAATGTATTAAAAAAAAAAAAAAAAAAAAAAAAAAAAAAAAGAAAGAATTTTTCAAAATATTTTCTTTTGTGTTCCAAAAAGTAAAGTCATACTGGTTTGGAATGGCATGAGGAAGAGTAAATGATGACATCATTTTCATTGAAGGGTGAAATATGACAATATGTCAAGCATCATTAGCACTCTGCTGTAAAAATACCCTTAAAGGGTTGTTCACCCAAAAAAAAGGAAATTCTGTCAACGTTTACTCACCCTCACGTTGTTTCAAATTTGTAAGAATTTATTTCTTAGGCTGAACACAAAAGATGATATTTTGAAGAATGTGCCTAACCAAACAGCTGATGGTAGCCATTGAATTCTGTAGTATTTTTCCATACTATGGAAGTCAATGGCTACCGTCAAAACTTTTGGTTAAGCACATTCTTTAAAATGTGTTTTTTTGTGTTCAACAGAAGAAAGAAACTGAAACAGGTTTGGAACAACATGAAGGTGAGTACATTATGAGAGAATTTCCATTTTTGGGTGAGCTATCCCTTTAATGCCACCTGGTGAGCAAAAGTGCTGACAGTTTTTCTGCACAGATTTTTCTTGGCTTACAAACTATAATTACCAAAGTCAGTCAAGTTTTTTGTCTAAAATATTGTATTTTGAAAAACAGGATTTTCTTTTGCCACTCCTACAAATGTTGAACAGTCTCCATCAAAAGTAATCAAATGCACACTTAGACACAGGTTCTTCTAAAGGGATATTTTTAATGCAAAAAAAAAGCATATGTGATCAATATTTTTGCATCTGTACATCATATATCATTTTATGTCTTCATCTACTTCATTTCTGAATTATCTTAGGCTGATGCGTAACCTTGCACTACATTTACGTTTACAGTGACTGCTGCATTTATAATTTCCAGCTATAAGGACTGTTAAAGAACAACATCACAGCTTTAAGCAAATTTAGGAGGTTTTTTATAAGATTTAAAACAGTTTGTTTCAATAGTTGTAAAATCTTATTCATATTTTCAGATGTGGCCCACAATATCATAGCAGATAAAAGCATGTAGGTTAATAAGAAGAAAAAAATGTTTATTGAGATGCATAACATGATAACCTGATATAAAAAAAGACTGATATATTCATTCAAATGTCAAGGTGCTTGAATCACTGAAGCCATAAATACAGGACGATATGAGACCCTTAAAGGCCTTCTGAAAGCGAGGATAGAAAAATCCATAGATCAGTGGGTTACAAGTGGAGTTTAAGTACCCAAACCACACCAAAGCATCAAAAACATCACCTGGAGTCACAAAATTAAGGGAAGAATCAATGATAGTTGCAATAAAAATGGGCAGCCAGCAGAACAAATAAACACCCATGACAATGGCCAGAGTTTTAGCTGCTTTTCTCTCTCTGTGAGCAGAGCTTTGGCTCTTCATCCCTCCAGTCACTCTTTCTGACATAACCTTTGCATGTTTTCGTGCAACATAGAATATTTTTAAATACAGAGAGCTCATGATCGTCCCAGGAAGGAAAAATGTGAGAACTGGACATATAATACCCCACTCTTTGTTGAAAAACAAAACACAACTTCCCACACAGTAAACCTGCATGATGAACGACTCTAAGCCAATTTTGTTTACACCTGAAAATACAATAGAAAAGCTGTAGAGAAATGAAAACAGCCATGTGAAGGTAGTAAAAACAGTCACAGTGTTGTTTGTGACCCTCATTTTGTACCTCAGAGGGTCACAAATGGCCCAGTACCTGTCAACAGATATTAAACTGAGATGCAACAATGAGGAAATACAGAAGGTCATGTCCAAACTAGAATGAACTTTACACACAAAATCTCCCAGATACCAGCAGCCTTCAACAGATCGCACCATGCTGTATGGCATGACCAAAGAGCCCAGCAGACAGTCACTGGCAGCCAGAGAGCGAACGATCAGATGAGTTGGAGACTGAAGCTGTTTGAAGTGAAAGATGGAGATGATGATCAGCAGGTTCCCGAAAACTGTTGTGAGGATCATCAGCACCATTAAAACATACATCACCAATTTAACTACAATAAGACGCTGCAGTTTCGGACAGGAGTTTGGCAGGAGTGGATAGCAGAGAAACATATTTTCAAAGTAAATATCAGTCTCATTGAAAGTCATCACATTTGCCCTGGATGCTAAAAAGATTTTCTTTGTAGTCATAAAAAAGCTGAGAATTATAAGCATAAGTATTAAAAAAATTATTTCATGAATTACAGTTTGATAAAGACCTAAATCCAAAGAAAGATAAATACAAATGTAATACATGCCCATCCAATTTAACCCCATAAATGGACTCAATGAAGATCAGATTTGTCCATATATACTCTCATATTCAGAGGATCCCACCCACACTTGTCAATTTAACCCATAGTTACAAACACAAAATAAACTCAGAAGATTAAAATGGAAAAAAAAATGGACAGTTTCATGAAAAGTAATATGTACTGATGGAAAAAAAAAACAACAACATCTGAGATCTTCATCAGTGAAGAGAAATAAACGATCAAGATACATCCTTACATATATATGTTATACATTTACTGTAAATTTACTAATATACATTTACTAATATACTGTACATTTACTAATATACATCCTTATATATATATATTTTTTTTTTTTTTTCAGGGCCTTCTGGCCCTTTAGAATTATTATTATTATTAAACAATTATGCAACATTTAAAAAAAAAAAAAAAAAAAAAAGACTAGCAGTTAGGGATGCACAGACATTAAAATTGTGGCCGCTACCAATAAGCCAATAATTATTTATATGTTATGGCTGAAAACCAATAATTGCTCTATATAAAAATTCTATATATTTTGTCTATTACAATAAATAAATAATACAAATAATTAAATGAAGAAATAAATAAAATACAAAAAAAAAAAAAAAAAGGAAATTTGGGCTTCACAACATTAGAACATACAGCAAAAAAAACTGTATTCAGTTTGAGAATTGTAAAGTGTAATTTAACAGTGTTATTAAATTATTAGTGTAAACTAAAAAGGCCTAAATTTAAAAATAAAGGAATGCACTTCACACACCCTTTTTAAAATATACAAACTATAAACTTAGAACCTTCAAACTCTCAATCTGTCTTTAAATTGCTTTTAGAAGTATTTAAACTATATAACTACTACTACAGTAAATGCAATTTCTTCGCTGACCTAAGTGTTTCTTAACTTTTGGAAGAGGTTGCGTTTAACACTTGTTGTATGTTTAGAATCAAATCCAGGGATTTTTGCACAGCAGATGTCTATCTGGGCCTACAGGCTCTTAAATCCACAGCTGTCAGTCACACACACCTCATTAACATCTTAGACCCATGAGACTTGTTATCATACTCCATTTTATCTGAGTGACTCTCAAAGGAGTCTGACCAATCAAAGGTGTTAATACCAGTGTTCACCTGTTTAGCACTTATGCCGTACATGAAGCTTATTAGCTGTATTGTGTCATGTTATTATTGCAGCAAACTTGTTTACTAATAATGCCCTACAGAACTGAACTTTTATCATTAGGGAGACAGACAGGACAAACAAACTTTAACTTGTGCTTTAGTCTAATGACAAACAACATGAGAGCAATAAAACTTAAGTAAAACACTAACAATAACTGAAAGCAAGGTTTTAAACAATTGTATGACTTTAAATTATAAATGGGCAGCAGAACAGTTGAAATCAGACAAACACATGTACTAGAAAGGATTTGTATTGTTTGTTTGTCATTCATTTATTAATTTATTGTTTGTTTGTTTTCTTGCTTGTTCATTTATTTAATTTTACTTGCCTTGTCAATGTTTTCATTACCCAGGCCACCAAAATATTTATTATGTTTATTATTTTTATTTGGAAAAATACAGAGGAAAAAAATATTTAGAATTAATTCAAACTTTTCTTTATAGCCAACTGGGAAAAAATAATGTATGATTATGTTTGATCTGAATATTTGTAGTCTATTTTGTGTGATTTGTTAAAACATTATAACTTTTAATCCATTTTTACTAAAACTTCCAAGACTATCACAAGCCATTTTCACACAAACTTTGACAGCGCCAAGGCCTAAAATATTCAGAAACATTTATGCACAGACACTCAGCACTTTACACATAGAGACAAAATCTATGCACACAAAATTTCATAATCATAATATTGGGATTTCACTTTGGCTTTTCAAAAGACCATAAAGTGAAGATAAAACAGTCTAAAATTAAGATGGTTAACCCTGAGGCCACATACTGGGTCTGTACATGTTCAGCATCAACAAAACTGACTGAATGATTTGTGTTTCTAATGAGATTTTTTCCCAAATATTTCATGATAACATTCTACATTTTAAATATGACAATGAATTTAATTCACATTAAAATACCTTTGCTTCATGTCAGTTTTGTCACACAGACACATGCATATGGCCTAAAAAAGGCCTCATTCACACAAACAGTCTTCTGTAGTAATGATGTAATGTTTTTCTGTTTTTGGATTCACAAAGGTTCCCATGAGACTTGTTACAACCACTCCGTTTTAATGACTTTCAAACATGCCTCAAAATCCAAATGTGTGAAGTCCCACCATTAACACTGTCACTCATTAGGATGAACACAACAACATGGATGGGTTATTAGGATGAACACTTCAACACAAATAACCCATCATGTGCGGTATGACATCAGCCTGTTTACCCATAATCATCTACTGATCTGTATCACAGGTATGATGTGAAATGCCAGACAAGAGAAGAACAGCACACATCAGTGCTTTAATACAAACTTTCAAGTGCATTATTATAAATCATCAGTATAAATGTATTTAATTCAGTTATGAGTCATGATGCACATGGATGCAGTTTCATCACATAAACTGTTCACAAACAAGCAACAGAGGCCTGTGATGCCATTTAGGCTTGGTTTCAACCCATCTAAGGTGTGTTGCTAGAAATTCACTAAAGCAGAGGAACATGTATCTGCACCCGACTCATATATCTCCACTGTACACCATGAAAGCACTACAGAAAAACTAAAATAAATCTAAAATAAAATAAAAAATATATATAATCTTCTGAATTTCAATATATAATCACATAAAAAGCAATGTGGTGCATACGCTATGATTAAACATTTATTTGCCAACCTTGGAGCCTAAAGTCCCCATGAAATCAAAACATAAGTTTTTTGGCTTTTAGTATGAATATGTTAGCCTTAAGGTTATGTATAATCTAGTGTGTTTAAAAAAAAAAAAAAAAAAAAACACATTTACAAGATATAAGCATTCAAAACTTATTGTCTCTCACTTCCACCAATATGGATCAACGATTTTGATGACATCACTCTGCACTTCAACTTCTCATCAAACTTTCTGTCCAATCAAATTCTTTCTAGAATCCGAAGGTCCAGCTGAAATCGGTCACTTGTTTACAGAATTAGTATTTTCTGTACAGTGAATGGCACATAGTGCACTATTTAGGCGATAGGGAACAATTCAGACAGTGTAAATATGCTTTCCATTGGGGCGAAAGAAATCTGGTTATGCGCTGTGTCATGCGAACCACCGGAGCACGCATGCAATCTGCTCTGGTCCAGAGACATGATAGCACAAAGTGGATCATATGTGCGAGTCGGCGTAGACCATAAAACATATCGGGCCGATTTGAATTCTACACAGAATGGTATATTTTATAGCGATATGGATAAGATTGCGGGTGCCATATGCTGTCAAATAAGGCTTAAGTTCTGGCCCAAGCTGGGATATAAACGAATGCTATTGGCTATTTAAAAAAGGAGCCGGGGTCTTCCTGTTTCAGTTAAAATTATGTCAACACATAGAATAACACTGCGTGTTTTAAAGCACTTAAGTGGACCTTTAACAACCATAAATAAAATATAAAATAAATCTAATAATTCTAACAGAATTATCATTCCGAGGTAAACTATTCCTTTGAAGTTCTTAGACACAACCTTCGAATCTTCTGAAGCTGGATTTTATTTCAGGAGCTGGAACTTTACTCACTTTCCTATGCTGTATTTGAAAAGCATACAATAATATTGCTTATACTATTCCCGCAATTGACTGTTCGCGAAAACCCGCCCTCCTTAGTTACTGTTGCTATGTCCGACAAACAATGCTGCTCTCACACTACACTTTGTACTCTAATGCATGTGCAAAGAGGAAAATGACAACAAGCCGACAGACAAGACAGAGCAGGTTACTTCTGGTATGAAACAAGGCCTCAGCTTTAAAATGTTGTCATTTTTTAAGAAATTCAAACAATAAATACCATTTTGTGGCTCTTTAATGTGTGACAGATCACTGTATTGACAAGTGAACCGTTCGTCTTTTCTTCTTAACTTAAAGCACAAAGAAACAAGAAGGAACATCAAAATGTATTTTATTTCAACCACGGAAAGACGTCAATACACACAATTTTTCAAGTTCAAGTCCACTGAAGTTAATCTACTCTCCTGTCTGATTTGTTTGGAGGACAGAATGGCGGATTCACCGTTATGATTGGTCAGATCGACTGTCAATCAAGCTGTTTGCGAATGGTCAGATATGGCAAAAGATATGGCAAAATAGTAAGAGTAGTGATGAGCACTCTTAAAACACCATTTCATGAAGCTTTAAAACCTATGCACATGGCTTGTTTTGCAAAGCCATCTGAATTCTTCAGCAAATGAGCCCTTGTTATGTCATGGCTGTTCCAGAATAGTTTGTTTCAACAGTTTAAAAGTTCGCCGCTAGGGGGCGATCTCAATTTCAAAGGCTACGCCTACCTGAGGTTGCATTTGTCAACCACACACTTCATTACGAAGAATATCTTGTTTCAGAAAAGTAACCATTATAAAACATATTATTTAAGACTTATTATTCATGAGGCCTACTTCAATGTCTTTCCTACTTTGGAATATAATGGTTACTTTTCTGAAATGAGACGATTTTATAATGTACACAGTCCCTTATTGGCCTTATTAACCAAGTCCTCCATAAAACTGGCAAAACAAGCCCATAAATTAATAAAAGAACACATACAGGCACTTCATATTTAATGAAAGTTTGGGCTGAGTTTTGATTGCATTTGCACAGTTTTAACCAGCAAATTAATTATTTTGCAAAGTAAAAGCAGTATGCTATGCTATTCTGAATTAGGTCTTGGTTACAAGTCTAACTGCTGTCTGCTGCTGTTGTTTTGAAATATTCCCCCAGTTACTATAATCCTCACAGCCTTTCTGAACCAAGAATGCATAAATGCATAAATAAAAGGATTTAAGGTGGAATTGACATAGCCAAACCAAACAAGTGCATCGATCAGCATTGGAGGTATTGTGTAGCCAATAAAAGGATTCATGATGTTACAGAGGAAAAAAGGAGTCCAGCAAACCAGGAAAACTCCAACCACGATAGCAATCGTTATCGTAGCCTTCTGTGCCCGACGTTGTGCGCCTTCCGATGGATAAACTCTCCTCAGCTGGTTCAGCTGAAGACTAATCGATCTCGCTTGGTTCCGGGCGACCATGTAGATTCTAGAATATATGCTAATAATGATGAGACCAGGAATGTAGAAGGAAAAAAGAGAGGTGACCACCGCCGGACCGTGAGTAAAGAAGACATGGCACCCTCCCACACAACGCACGTGCGTTTCGTAGAAATCCCTGTCGCCATAAAGGTTGAGTTCGAAGTAGGTACTCACGTAAGCGAATACAGCAGGGATCAACCAGCTGATAGAGATCATTAACAGGACCGTTGGAAAACCAAAGCGATAATGATACGTCAATGGGCCGCACACAGCACAACAGCGCTCGGCAGACACACTCACAAGATGAAAAATCGAAGCGGTGCTGAGGGTTATGTCAACGCATGTGTGCAACTTACATAAGACATCCCCAAAGTACCAACAGCCCTGCATGGAACGGACGGCGCTCAACGGCATGACAAACAGCCCGAGGAAAAAGTCACACAGGGCGAGAGAAAGAATCAGCTGGTTTGTTGGTGTGTGGAGTTGCTTGAAATGCCCAATGGAGATGATTACTAGTAGATTCCCAATGACAGTCACAATGGTGGTCAACATCATGGCGATAAGCATCAGAACGTGAATGCCGTACGGTCGTGCATACTTCCCACAGGATCCATTCAAAGCCTCGTAACAGAGATCCATTTTAGTGTTCGATAGTCCATTCACCTCGATCTGAAGATGAAGCTGAAGCTGAAGCAGAAAATCACGAAAACAAATAGTCTTGTGGAAAATTATAGACTGATTTCTGTAGCATCCACATTGTAAAACGGCTATAAATAAAGCTGTAGTTTAAATGAAGCCGCATTCCATAACAACAGACTTCCTCCCAAGGGAGAAATGAATTTTCCTAAATCTTCCATTTAAGGAACTCCAATAAAAGGAGCTACTATAAATATTAGACTCTCAAAGCAACAACTTTTCTCATAATCAAAAACTCCTGGTCTGTCCCTGATCTGTTACCAAATAAAACCAATATTAATTTATTCCACCAGCTTTAAATACAGCTGAAGGGACAAAGTCCGATCAATCTGTCTATATATTTATTAAGAACAGCAGCTGTGACTTTGTTTGCATGGACTGCAAGAGCAAATGGCTGCACGTTAAGAAAACAAAACAGAAGCTCCATTCCAATCTCTCTATGAAAACACTATTTGCATGCATAATTCAAGCATGTGAATAAAACAAGGAGTTCATGGCAATAATAAAATGGAAGCTATGGTTGTCTTTTGCCTTAGAGAATATATGAAGAGTTTATTTGCAAAAAAAAAATCATAACTCTATAATAATTTTCAAAAAATCATGTTTTTATTGTGTTTTATTGTGTTAGCTGTATTTTTTAGTTATTTTTACTTAATTAAAATAACCCAACTGCAATTTGATTGAGATTACTTGGAATGCACAGTGAAAAAAAACAACGGAGTTATCCGTTTTTGCAAATGAACGCTTCATATACCGTCTATATGACTAAATATAGAATATTTCTCAAATATTTGCATGTATTTTATAATTTAGTAACATTCTAATGAAAAATGACAATTTTGCTGCAATCCAACTTAAATCAATCTCAACCTTCTACTTAGAAAATTGTAGAGGAACATCATGCTGCCACAGAGAATTATGGGAAATGTAGTACAAATGTCACCTCACGCAAGCAAAATTTTTGTTATTTCAGCAAAATGTTTGTCTGCCATGCTTTATTGATATTCTTCATCAATAATACACAAAATATGTTAGTAATAAATTGTGCAAACAACATTATCAATAAATACCTAATTATGACCAATAACAATTAGCTGTATGATTTTTATAATATACATACATGCATATACAACTCAAAACCTATGAATTCAATCTGCAAGAAAGAAAAGACATGACAACGTTGACTGGCTGATGGCGCCACAAGAAGACTCAAAGACAAGTCTCAAAGACAGCAGACATAAAAAAAAGTTTATAAAAGTCAATTTTATGCTTTTAAGAACCTTTCACAAAGCAAAAACCATTAGTAAAACATCCACTAAAATAAAATTAAATATTTCCTATGTTGTTTAAATTAAAAAAAAAAAAAAAAAAAAAAAAAAAACATTATCTAATGTTACATTATCTACCAGCTGGGACTAACTGGACAACCATCCATACTGACCAATAGCTACACATACTGTTTACTCTTAAACATCTTGAGACACAAAAGCCAATTAGGAATTCCTTGTAATCACATGACAACAAGAAGCCCTTTCTTATTGGCTCAGAAAAAAACACTCTCTCTGTGTGAAAGTATTCAAAAGGCTACAAAATACAGATGTTCAATCATCCGCTCAGGACGCGGGAAGACTTTCTGCGGTAAGATTACCAAAAACAAGCCAAATATGACACTCACTTATCAAATACTAACCTCATGTAAAATAAGATGATGTTTAAATTCAGCAAACTATTTTAGACATTAAGTATATTAAGTATGTGGTATTTAATTCAAGTATTTTTGTGTCTCAGTGGGTAGCATTTTGAATTTAATTAAGCCGTTTTCTCATTCTAGGTATTAAAGTGCCTGTACGATGAATCCAAGTCAACCGTGGACAGTAGAGTCTTTCGGCCTCTGTTTTGCATCCCTCAACGACTCATGCATAAAGACGGTCTATTCTCCTATCTTACGTGCTCCTCTCTACCTCCTCTTCACTATAACCATCATACTGATAGTTTTTGGTAACCTGTGGGTCATCTGCACCATCTCTGCTTTCCAGCAGCTCCACACACCCACCAACTACCTGATTGTCTCAATGGCCATATCCGACCTGCTCCTGGGCAGTTTTGTCATGCCTCCGAGCATGCTACGCTCTTTGGAGACGTGCTGGTACTTTGGAGACTTCATGTGCAAGTTTCACTCCGGCACTGATTTTACTCTGTGTAATGCATCTGTTTTGCACCTCACGTTCATCTCAATTGACCGTTATTATGCGGTTTGTCAGCCGCTCCAATATCACAGCAAAATCACCACACGTGTGAGCGTATTCATGATCTTGATCAGCTGGGGCTTCTCTGCCTTTTTCGGCTTTGGCATCATATTCTCAGAGCTGAAAATCGAAAGCAAAGAAACGGAGGAGGAGCTGCACGTTGCTTGCAAGGGAGGGTGTTTGGCATTGCACGGAAGGGAAATCGGAGTGACATATTCGATTGTGTTTTACTTCCTCCCTATGTTTATAATTGTGAGCATTTACAGCAGGATTTTTGTTATAGCACTGAAACATGTTCGTGTTATTAATAACTACCCCACAAGCTCATCATCAGTTAGTAAAAAGGATCTGAAAGCCACTAAGACGCTTGCTATTGTCATTGGAGTTTTCATGTCTTGCTGGACGCCTTATTTCATGTGTAACATCATAGATCCTATTGTTAACCATACAATACCTGCACTATTATATGAGGTGCTTATGTGGGTGGCATATTTGAACGCAGTGTTTAACCCCTTGATTTATGGCTTCTTTTACAGCTGGTTCAGAGAAAAGTCTAAAATTTTATATGAAAAACTATATAAATTGTGCTAACGGGCATATTATATAATCTGGTGTGTCATTTCAAATTTTTTATTTCACTAACGTTTTCTCTTCTGTAAAAATGTAAGATTTAATGTTTCAGTAGGTACTGTGAGGAAAAGCAATGTTATATTCATTGCAAGTGTCTGAACCACATTATAATTAATATAATCATTAATAAATAATAATTACTTATAATTTAGCATTTAGAATATGCATGTACTTAATTTGTCACTGCTATGTGTTTTTGTATTTCTAATGTGTTTTGATAATTGTTGTAAGCTTTTATGATATAAATTTCCCACTGCCTTTCTTTCTGAGTATTTTTTTCTTTAATAATCTAAGATATTTTTGCTACTTGAGCATCAATCCTGTGTCATTAAATCAATGATGTGTGACAAGCAAAACAGACATGCAATTCATAAAATAAAACATTCTCTGTGTTTTCATTCCTTCAAGATCAACTGAGGCCTTTTGATTTATATCCACTCACTCATATCCTATTATTCCTTATCATATGATGGCTATAAACTCATTTTTGGTATATAAATGGCACTTTCCCCAAATTTTCTTTGACTGCAGAGAATTTATATAACTACCACAAATTATCTTGCAAATAAATACGTACAACATCACAATATTACTTTAAAGTATGATCTAATAAATCAAAGTAAACCAACATTATCAGCATAACAATGTTGCTGAGAAGTCTGATATGAGATTACATACATGCTGCGGAAGATATAATCCTGTGCTTTAATGCATTAAAAACTGGGGGTCACTGTACCTGTATCAACAATTTGGCCTTCCTAAACTCAGAATCATATATCACCAAATCATTTCTAAAATCAAATATAAGTACTGTTATTATTAATAGCAACATTTTAATATGCTACAATAATTGTATATATGTGTTTTAACAAAGGTTCTGTAACTCTCTCATTGTATTTAAAGTATAAGATTTGTCGTCATAAAACCACAACAACAACCAGGTAAAATAGTCTAGGCTGTGCACAAAAGTGAGTTGTTGTCTTGTGATAAAACAATAAATACTTCTGTGCCTACCTTATTAAAAAGATAATAGATTTAAAATGCATTTATTTTTTACTATACTAAGTATAGTTCACGTCTATTAACATATTTACTGACATATTGCTTGAGACTTTCTGATATAAAAATTGCATTTAAACTTTATTTGCAGTACCACTTGTGTACAATGTACATTTCTTAATATTAAGCCTAAAATATAATGTCACTACCTATGAGGATTGTATGATCTTTAAATACTATTGGTCTTTAAATGCAAAATATTTAAAGTGTACCTAAAGTATACTTGCAATAGTTCCACTTTAGCACAATCAAATATACTTAAGTATCCTCAGCTGGACTTCAGCACTACTTCCGTACAATTAAAGTACAAAATTAGTTGTTCCAATTTAGTAAACTGTAAATATACCAGTTTAGTATACAAAAAGTACAACTGCAGGGAATTCTGTACTAAGTACATAATATGTAAATATATTTTTAGTATACTTAGCATGAAATAAATGCATTTTAAATACATTTTAGTATATTTATTTTTCATTAAGGTAATCATTATAAAAGACACAAGAACGTCATGACAAAACCAACTGGCTAAACTATCCCGAAGTGTAGTTCATTAGACTTTAATGAAATATTTGTGATTTACATGTTGCTTGAAAACATTCCCTAAAATTGGTGTTTTAAAAAGAAGTAAAAGGAGGAATATGCTTTTTTCTGCCAGAATGTGTAGTTACAACATCCACCAGCAGAGGCTACAGGGGTCACATTGAACCAAACAAAAACTGACCCCTCTGATCATGTTGTAAGTGTCGCTTACTAGTATTACTGGCATCACTATATTTAGGGGGACATTTGGACGTCATAACATACGGAATACCAGGTATACACACAGAAACTGGCACACACAGGCCTACTAAAATGATCCACCAACTCACTAAAGTGGCTTTTGTAACATGAGCTCAGCTTGTGTGACTGCATTAGGTTCTGTGACTGTCTTACCACATGCAGGTCACTGCACTGCAAAAAAAAAAAAAAATCTTTATACCACAACAAATTTGAGAATAATGTATTCTGTCTGGCTGCAATGACTTTTTTTTTCACTTCCATGTACAATAATGGTAACATTTCGCAATAAGTTCTCATTCATTAACATTACTTAATATACATTTTTACATGCTGTTTAAGTACTATTCATTGTTAGTTCTTGTTAAGAAAATGAAACATTTTTGTAAGTGTTACCAAAATAATACACTTTTATTAGTTTAAGTACAATTAGAGGTGTTTTTACTGAAAACAAGTCAATAAAGACTATAATATTTGTGGTTGGGTCAGTTCTAGATCGAGAGATGATCAGGAAACATGACACATGACCTTTATTTCTGTTGCTGAGGCAAAATTGGGCACACAGAAAAATACAATAAAAGCAACATTCTGAGGCCCATCAGGTATCAAAATACAGCAATATGAGCGCTAACACGATCATGAACACATGCTGATTGTTTCTGTATCTTTCAATAAAGGCATTTGGCTAGGATCACTGTGATTTCACATTTACACTAATATTGTTCTTGAAGAATTACTCTGAAATATTCTTCCAGACAAAATGACTCTGAATGCATGTCTGAACCAGCTGTAAAAAAAGGCATACACTATGGGATTACAGGTTGAATTATAATATCCAACCCAGAGGAACAAGTCAAACAGCAGAGGTGGTACAGAGTATCCGATGAAGGGATCGATAAGATTACAAATGAAAAAGGGAATCCAGAAAGTCAGAAACACTCCCATGATGATGGCTAAAGTCTTAGTGGCTTTTCCTTCTTTTTTAAATTCAGAATTGACGCTCTGAATGGCCTGAACCTGCCGTTGAGCTGTGTGTAAGATCTTAAGGTACATGCAGAGCATGACAAAAGCTGGAATATAAAAACAGGCCAAGGACATTACAGTAGCTGCCTCTCTGCTCTGAAACACCAAGCATTTTCCATCACAGTCAACATTTTCATAGTAAAAATCCTCAATGCCCAGAATATTAAGCTTCAAGAACATCATGCCAAACCCCAGAGCAGCCGAGACAGTCCAGCAGGTAATAATCATAACTAGTGTGGCAGATGATGTCATTTTACTGTGATATTGAAAGGGGTGACATATGGCGTAATATCTTTCCAAAGAAATGATACAGAGGTTTAAAATTGATGCAGTGCATAATGTCACATCAAGACTGCTGTGTATTTTACAGAACAAATCTCCCAAATACCAACACATCTCAATGGAGCGCAGCATGCTGGGAGGCATCACAACTCCTCCTACAAGCAGATCGGCCACGGCCAGAGACAGGATGAGGTAGTTAGTCGGTGTGTGAAGCTGCTTGAAATGAATGACTGTTATGATCACCAGCAGGTTTCCAATGATTGTAACAATTGAAGAGATGCTAAAAAGGATGTAGAGCAATATTCGAGTTTCCAATGGATAAATAAATCTCTGACAAGACCTGTTACTAAACTCATAACAGAGAAGAGGTTTTTCCCAGATTCCATTTTGGCTGATGTTGATTTGGACATCCATTTATAGAATTCACTGCAGCTTCCCTGTCTGAAACAATGGAGTGAAGTCAATTTCAGCCTGTAAAAATAGTGCAGCTATTTTACGCATCTCTATGAATAAATTACATGTTAAAAGCTTTCTACATTTTCAGTGCAATACTTAAATCAACCAAACCAAACAAGAGAATAAAGCTGCACTGAAATCTTATTTTGCACTCTTACCTTTCCTTCTACAATGACCCACCTCATGTAGCAGAGAGCACATTTATAGCACAAGTTTCATAACAGCCTCCCTCCTGTCAAATCACACAACGTTTGTGTTTCCAAAGCAACCTAATCTTCCCAAAACTCTACATCATAACAGCAGAAATGCAACAAGGCCCTGAAGCTGACTGTAGGGGACAAATTTAATATAGTATAACTTAAAAAACTCTCTCTCACAAAACTCTCATAAGGTCAATGACCTCAGTTAGTCAACAACCCCGACTTGCTTATAAAAATTATCTCATGTGCTGGGATGGGTTGGGCTTGACAAATAGTATAAACAAATTATGAATGTTTTGCAGCAGGACTGTAAACAGGGTTTTATAAATGGCAGATCCTAAATTTATTCAAACTGGCATGCATTTTGCAGAAGAACACTGTTATTGGTGCGCTTCAGTTGACTGTGCGGATGAATACGGTTTGTGGCTTTTTGCTTTTTCAAAACACCAACTCCAGGGACTTAAAGGAGTAGTTCACTTCCAAAACAAAAATGTACAGATGATGTACTCACCCCCTTGTCATCCAAGATGTTCATGTCTTTATTTCTTCAGCCGTAAAGAAATGTTTTTTGTGAAAAACATTTCAGGAATTATCTCCGTATGGTGGACTATGGTGCCCACGAGTTTGAACGTCCAAAATGCAGTTTAAATGCAGCTTCAAATGGCTCTAAACGGTCCCAGCTGAGGAATAAGGGTCTTATCTAGTGAAATGATAAGTTATTTTCTTAAAAAAAAAAAAAATAAATAAAAAATATGTATATACTTTTTAACCGCAAATGCCCGTCTTGTCTAGCTTTGCCATGTAGCTCAGGCGCTGTTTTACCTCTTTTTGTAAAGGCCGTTTGACCTTCTTTTTACATTCACTTTGTAATCACTGGGTCTGTACTTCTGCAGCGATGTAGGGCAATTTTGAAGTTAGAGGAGAAAATAAGATGGGAGTTTTCAACCTACCCTAACTGTCTTGAACCAAGTGCACAGAGTACACGTACATGGCAGAGCTAGACAAGATGAACATTTAAGGTTAAAAAGTATATACATTTTTTTTAGAAAATGACCGATCATTTCATTAGATAATACCTTTATTCCTTGTCTGGGATTGTTTAGAGCCCTTTGAAGCTGCATTTAAACTGCATTTTTAAAAGTTCAAAGTCGCAGGCACCATAGAAGTCCACTATATGGAGATAATTCCTGAAATGTTTTCCCCAATAAACAATTGCAGAGATCAATGGCCAAATAAAAGCATTGTTGCTAAAAGACACATAATAAACAGCCACTGCTGGAGAACCTCAAGAAAACAGTATCAAGTTCAACACCCCCTCTCTACTGCATGTTGGTGTTTTAAAAACATTAACGTTACCAATTAACAGACAAAGCATTGCGAAATTGTTTACTTACGGTTCCAGATGCAGCTGCTGTCTGATCCAAGTTGGATTCTTGATCTTTGTGAACTCTTCTTTGCACTGTGCCTTGTTTACAAAACAATCTGCAGTCAAATACTCCAAACAGACATCTCGTCCAACGCCAGGGGACGCCTTAAAAAATAAACTATCCACTTCATGACGCTGAAGTTCTTGTGAAGTCTGTACAGAGACGCAAACGAGCTGTTTAAAGTTTAAACAAAACGCAGGTCATTTCATACTTCTATTTATGTTGTTATAAGAGCAGTCAAGCGTGTGAAGTACCTCAGAAACGTACTGTATCCAGCGTACATAGCGTCAGTAATTATTACGGGCTTTATTTGCTTTTGACGCAACGACGCGACGCCAACATCAATTGAAAGCCGGTGGGCGGGGCTTATGGTGCGATGATGCATTACTATTCGCTGATGTCCAGAGGTGGTCATATGCAAATATATTTACCAGTGCGACGGCATAAGTCCGCAAAATGCAAAAGGGACGTTTTTGGAGCTTGATTAAATAAATGCTTTGTTTATAACGAGGAGGATGGTTTAAAGCTATTAAACTTGCAAGATGTTTTATAGTACAAATATATCTAAAAATCAAGGCAAATTTGATTCTCTCATGTCATGACCCTATAACTGAGTTTTTGCAGTTTAAAAATAAATATGACCTCACGTTATGTCAATCACGTTTACACACTGCCTCTGAAACTTTTTTCCATCATAAAAAAATCGTATTGGGTTCAAAAGTTGTCACACTTCCCACAGACGCGAAAAATGCAGAGAATTGAAACCAACCAGTTTTTTCAAGGGCAGTGTAAACGTTGTGAGGTTGTATTTAGCTTTTAGACTGAGCAAATTTCGGACGATAATTTTGGACTCAGTGTGCAAGGACCCTGATGAATGTCTAGAATTCGCATTCTACCTACTTTGATTTGATTGGTCATCTCAAATTTTTTGAGCTGCTAAATATTAGACCGCTGAGGCAACTCATGAGAAAGTCAGTTAGCCTATATATAGTTTGCTAACTTAAATAAATGTTTAGCTCCTTACATTTTCTCTCTCACTTTATGGCGGTCAGCTGAAATGTCGCTCTGGAATTCACGCTCGTGAGTAACAGTAAAGCCCGCCTACTTTAATTTGATTGGTCATCTCAAAACATGTTTTTCATTAAGGAATGCAGTTATATAATCATTATCACATGAAATCATATCTTTGGCCTAATAATTTTGTAATTAGTTTTTAAATTAATATATATTTAGGCATGCAAAACAGTTAATAGATTTTTGTTTTTATTGAACTTAAGCAGATGTTGTGTACACAAATGACACTACTTTTATGCAATGACTCCGCATGTGCTGTATGTGTTGTTGTAGCGGCCTATTCATTAAATCTGTACTTTATAGTCATCCGCATTGCACATTGGGGATATTTCACTTGTCTAGCACTGCGATTCAACTCATCAGCTCAATAGCTGAGTATCTCTGTAGGTGTCAGATTAGTTAGGGGCCTGTATATAGAAATGGACTGAGAAGCCCTAAAATGTAAATTGCAATTTACATTTTAAATTTTGTTTTAAATAAAATACCTCAAAGAAAGTTGCCTCTTTGGTTTGTTTTAAATAAAAAGCCTACTGAAAACTCCAAACAAATGGAATGAACAAACATGGAATGACCAAAAAAAAAAAAAAAAAACATCTTGCTAAGCATGGTGTTCATGCATCGTCTGCCTGTCTGGATCTCCTGGAATAATAGATAGATGTAGACTGTGCTTCAGCACTTTTGCCAGCCATGTTGAATTTAAAGTACAGTTGCATAGAATTTTATCTTGGAGTCAAATTCTTTTTTATCTTGTCTGCTTGTACTTTGAAGGTTTATATTGAAAGTATGTTTGTGGAGAGGAGAGATATACTGGCACTGGCCGTGCTGTTTTCACAAAGTTCACTTTATTAGAATTTATTTCCTAAGGATTCATGAGAGGAGCAAAGATCAACACTTGTGGACTCAGTAGAGCCCTGAATGACATACAGCACATAAACATACAGGTACATACAGGATTCCTAAAACACAGATTTCTTTTGCACAAATGAAGGTTTGAAGGTTTAGATAAGAAATCACATACAAAACACAATAAAATAGATACACTGCAATATTTATCAGAAAATAAGACATCAAGAAACACATTTGCATATAATCTGTTTCATTATCACAACAGTATTGTTCTTGAAGAATTAGTCTGAAATATTGCTTTGGATAGAATAATTCTAAATGCATGTCTGAACCAGCTGTAAAAGAAGGCGTACACTATAGGATTACAGGTGGAATTATAATAGCCGACCCATAAGAACAAGTCAAACAGCAGTGGTGGTACAGAGTATCCGATGTAAGGGTCGATAAGATTGCAAAGGAAAAAGGGTATCCAGAAGGCCAGAAATACCCCCATGATGATGGCTAAAGTCTTAGTGGCTTTTCCTTCTTTTTTCATTTCAGAATTCACACTCTGAATGGCCTGAACCTGCCGTTGAGCTGCGTGTAAGATTGTAAGGTACACGCAGAGCATGACAAAAGCAGGAATGTAAAAACAGACCATTGACATTACAGTAGCTGCCTCTCTGGTATGAAAAATGAAGCAGCCTCCATCACATCGAACATTTTCATAATAAAAATCTTCAATGCCAAGAATATTAAATTCCAAGAAAATCATGCCAAACCCCAGAGCAGCTGAAACAGTCCAGCAGATAATAACCATAACTAGTGTGGCAAGTGATGTCATTCTACTGTGATATTGAAAAGGGTGACATATGGCATAATATCTGTCTAAAGAAATGATACAGAGGTTTAAAATTGATGTAGTGCATAATGTCACATCAAGACTGCTGTGTATTTTACAGAACAAATCTCCCAAATACCAACACGTCTCGATGGAGCGCAGCATGCTGGGAGGCATCACAACTCCTCCTACAAGCAGATCAGCCACGGCCAGAGACAAGATGAGGTAGTTAGTCGGTGTGTGAAGCTGCTTGAAGTGAATGACTGTTATGATCACAAGCAGGTTTCCAATGATTGTGACAATTGAAGAGACACTAAAAAGGATGTAGAGCAATATTCGAGTTTCCAACGGATAGATAAATCTCTGACAAGATCTGTTACTAAACTCATAACAGAGAAAAGGCATTTCCAAGATTCCATTTTGGCTGATGTTGGCTTGGACATCCATTTAGACTGAAGCTTCCGTATGAATCAATGGAGTGAAGTCAGTCCCGGCCTTTTAAAATGGTGCAGCTACATTTATGTACCTCTATAAATGAATTACTTGCTAAAAGCTTAATAGATTTTAAATACAACACGTAGATCTACCATACAGGAGAACGAATCTAGACTGAAATCTTATTTTGCACAATCCTCCAATCACAGACTCTCTTACCTCTTTTCACCTTACCAGTGAACCACCTCATTGAGCAGAGAGCACATTTATAGCACAAGAGGTTCATAACAACCTCCCTCCTGTCAAATCACACATCATTTGTGTTTCCAAAGCAACCTAATCTTCTCAAAACTCTATATCAGCAGAAAATGCAACAAGGACAGAAAGGCCCTGAAGCTGCATCTTAATAAAATAATTCATTTTGATAAACACCAAGGAGGAATTCAATGCAAAAAGAGCTGCAACTACTGTTGTCGGCGTCATTTAATGCCCTTTAGATATTTTACAAACAAGGAAAAAATACATTGTACCTCATCACAAACAATAGTTACATTTTCTAAGGCCTATGTGACTCTTAGGGACAAATTTAATAGTCAGGTTTCTGGCATTTTTTCTTGTCAATCAATTATGAATGTTAAATTAGACTGGAATATACCAACATTAAAAGGATTTAAAGTAATCAAATTATTTAAAATAGGCCCCAAGTTTGTTCTAAACTGCACACATTTTGCAGAAGAACATTGTTTTGTTTGTGCTTTGGCTCTGTGTGGATGAATATGGTTTGCGGCACATTCCTCTTCCAAAACACCAACTCCAGCAACTGAAACCCCTCTCTACTTAATGTATAGTATACACAATAATAGAGCCCCCCTACTTTGATTTGCCATCATAAATAGGGTGACCATACGTCCTCTTTTCCCCCGACATGTCTTCTTTTCGGACCTAAAAAATAATGCATCCAGCCAGAATTTCTAAATCACCTGAAATGTCCGGGATTCGGCTTTTGCTTTCTACAGTCGCCATTCATTGTGTTTTTTGTATTAAAGCCCTACACAAGACTGTTTTGATGATCCTGCTCCTGCTGAATTTTGGGCCAGTACTGCCTGTTCACACAATCATTTTAATACTAAATATAATTTTTGCGCATCAGGGAGCTGCAATCGTATGCAGAGTGTTTAAATCTCATTTGAATAGAAGCTGTTTACTTTCACCTCCAATTTCGCAATCACACACACTCTGTATAAAGGCAGCACATCTTACATTATCTGCTGAGCAGCAAATCCTCCAGCATGATTTGTCAGTCATCTCTCCTTGCTTTTGTCTTGACCTATGATCAGTTAAGTGTGATTCCTGCAGCTTGTATTGGATGCAGGGTTGCCAAATCTGCATTTTTTTGATCGGAATTGGGCTGATTTTAAAGTGTTGCGAAGGGCTGATTTTCTCCCGTGGGTTAAATGTTTGAAATATTGCATAAATTACATTTGACTGAAATGCTTATATTGAAACATTTGCATTCTACCTGTGCTAAAACTGTGCAAGATGTTAAGTGTTGTGATGACCACTGGTAGGAAGCCTTTTAGCTGTGTTTATGATCCATCTGCACAAAGGTGACTGTAAAATAAACATTTTAGTTATGGAAATGTAATATTTTGAGTTTTGATATGGGATATGGTCATTGCACTTGCATTGTTTTGGGGGCTTTTTCACTTAAAATAATTAGGCAAATCAGATAATTGTAATTTACATTTAAATTTATTGCTTAAATTAAAATACCTGTGAGAATGTTGCTTTTTTGGTTTGTTTAAAAAAAAGTATTTTAAAGCTTTACATTGAAAGTATGTTTGTGGAGAGGAGAGATATTTTATCACTGACTGTGCAGTTTTCACAGAGTTCAACTTCATGGGGACTTAATTTATACGGATCCTTGAGAGAAGCAAAGATCAACACTGGTGGAGCCAGAAGAGCCCTGAATGACATACAGTTTATATTCATACCGGCATACATATATAGCACATACAGGATTTTAAAAACACAGATTTCTTTTGCTCTAATATGAAGTTTAATTAAGAAATGACATACAAAATGCAATAAAATAGGTACATTGTAATATGTAGCAATCAGAAAATTAAACATCAAGAAATGTATTTGCATATAATTTGTTTCATTATTTACATTAGTACTGTTCTTGAAGAATTGGTCTGAAATATTGCTTTGGACAAAATGATTCTGAATGCATGTCTGAACCAGCTGTAAAAGAAGGCGTACACTATAGGATTACAGGTGGAATTATAATATCCAACCCAATAGAACATGTCAAATAGCAGTGGTGGTACAGAGTAACCAATGAAGGGATCAATAATATTGCAAAGAAAAAAAGGAATCCAGAAAGTAAGAAACACCCCCATGATGATGGCTAAAGTCTTAGTGGCTTTTCCTTCCTTTTTCATTTCCGAATTCACACTCTGGATGGCCTGAACCTGCCGTTGAGCTGTGTGTAAGATTTTAAGGTACACGCAGAGCATGACAAAAGCAGGAATATAAAAACAGATCAGTGAGAATACAGTAGCTCCTGCTTTACTCTGAAACAGCGTACATCCGCCATCACATTTAATACTCTCATGGTAAAAATCTTCAGCACCAAGAATATTAAGCTCCATGAAGATCATGCCAAAGCCCAGAGCAGCTGAAACTGTCCAGCAGATGATAATCATAACTAGTGTAGTTAGTGACGTCATTTTACTGTGATATTGAAAGGGGTGACATATGGCATAATATCTTTCCAAAGAAATGATACAGAGGTTTAAAATTGATGCAGTACTTAATGTCACATCAAGACTGCTGTGTATTTTACAGAACAAATCTCCCAGATACCAGCACGTCTCGATGGAGCGCAACATGCTGGGAGGCATCACAACTCCTCCTACAAGCAGATCGGCTACGGCCAGAGACAGGATGAGGTAGTTAGTCGGTGTGTGAAGCTGCTTGAAATGAATGACTGTTATGATCACCAACAGGTTTCCTATAATTGTGACAATTGAAGAGACACTAAAAAGGATGTAGAAGAATATCCGTGTTTCCAAAGAATAGGCAAACTTCTGACAAGACCTGTTACTAAACTCATAACAGAGAAAAGGCTTTTCCCAGATTTCGGTTTGACTGATGTTGATTCGGATATCCATTTATACAGTTCACTGGAGGTTTCCTGTTTAAAACAAGGGAGTGAAGTTAATTTCAGCCTGCAGTTACATTTTTGCATCTCTATCAAAGATTTACATATTAGAAGCTAGATTGACTGAATGATTTTAAATGCAGCACAACACAACAAAGACTCTCATCCATGTTCTTACCTTTCTTTCTATAGTGAACCAAGGCTGCCTCATGGAGCACAGAGCATACATTTATAGCACAAGAGTTTCGTAACAACCTCCCTGCTGTCGAATCAAACAGTATTTGAGTTTCCTAGGCCCATGGGACAAAATCGGCCTGCCACCCCATTTCTTCTGCTCTGTGAGACAATTTCAGTATACTGTAATTCTGTCATATTTTGCCCTCATTTAATGTGGCTGTGTGAACAGACCCTAACTCTTGACATGTATCCAAAACTGTGTTCAGATTGTTTGATTGTGTTTCATGTGATCAACTGAGCTTTCACTCTTTGGTTGGCACTCAGTCAAAGGACAAACTCACTCAGCATTTATTTAACTGTTTAGTGTTTTCCACTACATAATGTTAAATATAGCTTTTGCTGCTTGATATTGCAAACTGGTATATCTTAGCATATTATTTTAATTATGAACACACTGGTTTGTAGTGTAGAGCTGTAATCGGGCCTTTAAAGTTAGGCCCGACAGAATTCAGCCCGAGCCCGACAAGTACATTTTGATTGACAGCTTTTTAAAAGCCTGAACCCGTTTACAGCCCGACATTATTCAAATGTGCGCAAGCACACAGCTCTTCTGCCTTTTGTCAAGAATGAGTAATATATACATGTTTTAACATAATTTATTCATGACGAACTTAGGCTATAGGCCACTTGGAAGTTGGAACAAATAAATAAAACAAGTCCTCTGTAACGTCGTAACATCTCAGCACTCTAAATGGGCCTAGGCATACACTAGGCCAACGCACCAATAAAAATTAGTGTTTCTTAACAAATTAAATTAAGATAAATTCTAAATTAAGATGGGTATTTGGCAATAACGAAATTAAGATAAAGGCTCCGCGGGATTTGCTTCCCTACTTTTCTCCACAATCCGGCCTCTACGTGACGCGCGGTGAATAGCAGGTGAAATTTAATAAAAGAATAATGCCAACATTAGCCTATATACTCTGTCTACATTATGCATTTAAGACTCAATTAATATTTAGTTATAATTTGAAAAACCTTTACTCACCAAGATTAGGCTACATGTTTTTGTGTTGGAAATTTATTGAATCCACTGTAGATGGCTTTAGCATGGTCCTGCGCTCACTGATGGTGCGTCAGCGGCACTGAACACCCTTTCACTGCTGCTGCTACTGGCCGGGATACATAGTACTGATCTGGCTAATTTTGCAAGTTTTGTAAATTTTGCCAAAACGTAATCGCCAGAGGCAAGCTTCCACTTCTCCTCCTTAACATCCATTTTCGCATCTTTCTTGCGCTAATCGAAACGCATCACATGACTGCTCATTTACCGCACAAGCCGAGCGCAAGCCGGTGCCCGACACGAGCCCGTGTAAAATGATGTAAATTAAGCCCGAATCCATCGGGCCCTGTCGGGTTTGGGCAAAGATCTTCAGCTCTATTGTAGTGCAAACATTTTTGACCATTTACTGCACATTGTTATTCTTCTGGTTATTTCCCTATAGCAGCCAATAAACCGGAAGTCTCCCCCATAAGTTTACTTCCGTGTTTAAGAATAAGGTGGATAAATACGCTAAAAATGACAAAAAATATAGTTGAAAAAAGGTATGTTTAAAACCATACGCTACGTCTTCAAACACATAAGTTTTAATTTGTTTTTAGATTAATATATAGATATATTAAACACGCTATACAATTTTTCAACCACTTGATTTCGCAACGGTGCACCGCACTGCAGATCAAAACAGGGGATATATAACAAAACTGAGGTAAAACGTTGTAAACGGTGTCGAATGTCGATGTAAGTATCCTTTAATGGAAAGCTCCAAACTGCACGACTTCAGTCTCTGCTAAGGTTACGCTACACTATATCTTAAAATAGCAAAGTTTTTAGCTAATTCTATATACATGTAAAAATCATATATAGCGCCTTTAAGCTTCCAAAACACATTTTAGTGCTCTTAAAATGTGGACATAAATTGCACTTTCATGGAATGATTTGCGTTGTTTATGTAAATAGTTTAAATAAAATATCTTTGAGATAGTTACACACTATAAATAGTCACAGTTGACAGCAAAGTAGTATATTAGTATATTAGAAATGCATGAATAAAAATGTTTTGTACATCTTGCTCCATTTAAAAGTATTTGGATCTCCTGAAATATGCACTAGGTGCTTCAGCCAAGCAAGAAATATTTATAAGGGCCTTTTTTAAATCTATTCTGAAGTGATTTGAAGTGATCTCGCATTAAACATGCAGGGTTTTTTTTTTTTTTTTACATGTTTAAACAATTTAATTCATAAGGATGCATGAGAGGGGGAAAAATCAACACCGGTGCACTCAGAAGAGCCTTAAATGCCAAGATATCCAGCATTTTATACAGGCATGTATTATCACATATCACACGTTTTGCACTTCTTTGAGTATAAAGGTTGAGTTCGAAATCACAACTGCAAAATGTGCTAATCAGAAAATTAGACATCAAGTAAAAACATTTGCAATTTCATTATTACATCAGTACTGTTTTTGAAGAATTTGTCTGAAAAACAGCTTTGGATAGAATAATTCTAAATGCATGTCTGAACCAGCTGTAAAAGAAGGCATACACTATAGGATTACAGGTGGAATTATAATATCCAACCCAATAGAACAAGTCTAATAGCAGTGGTGGTACAGAGTAACCAATGAAGGGATCGATAATATTGCAAAGAAAAAAAGGAATCCAGAAAGTCAGAAACACCCCCATGATGATGGCTAAAGTCTTAGTGGCTTTTCCTTCTTTTTTCAATTCAGAATTCACACTCTGAATGGCCTGAACCTGCCTTTTAGCTACATATAAGATTTTCAGGTATATGCAGAGCATGACAAAAGCAGGAACGTAAAAACAGGCCAATGACATTGCAGTAGCTGCGTCTCTGCTAAGAAACATTGTGCATCTTCCATCACATTTAATGTTTGCATAGT
Source organism: Cirrhinus mrigala (assembly GCA_036247105.1). Taxonomy (NCBI): domain Eukaryota; kingdom Metazoa; phylum Chordata; class Actinopteri; order Cypriniformes; family Cyprinidae; genus Cirrhinus; species Cirrhinus mrigala. The sequence goes on from CM070026.1 coordinate 30,790,009, forward strand.
AAAAATCTTCAATACCAAGAATATTAAACTCTAAGAAGATCATGCCAAAGCCCAGAGCAGCTGAAACTGTCCAGCAGATAATAATCATAACTAGTGTAGTTAGTGACGTCATTTTACTGTGATATTGAAAGGGGTGACATATGGCATAATATCTTTCCAAAGAAATGATACAGAGATTTAAAATTGAGGTGGTGCATAACGTCACATCAAGACTGCTGTGTATTTTACAGAACAAATCTCCCAGATACCAGCACGTCTCGATGGAGCGCAACATGCTGGGAGGCATCACAACTCCTCCTACAAGCAGATCGGCCACGGCCAGAGACAGGATGAGGTAGTTAGTCGGTGTGTGAAGCTGCTTGAAATGAATGACTGTTATGATCACCAACAGGTTTCCTATAACTGTGACAAATGAAGAGACACTACAAAGGATGTAGAAGAATATCCGTATTTCCAAAGAATAGACAAACTTCTGACAAGACCTGTTACTAAACTCATAACAGAGAAAAGGCTTTTCCCAGATTTCGGTTTGACTGATGTTGATTCGGATATCCATTTATACAGTTCACTGGAGGTTTCCTGTTTAAAACAAGGGAGTGAAGTTAATTTCAGCCTGCAGTTACATTTTTGCATCTCTATCAAAGATTTACATATTAGAAGCTAGATTGATTGAATGATTTTAAATGCAGCACAACACAACAAAGACTCTCATCCATGTTCTTACCTTTCTTTCTATAGTGAACCAAGGCTGCCTCATGGAGCACAGAGCATACATTTATAGCACAAGAGTTTCGTAACAACCTCCCTCCTGTGAAATCACACAGTATTTGAGTTTCCTAGGCCCATGGGACAAAATCGGCCTGCCACCCCATTTCTTCTGCTCTGTGAGACAATTTCAGTATACTGTAATTCTGTCATATTTTGCCCTCATTTAATGCGGCTGTGTGAACAGACCCTAACTCTTGACATGTATCCAAAACTGTGTTCAGATTGTTTGATTGTGTTTAATGTGATCAGCTGATTGATTTAAATCTGCTTTCACTCTTTGGTTGGCACTCAGTCAAAGGACAAACTCACTCAGCATTTATTTAACTGTTTTCCACTGCATAATGTGAAATATTGCTTTTGCTGCTTGATATTGCAAATTGGTATATCTTAGCATATTATTTTAATTATGAACACACTGGTTTGTAGTCCAAACATTTTTGACCGTTTTCTGCACGTTGTTATTCTTCTGGTTATTTCCCTATAGCAGCTAATAAACTGGAAGTCTCCCCTATAAGTTTACTTCCGTGTTTAAGAATAAGGTGGATAAATACGCTAAAAATGACAAATAAATATAGTTGAAAAAAGGTATGTTTAAAACCATACGCCACGTCTTCAAACACATAAGTTTTAATTTGTTTTTAGTTAAATATATAGATATATTAAACACGCTATACAATTTTTCAACCACTTGATGTCGCACTGGTGCACCGCACTGCAGATCAAAACAAACGTGAATTTCGGCTAAGCCGATGTCCTCTGTTCGCCCACAGCCTTTTTGTGCACACATCAAGAAAACGGGATATGTAACAAAACTGAGGTAAAATGTTGTAACGGTGTCGAATGGCGATGTAAGTATCCTTTAATGGAAAGCTCCAAACTGCACGACTTAACTCTCTGCTAAGGTTCCGCTACACTATATCTTAAAATAGCAAAGTTTTTAGCTAATTCTGTATACATGTAAAAATCTTATATATAGCGCCTTTAAGCTTCCAAAAACACATTTTAGTGCTCTTAAAATGTGGACATAAATTGCACTTTCATGGAATGATTTGCGTTATGTAAATATTTTAAATAAAATATCTTTGAGATAGTAAATAGTCACAGTTGACAGCAAAGTAGTATATTAGTATATTAGAAATGCATGAATAAAAATGTTTTGTATATCTTGCTCCATTTAAAAGTATTTGGATCTCCTGAAATATGTACTAGGTGCTTCAGCCAAGAAAGAAATAATTATAAGGGCCTTTTTTAAACTTTTCTTATGTGATTTGAAGTGATCTAGCATTAAACATGCAGTTTTTTTTACATGTTAAAACAATTTAATTCATAAGGATGCATGAGAAGGGAAAAAATCAACACCAGTGAACACCAGAAGAGCCTTGAATGCCAAGACATACAGCATTTTATACAGGCATTTAATAGTACATATCACATGTTTTGCACTTCTTTGAGTATAAAGATTCAGTTAAGAAATCACAACTGCAAAATGTGCCAATCAGAAAATTAGACATCAAATAAAAACATTTGCAATTTCATTATTACATCAGTACTGTTTTTGAAGAATTTGTCTGAAAAACAGCTTTGGATAGAATAATTCTAAATGCATGTCTGAACCAGCTGTAAAAGAAGGCATACACTATGGGATTACATGTGGAATTATAATATCCAACCCAATAGAACAAGTCAAACAGCAGTGGTGGTACAGAGTAACCAATGAAGGGATCCATAATATTGCAAAGAAAAAAAGGAATCCAGAAAGTCAGAAACACCCCCATGATGATGGCTAAAGTCTTAGTGGCTTTTCCTTCTTTTTTCAATTCAGAATTCACACTCTGGATGGCCTGAACCTGCCTTTTAGCTACATATAAGATTTTCAGGTATATGCAGAGCATGACAAAAGCAGGAACATAAAAACAGGCCAATGACATTGCAGTAGCTGCGTCTCTGCTCTGAAACAGTGTGCATCTTCCATCACATTTAATGTTTGCGTAGTAAAATTCTTCAACACCAAGAATATTAAACTCTAAGAAGATCATGCCAAACCCCAGAGCAGCTGAAACTGTCCAGCAGATAATAATCATAACTAGTGTAGTCAGTGACGTCATTTTACTGTGATATTGAAAGGGGTGACATATGGCATAATATCTTTCCAAAGAAATGATACAGAGATTTAAAATTGAGGTGGTGCACAATGTCACATCAAGACTGCTGTGTATTTTACAGAACAAATCTCCCAGATACCAGCACGTCTCGATGGAGCGCAACATGCTGGGAGGCATCACAACTCCTCCTACAAGCAGATCGGCCACGGCCAGAGACAGGATGAGGTAGTTTGTCGGTGTGTGAAGCTGCTTGAAATGAATGACCGTTATGATCACCAACAGGTTTCCTATAACTGTGACAAATGAAGAGACACTACAAAGGATGTAGAGGAATATCCGGGTTTCCAAAGGATAGACAAATTTCTGACAAGACCTGTTACTAAACTCATAACAAAGAGAAGGCTTTTCCAAGGTTGCTATTTGACTGATGTTGATTTGGCCGTCCATTTACACAATTCTGGAGATTCTCTGTTTAAAACAAGGGAGTGAAGTTAATTTTAGCCTGCAGTTAAATTTATGCATCTCTGTCAAAGAATTACACGTTAAAAGCTTTATTGAATTTAAATTAAATGCATAAAATACATATAATTCAGAAAATAATCTGTGCACAGCAATGCATAAAGCTAAGAAAAACATGCTATTATGAAAAATTACATTAAATAATCTCATTAGTTTAATCAAGACAGTTTATAATATTTATACATTGTATTTATATATGATATTAAGACATGTTCATCTACAGTACATGGAAAGCTCTCATCCATGTTCTTACCTTTCTTTCTTTAGTGAACCAAGGCTGCCTCATGGAGCACAGAGCATACATTTATAGCACAAGAGAACAACCTCCCTCCTGTCAAATCACACAGCATTTGAGTTTCCACAGAAACCTAGTGTTCTCAACAGACTACAACACATGTAGAAAAACAAGAAATCGACCTGCAACCTTATTTCATCTGGCCTGTGAGGTAATTTCTTTAATCTGTGATGCTGTCATATTTTCAGCTCATTTCATGTAGCTAACAGGTTAAAGGAGAACTCCACTTCCAGAACAACGATTTACAGATAATTTACTTACCCCCTTGTCATCCAAGATGTTCATGTCTTTCTGTCTTCAGTCGTAAAGAAATTATGGTTTTTGAGGAAAGCATTTGAGGATTTTTCTTCATATAATGGACTGATATGGTGCCCCGATTTTGAACTTCCAAAATGTAGTTTAAATGCAGCTTCAAAGGGCTTACGTCTAAGTTCATCGTCTGTGTACTCAAAAAGGTAAAGTATGGCGGAAAACTCCATCTCATTTTCTCCTACAACTTCAGAATCATCCGACATGGTTGTACCTTTTTGTTTGTAAACAGCATTTGACTTACTTGCACTTTGCGTGTTCGCTTTGTAAACAGTGGGTCTGTAGTTCCGCCTACATTCTGCGTGACCTTTCGACGTGATTTAATAGTATGTAGTGCCATGGACGTGCATCCCAAAGCTAGTGCTACACAAGCTTTTGTGCTTAAAATGTATACAAATTTTTATTTTCCGAAAAATGATTGATCGTTTCGCTAGATAAGACCCTTCTTCTTTGGCTGGGATCATTTAGAGCCCTTTAAAGCTGCATTTAAACTACATTTTGGAAGTTCAAAATGGGGCACCATTGAAGTCCATTATATGGAGAGAAATCCTGAAAAGCTTTCCTTAAAAACCATAATTTCTTCACGACTGAAGACAGAAAGACATGAACATCTTGTTCTGGAAGTGGACTTCTCCTTTAATTTCCAAAATGTGTAAACAATGCGTCTCAATTAGTGCATTTATTGTGAATATTACCCTTCATGTTCCGAAGATGAACGAAGGCCTTACAGGTTGGGAACGACATGAGGGTGAGTAATTAATGACAGGATTTTCATTTCTGGGTGAACTATCCCTTTAAGTGCAGATATAGATGTTCATACATGTATATAACTACAGTTGCAGACACAAAGGCCTTGTCCCAAATGGCACACTTCATGTGCACTTGCGGTTTTGCAGACTTACAGTGGCTCAGGCCCTGTTCCAAATCACACCTTAAACCCTTGCTGTCTTCCTCAAGTTCACACTTTTGTGAGGTAATGCTGCTTTGACTGTTGGGTAGAAGTCTGCTGTAGAGCTCTCCTCAATGTGGGCTTGGCAAGGGGCCGCTTGCAAGTACCCTTCAGAAAGCTAAAATGACAAATGGGACACCCTCTATGGTCTCGTGGACTTAATGGACACACTCATGCAGCGGCCACTGTAAATCTGCAAGACCGCAAGTGTACATAAAATGTGCCATCTGGGACAGGGCTTTGCTCTCAGGTGTTCACGGACCTGCTTTGACTGTTCCGATACGGCTGATGACTTGCATATAGCGGCTCATAGAAACAGCTGCTAATAAGGCATGTATACATATCTGTGGTTAGAACTACAGCTCTTAACCTATGGTTAAGCATATTTTATTGTTAGTATGACATGTGGATTTAAACAGATCATGCACAATGAGCAAGTTAACATGCAGTACATTGTATAATATACATATCAATCTATTCTAGCTTGTCAAAAATCAGCTCCATTTTTTAAGAGTCCTTATGTGCATAAAAGGTGTCATTATACATGTTTGGCCTGAGTTTCTTTGTATTTACACTGTTTTCGCCAGCTGATGCCTCCAGCCTGTGAAGTTTTGAATGCTTTGAAACAGTGAATCGTTTTGTGAAGCAATTGATTCAATTGATTGATGTTTATATATTTTTGTTAGAAATACTTTTAATATATTTGCAATAGCTATATTTAATGCATAGGCTGTACTTTAAAATTAAAAAATATTTATTTTAATAATACATGATCATCGCATGAAATACTATTCTTTAATATCACAGGTTTGTAATTAGTTTGAATGTATATATTTAAGCTTGCCAACTGCATTTGTTTAGTGCACTTCTTCCAATGTTGTGAACATATAGAAGGACTTAGCATTGCTTATGCAAATGAAATAAACTCAACTCAAATGGAAATTAAAATAGTTTAACTGGAAACATCTTTGCAAAAGTGGCATCATTGTTTTATATATGTGACCCTGGACCACAAAACCAGTCATAGGGGACAATTTTGTGAAACTGAAATTTATACATCATCTGAAATCTGAATAAATAATCTTTTTGTTAGGATAGGACAATATTTGTCCGAGATACAACTATTTAAAAATCTGGAATCTGAGGGTACAAAAAATATTTGGTGGAAACAGATATTGAGAAAATCACCTTTAAAGTTGTCCAGATGAAATTCTTAGCAATACATATTATTTATCAGAAATTAAGTTTTGATATATTTATGGTAGGAAACATACACAATATCTTAATGGAACATGATCTTTACTTAATATATCAATGATTTTTAGCATAAAAGAAAAATTTTGACGCAAACAATGTATTTTTGGCAATTGGTACAAATGTACCTGTGCTACTTGTTGTTGCTGTTTATACTTCAAATATATACTTAAACCATGTTGAATTTGTTGTCATAAATGATATAAAATGAAAGGGTCCTTTTTTTAAAGAAAATCTTCTCAGGTGATTGTAAGTCATCTTTTAACACTAAACATCCAGTTTTTGCACAGTTAAAATTTATTAGAATTTAATTAATAAGGATCCATGAGAGGGGCAAACATCAACACTGGTGGACTCAGAAGAGCCCTGAATGCCAAGACACACTCATATATGCAGGCACTTAAATCACATACAAGTCTTTAAAAAAGATTTGTTTTGCACTCCTTTGAACATGACGGTCCATTTAAGAAATCACAAACAAAATAAAAAAAAAATTAAAAAGCAGATAAACTGCAGTATGTACCAATCAGTAGATAAAATATTGAGAAATGCATTTGCATATGATCCATTTCCCTATTACAACAGTATTATTCTTGAAGAATTTGTCTGGAATACTCTTTTGGATAGAATGACTCTGAATGCATGTCTGAACCAGCTGTAAAAGAAGGCGTACACTATAGGATTACATGTGGAATTATAATATCCCACCCACAGGAACAAATCAAACAACAGTGGTGGTACAGAGTAACCGATGAAAGGATCCATAATATTGCAAAGAAAAAAGGGAATCCAGAAAGTCAGAAACACCCCCATGATGATGGCTAAAGTCTTAGTGGCTTTTCCCTCTTTTTTCATTTCAGAATTCACACTCTGGATGGCCTGAACCTGCCGTTGAGCTGCGTGTAAGATCTTAAGGTACACAGAGAGCATGACAAAAGCAGGAATATAAAAACAAATCAGTGAGAATACAGTAGCTCCAGCTTTACTCTGAAACACAAAGCAGCCTCCATCACAGTCAATGTTGTCATAGTAAAAATCCTCAATGCCAGTAATATTAAGCTCCATGAAGATCATGCCAAACCCCAGAGCAGCTGAAACAGTCCAGCAGATAATAATCATAACTAGTGTGGCCATTGAAGTCATTTTACTGTGATATTGAAAGGGGTGACATATGGCATAGTACCTGTCTAACGAAATGATACAGAGGTTTAAAATTGACGCAGTGCATAATGTCACATCAAGACTGCTGTGTATTTTACAGAACAAATCTCCCAAATACCAACACGTCTCGATGGAGCGCAGCATGCTGGGAGGCATCACAACTCCTCCTACAAGCAGATCGGCCACGGCCAGAGACAAGATGAGGTAGTTAGTCGATGTGTGAAGCTGTTTGAAATGAATGACCGTTATGATCACCAGCAGATTTCCTAGTATTGTGATAATTGAAGAGATGCTAAACAGAATGTAGAGTAATATTCGAGTTTCCATAGGATAGACAAATTTTTGACAAGACCTGTTACTAAACTCATAACAGAGAAAAGGCTTTTCCCAGATTTCAGTTTGGCTGATGTTGACATGGGCATCCATTTACTCAATTCAGATTCACCGTTCTGTAAAAAAGGAAAAATATTAGACACTTGCAAACAAGCGTACTGTATAGGTAATAGGTTTTCTAATAGCTATTGATCTCGCAAGTAACAAATGAACAATATAACATTTGAGACAGACGTTATTCATAAAAAAGGAAAAATAAAGAGAAATTAGAAACTGTACATTTCAAATAAGTAATGAAAACCACACATTATTTTAATTGCAAAGTTCAGTAGCATAACTTTGTCATCCAGGGCCTTACCTCTTTTTTGGTGGCAAAGGCACACTATGGATCAGAGAGCCCAGATTTATAGTAACGCAAACTCCCAGTAGCCCCCACCCACCCACACATGCTCGTCCAGGCACCAATTAGATGGCCTTTTGTCCATGATGGGTATCTTTTTGCACTTAAAAACAACATTAAAACAAAAAAACAAAAAATACATCATAAAATGGCATTTAAGGGAGTATGCATACAGAGGCTTGTAAGCACATATATATTGCATCTCACTTAAATTCATCTAAAATTTATGTTGGAGTTAAGCTAGTTATTAATGCAATGCTTTAACTAATTAGCATTAAACCTGTTGTCTATGTTGGAAGTCTGTGACATGAAAAGGATAGTTTTTCAAACTACATAGTATATAATAATAATAATAAAAATATATTTTTTAATATATATATTACTAGTAAGTTATTTCTTTCCAACATATATATATATATATATATATATATATATATATATATATATATAATTTTGTATTTATAATGTATTTATTTAAATAATTTTGTAAAAAAATAAATAAATAAACAGTTGGAGAACCAGCTTTGAATCCAGCGGTAGATGTTATTTGTTACTTTGAACACCAGATGGCCACTAATACAATCAGATACAATAGTTTCTCAAATAATTATTTATTATTACAACATTTACTGATAAATTTAATGTTCTCTTAAATGGTATGAGGTGACTGAATGGTTTGAACTGATTTCCTATTGAATTGTCACCAACTGATTTGCAGTGGTCAAACTATTTAAAATATAGTTAATTAAACCACAGACTCTATCATAATGCACAATGTTTCCATCTAACATGCATTTTAAGGTGCAGTTAATGAAGTGTTTTCACTAGTTAGCTCACCTGAATGTGCTTGTAGATTTGTGTTGGATGTCTTCGACTTGGAAAGCTGTTATCTTCGGAATGGTAATATGGATATTTTATTTGTAAACATTATACTTTTGTATAAAACCAACAAGCTAAAACAGTAGTAGTACTGAGAGTGTTGTTTAAACATGGCTGAAGGCATGAAAAGTGGAGGAACAGACAAATTGAATCAAACTCAAACTCATGAGTTCAAGCTATTCACTAGCAAAAACCAGTTTAAAAAGAGACATTCTTTTTCAAATTTCAACATGGCTTGTAATGATTTTAAAAAGCATTTAGTGATGGGTGTAACGGAGCTTTTCGAAACTCTGAATCAGTTAAACCATTGCGTCGCAAAATTCACGTTTCGAAGCACTCCAATTGGATCGCAAATCAGATCGGGACTTCAGAGAGTGTATCGCGAGTCATTTGATTCAAATTGGAACTAAACTGGTACATGAATCTTTTGATTCAGATCGAGACTTCAGAGCGGTTCACAAATCATTATTCAGATCAGGACTTCAGAGTGTGTATTGCGAATCATTTGATTTAAATCATAACTTCGGAGCAGGTTCGCAAATCTTTTGATTCAGATCGGGACTTTGGAGCAGGTTCGTGAATAATTTCAGATCAGGACTTCGGAGTGCACATCACAGATCATTTGATTCAGATTAGACTTTGGAGTGCATATTGCTCATCATTTGATGCAAATCGGAACTGAGCTGTTTTGTGAATCTTTTGATTCAGATTGGGACTTTGAAGCATGTATCACAAATCATTTAGATCAGAGCTTCGGAGTGGGTTTGCAAATATTTTGATACAGATCAGAAATTCGCAGCACGTATCGTGAATCATTTGAATTAGATCGTAACTTCGGAGAAGGTTTGCAAATCTTTTGATCGGAACAACGCAGCAGCGCGTATCGCAAATCATTTGGTTTAGACCAGAACTTCGGAGCGGGTACACAAATCATTTGATTCAGATTGGGACCTCTGAGCATTATATGAAATTAAGCTAGCAGGAAACACCAATTAAGTTAGCCTAAATTTTTCTACACTCTAAAAAATGTTTGGTTGTTTATTATACCCAATATCTGGGTTAAACATATTGGGTAGCTTGTTGGGTTATTCTTAAATTTTATTGGGTTATTTCTATAATAATGCTTAAAAGTACAATATGGTTTACATTGACTAAGTGGCTTTATTTATTTATTTTAAAAAGTCAAGTATAGGCCTAATTAACCATGCAATGTTGTATACACTTATTTATTATTATTTTTTATTTTACCTACTTTATTTTAGACTACTTTTTTTTAATGCGCTTGCACGTGTATTTACAATGCACTTACAAATTGCATAAATAATGTTATGAGATTAATGTTTTAAATATAAAAACTGAAATACAGAAATATGAATGATACTTTTAAATATGAAACTAAAATTATTAGTAGATGATGGCAAGCCACTTTCTTAATGTGTAAGTTGCTGAGTCATTTATTCAGTCAAAACCACTGGTTCCTTCAGAAATTAAGAAACTGTTTTCATGAATGGATCAGTGAATCATTAACTCGCCGGTTTGTCAAAAATGCAAATTCATTGAGTGAGGAAACACCTCTGTGTTTTGCTGCAGAGATGCACAACACTGGAACCATTTTTGTTAGCAAAACAGAGGGAAAAAAGACAATATCGTCTGTACAATTTAAATCACTTAATATTTCTTTCTTGTTTCTTGAATTGTTGCCCTGAAGAAAAGTCTGCCACAGATCATGCCAAACCAAACTGTTCGTATAATTGCTCTACATTCGTGTGTGTGTGTTGAGTGAACTATCCTTTTATGTGTCTTTATCAGAGACACAAAATTGATAGGCCTAATTGTGCTTTGGGGGCCTTTCGTAAGATTCATATACTTCTTGAATGTATTGCATTATTAAATAAAAAGTATTTAAATATGTTTAACATAAAATGAGGCAAACGGAAAGCGCTGAATGCTTTCTGAGAGTACTGTATTCTTAGTTTTAGGTTCCTTCATGGTATCTTGGGAAGTAACATTGTCTTTGTCAGTGAAAGAAGAAGTAGCCTGTTTATTTTAGGAAGAAACTCTAATCTTGACACATTTAAAACATATTTTTGTATAACATTGTGAATATACATGTGATTTAGAGTTGCTTGCAACATGTATACATGTAATGAATGGGTCTCAAAGACATTCATTCATATTATAAAACATTACACAGTCTAAATTTAATCTGCACATTTTTTATGCAGTGGCTCAGCATAAATAATGCATATGTGATCTGGTTATTTGGCATCATGTTTACTGTGCAAAGGTGAAGTTATACGTACATAGACATGTAAAACATATTAGCAGGACATTTCTGTTTATTTACATTTTTATATATTATTTACAAGAAGAGTCATTCCTAATCACGTCTTTCCATCAAGTCAGTTTGTGAAGAATTAACTTGAAATATTTTGGCCAAAAGAATGATTCTCAGAGCTTTTCTAAACCACCTATAAAAGAATGCATACACAAAAGGGTTGCACAGAGAATTCAAATACCCAATCCACAAAAAAACATCAAATACGGCCGGTGGTACTGTGTAATCAAGAAACGGATCTACTAGATTACAGAAGAAAAAGGGTGAGATGCTGACAAAAAATACCCCCATGATGATAGCCAGCGTTTTTGTGGCCTTCCCCTCACTTTTGTTTGTAGAGACACTGTTTTTCTTGCCCACGTGTGCTGAATGCTGTATTGATTTTGATTGTCTCCGTGCAACAAGAAGAATTTTTAGATAAATGCTGACAGCGATTATTGCGGGAAGGCCGAAAGCAAGAAATGAGGAAATGGTGCTGGCTGCTGCGGTTTGAAAGATGATACAGGCACCTTCACAGGCCACATTATCGAAGTAAAACTCCTCGGCACCCATTATGTTGAGCTGTAGAAACACCATAGCAAATCCAACAAAGGCAGCCAGACCCCAGCTTAGGGAAATCATAATGAGGGAAACGGGAGGTGTGATTTTATTCCGGTACTGAAGCGGGTGACATACGGCATAATAGCGATCGATTGAGATGAAGGATATGTGCAAAAGAGATGTGATGCATAACATAATATCAACACTGCTGTGTATTTTACAGAATGCGTCTCCCAAGTACCAGCAAGTCTCAACAGAGCGCATCATGCTGGGAGGCATCACGAAACCTCCGATGAGCAGGTCGGCCACGGCCAGAGACAGGGTGAGATAGTTTGTTGGCGTGTGCAGCTGCTTGAAATGAATGATGGCGACGATGACCAGCAGGTTTCCACATACTGTGGTAAGCGCAATGGCGCTGAAGAACAAATAAAGCAAAACCTGAATCTCTGACGGGTAGACGAATCTCTCGCACGAGCTATTGGACGACTCAAAACACAGAACAGGCCCATGATCAATCCTAGTATGAGTTGAATTTTTTAGGTCCATCACCAGCTGGACATGTTCTGTTCAAAACAAAACAAACACACAACTGTTAGTTAGATTACATTGTCATAATCATACAAAAACATTATAAGCCCTGAAGCTTGAACATTAGTCATAAAATTAGACGTTCATGACAAACCTTACCTGTCTACGCAAAAGCGAACGTGCAGAAATCACTTATTTATATCCTCACCCCTCCTGCATTGCATCACTACTGTTACTACATCCATCATTGATCAACAACAGAAAGCTTTCCTGTGAGATTTCCATCTATTTTGATCCTGAGTTACGCAAGTCAATGAATTCAGTGTGTTCAATTTTTTTCTTTTTCTTTATTTTGGTGCTTTTTATGTTCCTATGTTAAAACTAGCAGAGTTCAGCTGTTTGGAATGAATTTATCATGCATTCATTACTTATATTAGTTTATTTTTTAAATGTATTTTATGTGTATATTTTATTGTTTTGCTTTTGTCCCAGACCCAGGCTTAACATTTTTAAATGAGAAAAAGGATTAGTTCACTTTCAGAATAAAAAATTCCTGATAATTTACTCACCCTTATGTCATCCAAGATGTTCATGTCTTTCTTTCTTCGGCCGAAAAAGAAATTTTCTCTATATAGTGGACTTCAATGGGAATCAGCGGGTTGAAGGTCCAAACTGCACGATCACAGCCTAGGAATAAGGCTCTTGTCTAGCGAAACAATCGGTAATTTTCTAAAAAAAAAATTACATTTATATACTTTTTAATCACAAACGCAACAACCTCACTCATTACATAATCACGCACGCGTGACGCAGGGCGGAAGTAGGCTACTGACAGTGTTTACAAAGCCCTACCCTACCTTACCTTTTTGAACTGAAGTACACAGGCCAGAGGTTGCTTAGATTTTAACGTTGTCCGTCATTTTGACCGACAGGGTTGTAAAAATTCTGTCATAATCTATTATTTCTGTTATTTTAATTTTCATATTTTAATTATAATAACACATTTAATTGCTTTCATTTTTGTTCAGATTTTCATTTTTAGTCATAAACTTACAGGACGAGCATATAGGTTTATAGGTTTATTTATTTATGAAGAGAACAGATGAACAGATGAGACTGTGCATTTTTGATTTTAAAGGGGTCACCCGATGCCCATTTTCCACAAGTTGATATGATTCTTTAGGGTCTTAATGAAAAGTCTATAATATACTTTGGTTAAAAATTCTCAGTGGTAGTGTAAAACAACACCCTTTTTACCTTGCCAAAATCAGCTCTGCAAAAATTATCCTGTTCTGGTCGAGGTTGCTTTAAATGTTAATGAGCTCTGCTCGCCCCGCCCCTCTCTTCTCTCTGTGGAGTGACGAGCCTGTTTACTTTAGCTGCATTTAGCCTCTAAACTTGCTAACTAGCATGTTATTAGGAAAGGCGATCGCAAAGATTCATAAAAAACCCTTATACATATACTTCTGCTGTAAGTGAAGCTGGAACACGAATGATTCGTGCGAACGTAGACAGATATATGTAGATCGGGAGGCGCATTCCATTCACAAACAAACGTAATCCACTGCATCTTCATTGGCTCAGATGTTGGTAAATGACGACCACTATGTTATTACATTCAGCAACACAACACCTCAATCGCTCAATCAGAGATATTCTTGTCTATCTTACATCCCTGCTCCAGCATCAAAACAATGGAGACTGTTACAGCTGATCTGAGGTAAGACGCTCATGTCAGTCAACTATCGTGGGAGTGGCCTCTGTCGGTGTGACGCCACACAGACAAGCATCTGAAAATGGCTCGATTTGAAAAAGGTGTTATTATTTTTACAGATTAATTAAAAACCACTGCATGAATTTTTACCATTATAGAGTAGATTTGTACATACACTGCAAACACACATTAATGTTCAAACAACACGTAAAAGTTCAAACTTTGCATCCGATGACCCCTTTAATATATTCTAATTTTTATAAACTCTTAATTTTTATTCTTAAATCCCAATCAATCTTTTGATCTATGCTGTTTTCGGTTGATGAATGCATAGTGCGCCTCCCATCTGATAAATAGCAATAGGCTAAGCTTTGTTACTTTTAATATGAAACAAAGTGTCAGATTTCGAATTCTATGCATTTCATTAGGAAATTCAAGCAATAAATATCATTTTGGGGCTCCTTAATGTGGCGTGATAGATCGTTGTTGCTTAAACTAGGTACCCGCCTGTGAATAATCAAATACATAGCAAAAGATTCTGACAGTTTCATTTTTGTTCTGGATCCCGTGCTCTGCTGCCACACTGGAGCGGATTCGCCACCAACTGGACAAGGGTGGGAATTACAGTTACAAGTTACAATAGATCAATCTCAGTGTAATCTGTCAAAGTGACGGACGGCCTTCAGATGATTCCTGCACTAATCAAAAATAGTCAATGACGGACAGGACATTTTTTTTTTTTTTTTTAGAAAATGCCCAATCATTTCGCTAGATAAGACCCTTATTCCTCATTGAAACTGCAATTTGGACCTTCAACCCCGCTGACCCCCATTAAAGTCCACTATATGGAGAAAAATGCAATGTTTTCTTCAAAAACCTTAGTTTCTTTACGACTGAAAAAAGAAAGACATGAACATCTTGGATGACATGGGAGTGTGTACATTATTAGGAATTTTTTATTCTGTAAGTGAACTAATCCTTTAACACATATTGCTGCTTTCTCAGCTTTGTGGTGTAATTTCCATCATGACCAAGACTTTAAGTGAAGAGCTTCAGATGAAATATGAGTCGTAATGTTTGAAGAAAAATCCTGGTAAATTTCACTGATAGACACTTTGTAGCAGTTTTCCCTCAGAAATTGCTAGTAAATTCCACAAATACTTACAACTAAATTAGCATTGAATTAGTGCACTGAATTAATCATGAATTTTGGAAGTATATAGATTTAAATAGTGTTTTCTTGCAAAACACACTCCAATAATCTTTGTTTGTAACTTGAAAAATGTTTTTTTTTTTTTTTTTTTTTTAATTAATGATACTTGGTTTATGAAATATTAAAGTTAGATTATCGATTTTATTTATAGATCATTGCTGAAACACAGGCTTTGCCTTTGGCCTTTGAAGCACTGGGATGGTTGTTGATTTGTCTTTGAAACAATCTAAATGTGTGTAAAGAGAACACATGCAGTCAGTTGTGTTCATGTGAGTTTATGTGTGTGTGACTTAAATTTACATGATATAAATGTTTCATTAGGCTGTTTGTGAGCAACTACAATATGCTTAAAAATCCTAAATGTCTTTTTGATTCCTCCAGTTAAAACAGTGACATCATACCTGTGTAATTTCTGTGTCTAGAGAAATCCTGTTGTGGAAATAACTGGTGGTTAGTTTTACGTCTTCTTGATCTAAAGATGTTTGTGAGCTGAGGGACTTATTAAATGTGATAAACATGTTTGCGATATATCCTGCTGTTTATCTGTACATTCACACCTGTTCTCATTAAACAACATAAGAATCACACTTGACTCTGATTGATCCCTTCAGGAGTGAAAACATTCACCTCAGAGCGTCTGGAGTTGCATCATTCTGATTGTGCTAATTAGATAATATGGAATATGGATAATAAGGATGCCAAATGAAGTCATGAAAACAAGCTAAATGAAAATATGAATGTAAAAATCAATAGATAATAAAAGTATAAGCCTTCAAAGTGTCTATATGATGTAAATGACATTTTTATGTTAAAAACAGAGATTTGTAGGTAGAATTGGACATCCATGATCTAAGCAATATTTAGGCAGAGCATGTGGAAAAGAGTTAAAGAGTTAGTTTACCCAAAAATGAAAATTCTGTCATTAATTACTCACCCTCATGTTGTTCCAAACCAGTAAGACCTTCGTTCATCTTCAGAACACAAATTAAGATATTTTTGATGAAACACAAGAGCTTTCTGACCCTGCACGGACAGCAATGCAACTGACACATTCAAGGCCCAGAAAGGTAGTATGGACATTGTTTAAAATAGTCCATGTGACATCAGTAGTTCAACCGTAATGTTATGAAGCTACGAGAATACGACATACTTGCTACCTATCTGGGCCTGGAAACATTTCAGTTGCATTGCTGTCTATGCAGGGTCAGAAAGCTCTCAGATTTCATCAAAAACACCTACATTTGTGTTCTGTAGATGATTGAAGGTGCTACAGGTTTGGAACGACATGGGGGTTAGTAATTAATTACAGAATTTTCATTTTTGGGTGGACTATCCCTTTAAATGGAAGACTTTAAAAACAGTCTTTTGCTCTTTTCAAAAACATTTATGTTTATTGATGCTTTTCAGTGTTGCATGAATTGTAATGGACATTTCTCTCACTTCATCCACCATCTTGGGTGGATTTTAATTTTTGCAGAGCTTATCTCAATGAATTATGGGATTGTGAATTGTCTCTTAAATCTTGCATTTCTATTTTTGAGGTCTACATTAAGTGCTTCAGCAATAGCAAACTTACAGAACATGTGCTAATGAATAGTCACCCAATAATCAAGTAAATAAAATATCACATCAAATATAAAGTATTCAAATAATATAAAACATACTTGTTACAAATGCACTGTCAAATAGCTTGTAGCTATAACATAAAATTCAGCCAGTAAGATTTTTTTAATTATTATTTTTATTCAACAGTTATGTAGCACAAGTGTTGTCAACAATAATAGTAAAAAAATGTTTCTTGAGTAGCAAATCAGCATATTAAAATAATTTCTGAAGGATCATGTGACACTGAAGACTGAAGTAATGATGCTGAAAATTCAGCTTTACATCACAGAAATAAATTGTATTTTAAAATATATTCAAACAGTTATTTTAAATTGTAATATTTTACAAATTTACTGTTTTTACTGCATTTTTGATCAAATAAATGCAGCCTTGGTAAGCGTAAGAGACTTTTAAAAACGCTAAAAAAACTCACCATACCAAAACTTTTGAACAGTATGTACCAGGAATCATTGAGCCATGGCCAAACCAGAAAACTAAAGTAATGTGTATTTTAATTGCTTGGCTGTCATTTGCTGCCTCGTCATGTAGGAGGGTCAGACAAGATGATAAAGTGTATTTAAGGGACTCTACTCTCACTATTAACATAGAGGTACTGTCTAGGCCAGAATTTTATAGGTTTTTGTTTTGCAAGACTGAGACAGGCAGGATGGATTTATCATTGCATGAATATGATCCCACTCAGTTTTGTTTTCCTGCAATGAACAACTCTTGTCTTAAAGGCACACATCATGTGTCCACACAGACTGTGGTGTATCTCCTATTGGTGATGGCGATGATTGTGACTGTTCTAGGAAATTTGGTGGTCATTATCTCCATTGCACACTTTAAACAGCTCCAGACTCCCACTAACATCCTGGTGATGTCTCTGGCTCTAGCGGATCTGCTGCTTGGACTGGTGGTCATGCCTTTCAGTATGGTCCGTTCTGTTGATGGCTGCTGGTACTATGGAGACGGCTTCTGTTTGCTACACTCCACCTTTGACCTGTTTCTCACATCTGTGTCTATTTTTCATCTCATTTTTATTGCTATTGATCGACATCAGGCTGTTTGTTATCCGCTTCATTATCCTACAAGAATAACCATACCTGTTGCATGGGTCATGGTGATGATAAGTTGGAGCATGGCTGCTTTATATTCTTACGGCTTAGTGTATTCAAAAGCTAATGTGGAAGGACTGGATGAATTTATTGAATCTATATACTGTATGGGAAGCTGCACTTTGCTTTTCAATGCATTGTGGGGAGCCATAGACACATTAATAGCTTTTCTCTTGCCTTGTTCTGTCATGGTGGGACTGTATGCAAGAATTTTTGTGATTGCAAAACAGCACGCTAGAAAACTCTGTGAGGCAAACCAAAATGAAAACGAGAATATGTTTAAAAGCTCTCGAAGATCTGAACGCAAAGCAGCAAAAACTCTGGGTGTGGTTGTTGGTGCTTTTATTATTTGCTGGTTGCCATTTTTTATTAACTCTTTGATTGACCCTTACATCAACTTTTCCACTCCACTTGCTCTCTTTGAAGTGTTTGTCTGGTTAGGCTACATTAATTCAACCATAAACCCCATCATATACGGTCTTTTCTATCCATGGTTCAGAAAAACCCTTTCTCTTATTATAACATTGAGAATATTTGAACCAAACTCATCGGATATCAATGTCTTCACTGTTTGATTTCATTTTATATGTGCAGCACATTGATACTTCTTTTTCAAGTCACATAAATAAAAAACAGTGTGAAATCAGATGCTTAACCTGTGTAAAATTAATGGTGATCTAAAATGTGACCCTGGACCACAAAACTAGTCTTAAGTAGCATGGGTATATTTGTAGCAATAGCCAAAAATTCATTGCATGGGTCAAAAATATCGATTTTTCTTTCATGCCAAAAATCGTTAGGATATTAAGTAAAGATCATGTTCCATGAAGAATTTCTTTCCAGCCAAAGAAGGTCTTTGTGTTTATATTCTTCTCAGTGGTGTTTGCTCTGAAATACATGATTGTTTAATTAGATTACAAGGCTGAAAATTAAATATAGCGTGCATATTGTTTTTTCTGTTTAAAGGGGAGGTTTGTGAACTGGGCCTGAAAACATCTTTAATGTTCAGGGCAGAAATAAGACTGAGAGATAAATTGTTTAGCAAGTATGTAACATGTAAAGCTTGTTTGCTTTTTTATCTTTCTGGGCAGTTAACCAGACAATGATGTGATCTAATATGATCCGTGGTACTGCATTTTGATTCATAGGATTCATTCGTCTTTTGGGAAGACCACTAAAGAGATCATTGCCATTCTGTTAGTAAAAAAGGATGGATTTTTCAGCTAAAATTGCATAGCTTTCACTTATACTCAACCAAATGTTTTTTGGAAAAACCAGTCTGTACATTCTCAGAAAAAAAGGTACAAATTGTCACTGGGCAGAACCCTAAAATATAAAAGCCCAAAGGTACATATATGTATCTGATATACCACTAAATGGTACATATTAGTGCCTTAAAGCACATGTGTTAAACTTCGGTTCTTAAGTGCCATTGTGCCACAGAGTGTAGCTCCAACCAGCTCCAAAACACCTGCATGGAAGTTTCTAGTAATTGTAAGAAGCTTGGTAGTAGGTACTTTACTTTATGACCGGAAAAAGAGTATGTTCTATATAGTATGAATTTGTGTAGTATGAATGTAATCTGGATGTACTGCATTCGCCATGTTGTCATTATCATGTGACCATACCAGCGTCAGTTGCATTGTGTCACTTCCTTTCATAAATTCTCTCTCGTGGCCTCATGGGATAGTGTCCATCACATGCACATTTCATAATCATGCTGGAAGTAGAAGGTCATCCAGATGCTTTTACGAGCTCTTTGAATTCAGACATACGTATTTTGTCAAAAACTGTTTTTTGCCTACGATATAGTAGGGACGTATGTGGTTTCGGATACTGCCCTTGATTAGCTGGTTCAGGTGTGTTTGATTAGGGGTGGTGCTAAACCAGTGGCCCTCAGAAACTGAATTTGACACCCTCGTCTTAAAAGAACATACTAATACATAAAAAATGTACCATTAGTTCTAGGAATGTCCCAGGCTGATCTCAAGGATCCGGATCGGAGGCCGATCAAGAGGTTTTTTTTAAGCGATCGGTATCAACTCTTCTCAGTCCGATCCTTTTTTTACGTCAGCTGTCATGCAGTAGGTGGCGTTATGCACCTTTAAGTGAGTTTGCCAACCATCATTAAATGGAAAAGATGCTCAAATGTGCATGCTCAGCCACCATTAAAAACAGAAGAAAAAAATATGTTTGTGCATGACGCATGAAAACTAGTGAGGTCTGTTCTAGCAAGTCACACGCGTTAGTTTTTGTGTTCAGTACATTTGATGTGCACTCAAGTAACGAATACGGATGCACCGAAATTTTTGGCCGCCGAATATGGCATTTCCGTAAATATGAGCCAAAAATAAAATGGTGCCCCAGAAAAGCAAAGTCTGGAAAAGCAAAGTCTGCTCAAATCAGGGTTGCCAGGTTTTTACAACAAAACCCGCCCAACTGCTACTCAAAACTAGCCCAATCGCATTTCGAGGGAATAAAGTACACTTTTTTTTGTTGGGGTTCCCCTTGTAAATTCATATTTCAGGGGCTAAATATGACGTCATTTGGGTCGCTTCAACCCGCGGACATCAAAAACAACCCACGGCAACAGTGTTAATGTAGCCCAATTCTGCAGGAAAACTGTGGAATTGGCAACACTAGCTCAAACAACGCGCTGACAAGAAATTTCTATATAGTATACTTGTTCCTGTTTGTGCTGTAACATGGTGTAGTACAATTGTACTGGGCAGCGCTGGTAAATTGATGCTACCCTCTCGTGATGCTACTTTGATAATAATAGCTTTGTAGGGCTGTACGTTATTTGGATAATTTAAAAAAAAGTCAGTTAAATAAGATTCTGTTGCAAAGAACTGATTATATCTTTTTAAATATATTGATATTTAATTAAATATATATATATATATATATATATATATATATATATATATATATATATATATATATATTCTGTCCAGTTTTATTGTTTTACTTTCAATAAATGTGTGGTTATTTGATTGGGTTGTATTTTTTAAATTGAGTATCATTATATTTGATATTATTTAATAAAATAATGAACTTGGTATTGGCAGATACTCAATATTATTATTCAATGACTCAAATCGGATCGGGGACACAAAAAACCTGATCAGGACATCCCATTTAAAAGAGTACCACCCCATTGACAATTTTGTACCTTTTCTCTGAATGTGTATATTTTTAATCTTAAATAAGTGCTTGTTAGTCATTTGCTGCTCTGTGATGATGTGGGAGTGTCTGAAAAGATCATGAATTGTATTTAAGGGCTAAACTAGACCAACTAAAACAGGATTGACAAGATTTGAGAAACACGACAGTCGGGATGGATTTGTCATCACAAGAATACGATCCCTCTCAATTTTGTTTTCCTGCAGTGAACAACTCTTGTGTTAAAGGCACACATCATGTGTCCACACAGACTGTTTTGTATCTCATATTGGTGTCTGCTATGACTGTGACCATTCTAGGTAATTCGGTGGTCATCATCTCCATCGCGCACTTCAAACAGCTCCAGACTCCCACTAACATCCTGGTGATGTCTCTGGCTCTAGCGGATCTGCTGCTTGGACTGGTGGTCATGCCTTTCAGTATGATCCGTTCTGTGGATGGCTGCTGGTACTATGGAGACGCCTTCTGTTTGCTACACTCCACCTTTGACTTGTTTCTCACATCAGTGTCTATTTTGCATCTCGTTTGTATTGCTATTGATCGACATCAGGCTGTTTGTTATCCACTTCAGTATCCTACAAGAATAACCATACCTGTTGCATGGGTCATGGTGATGATAAGTTGGGCTCTGATTGCAGCCTATTCATATGGTCTACTGTACTCAAAGGCTAATGTGGAAGGACTGGAGAAATATATTGAATCAATACACTGTATAGGACGTTGCAGTCTGCTTTTCAGTAAATTGTGGTCCGTTTTAGACACGTTGATAACTTTTTTCTTTCCTTGTTCTGTCATGGTTGGACTGTATATTAGGATTTTTGTAGTTGCAAAAAAACATGTAAGAACAATTACTGAGACAAACCATCATGAAAATGAAAATGTGTTTAAAAGCTCTCGACGATCTGAACGCAAAGCAGCGAAAACTCTCGGTGTGGTCGTGGGTGCTTTTATTCTTTGTTGGTTGCCATTTTTTATTAATTCTGTGATGGATCCCTACATCAACTTTTCCACCCCACTTGCTCTCTTTGAAGTGTTTGTCTGGTTAGGCTACATTAATTCAACCATAAACCCCATCATATACGGCTTTTTCTACCCATGGTTTAGGAAAACCCTTTCTCTCATTATAACGAGGAGAATATTTCAACCAAACTCATCTGATATTAATGTTTTCACTGTTTGATTTCATTTCATTATCACCTCACTGTACAACACATTGGATAACAGTTGATATTTACACTTAGCGAAATCATTATTGTGCAAATTGCATAAACAAAGAATAGTGTAAATTGCATGTGTTTTATCTGTGCAAAATTAAAAGATGATCTGATTTTGTATCCTAACAAAACATAAAAAACACTTTTTGAAAAAATCAAAAACAAAAGCAGTTCATCTTAATTTAGTATAACAACATATATAAAGCACAAACGTATATGTGTTGTGTCAAGTCTATTGTGGTATAAGATTGTGGTGCTTTTGGTGCATGAAATAATGTAAGTGGCAAAGCAAGCAGGACTTTATTTCTAAACATTTATAGATATAGGTCCAATAACTGCTCCTTCATTCAGTATATGAGGAAAGCATGAGCAAAAATAAGGGAATCCTGGCACACTGTGCCTTTTAACATGAAATAGGGTGGCTTCAGGTTGATTGGGACACTTTTTGTCATTGAAATGACTCGGAAAAAGTGTCCCAATCAACCTGAAGTGACCCTACATTTTGCTTCCCAAATTATGAAAAACTTGAATTATGAGCTGATGGTCCAAACATTTCAAAATACCAGATTTTAAGTCCATAAAATATGCTTGTGTGAAGCTTAAAGAACACTTATTCAGTAGTTTTTATACATTCAGTATAGTTGAACCTATTGTCTATTATAAAAGCCTTTCTGGAAAAAGGAATCCCCTTAGCATTCATATTAGGGTAGGGTTGAAATATTTCTCCATTTTTTTTTATTGTTATGTGCCTCCTCTCCAATTAATCTCAGTACGCTTTGTGTGCTTTGTAACTTCTGACATGCGACAAAGTTTTAGCTTTCAGATTCTGTTTATTTTATTTCGAAATATAAATAGTAAATGCCGTTTTGGCGCTAATTAACGTGGCGCCACAGAATGCAGTAGCCGCCTCAGATCAAGCTAAGCGCTAGCCGCGGAGCTCGCACGAACGGATCATCTGTTCCTCTTTGCGGCTAGTAAAAGCATGAAACAACCATGAATAAACATAAAAAAGTATGTTAAAAAGATAAACTATAAGTTTCCGAAATGCATCGTATCTTATATAATCGCACAATCAGTATTTTAACCGCGGAAAGACGTTAGTAAAGCTTGTAAACAATAGGCTATCCTCTATCACGTAATGCTATGTTTACCTCAGGAAAGTCATTCAGTGTCTCTCAACTCGATAGATGGCTAGAAAAAATTACTCTAGAGAGTGTTTTGCTAATAATATGCTCTTTATTATATATTAATTATTTTTTAAACTGTTCTTAAATATTTGATATATGTATGATTCTTTAAATAAATGGGAAAACAATGAAAAAGCTTTTAAGAAAGGATTTACTGTAAAGTTTACAGCGTAAGTTAGAGATTTTTCTATTTTTTTGTATACTCAAATCAATATTGAATCGAATTGAGATCAGATTTGAATTAAACCACAAACTTTTTAATCAAATTGTGACTTTCTGTCAGCTCTAAATTTGATTAATCTCAAGGACAGTAATTTAGATCATGTTCACAGATTTCTATTAAATAATGAATTTTTCATCTTTGTCATGAAATAAATAGCTTAGCTTTCATGTATATGGTATTTTACACAATTTTAATTTAAACTATACTTTTATATGATAATTAATGATCAAGTATTGGACAAACCAGAATATTCAAATGATGTAACTTATTTTCTTAATTATTAATGAGTGCTTGATTGTTATTTGCTGTCCTGTGGTGATATGGGATGGTCAGAAATGAGCATGAAGAATATTTAAAGGCCTGACTAGACTCAATAAAACTGAGACTGAGAGGATGGATTTATCATCACAAGAATACGATCCTGCGCAGTTTTGTTTTCCTGCAATGAACAGCTCTTGTCTTAAAGGCACACATCATGTGTCCACACTGACTGTGTTGTATCTCCTATTGGTGTCTGTGATGACTATGACCATTTTAGGAAATTTGGTGGTCATCATCTCTATAGCACACTTCAAACAGCTCCAGACTCCCACTAACATCCTGGTGATGTCTCTGGCTCTAGCGGATCTGCTGCTTGGACTAGTGGTCATGCCTTTCAGTATGGTCCGTTCTGTGGATGGCTGCTGGTACTATGGAGACGCCTTCTGTTTGCTACACTCCACTTTTGACCTGTTTCTCACATCAGTGTCTATTTTTCATCTCATTTTTATTGCTATTGATCGGCATCAGGCTGTTTGCTATCCGCTTCAGTATCCTACAAGAATAACCATACCTGTTGCATGGGTCATGGTGATGATAAGTTGGAGCATGGCTGCGTTATATTCTTACAGCTTAGTGTACTCAAAAGGTAATGTGGAAGGAATGGATGAATTTATTGAATCTATATACTGTTTGGGAAGTTGTGCTTTGCATTTCAATGCATTGTGGTCAGTTTTAGACACATTACTAACCTTTTTCTTGCCTTGTTCTGTCATGATTGGACTGTATGCAAGAATATTTGTAGTTGCAAAAAAGCACATTAGAATAATCGGTGAGGCAAATCAGCATGAAAATGAGAATATGTTTAAAACCTCTCGACGATCTGAACGGAAAGCAGCAAAAACTCTTGGTGTGGTCGTTGGTGCTTTTATTCTTTGCTGGCTGCCATTTTTTATTAACTCTATAATGGATCCCTACATCAACTTTTCCACCCCATTTATTCTCTTTGACGCATTTGGCTGGTTAGGCTACATTAATTCAACCATAAACCCCATCATATATGGCCTTTTCTACCCATGGTTTAGAAAAACTCTCTCTCTCATTATAACATTGAAAATATTTGAACCAAACTCTTCTGACATCAGTGTGTTCACTGTTTGACTTTGGTTCTTTTTCATGTGATTTTGATCTGATACACTTAGCACATGCTTTCTTACTGAAATGATGCACTGAACAGTTCACAAATGATGAAATATGTAAAAACGCTGCAACATAGTTACACATTTTTCCCTATATATTAAATGTAAAACATCATATAGAAAAGAAAATGCCCATAAATCCAGAAACTGGCAAAGATGTGTCAGTCAATCGAACTAGTAGCCTATATCACAAGTTAGGGTTACAAATCAAGTTTTTACAAATCAACAAGTGAATTAAACCACCTACAATGTTTGCTAGGGGGAAAGAAAACAGAATACATATTCACAGAAGCATAATTAGAAAGAATTTTTATTTTTTGTTTTTTATTGTTTGAGTTGACTTGGTGATCTTTGGTGGCCATTTCATCTTTACACCCTTGGGTCTCTTCATTTAGAATGAGAATACACAATAAAGACATTAAAATTGGGAGATTGTAGAATGTCAAGAGAACTGTAACTGTCATTGTGAATTTTAATGATGAATAATTATAACCCATGTGTGCTCATAATCATACTTAGTGTTAATGTCTGTTTCATTTCTATCTAGTTTGTATTAAAAAAAAAAAAAAACTCAAGAACAAGATATGGTTTCTTTTTTTAGCGGAGGTACTGTAAGTCTTATATTTAGAGGCATCAAAATTTCGTGAATTAAAATGCCTACAAATGCTCTGAACTCGTGCTGAATATTGAAGCGAAATCAGGTGACCCAATCGTCAAAAAATCATCTGGGACTCAGAATATGAAAAAAATAAATAAATAACTTTTCAGCTTAAATCTTCATTATATAGTCAACTCTTGTCTGAATGTACTGTATGAACTATAGCACATAAATGTAATGATATGTGAAAGTTATTATAGGACAGAATGCACAAAAATATTTTAAGAGTTACAGTATTTGAAACAAACTAGGTGTTCAAAAACGACATAAATTATATAAAAAAGTATATATATATATTTTTTTTATATATATATATATAAAACAGCTAATATATATACATGTATGTGTTTATAATTCTGAGAGTAAATGTGATTTAACGTGTAATCTTTATAGGTTAGGTGACTCATTCTGTGAAGATCTCTATCATTTCCGGATCAGGCGGAGTTGATGCAAATGTCTTCATTTTTACAACTAGTAATAGCACAAAATAAACATTAATGAACATCAGAAGGTTTGTTGAAATATAGAGTATAACATACTGAAATGTATTTTGTCTCGTTTAATCGCACAATCAGTATTTTGACTGCGGAAAGAAGTAAAGCTTGTAAACTGTAGCCTGTATCATGTAACATTACATTTACTTCAGGAAAGTCATTCAGTGTTCCTCAACTCAATAGTTAGCTATAGAAAAAAAAAAAAATAACTCTAGAGAGTGTTTTGCTAATAATATGCTCTATATTTTTAATATATATATATATATTTTTTTTTTTTTATTATTATTATTTTTTTAACTGTTCTTAAACATTTAATATATCTAATTCTTTAAATAAATGGGAAACATATGAAAAAGCTCTCAAGAAAGGGTTTACTGTATTTACAGCATTTGTTAGAGATTTTTTCCTTTGAGAAAAAAAAAACAACTGTACTGTGCCTGATGTATATCCAAATCAGTATTGAATCAATTTATTCGATTATAATCGAATATATTGATTATTGTTATTATTATTATTATTAAATAATATATATATTTTTTTATCTTTGTCATGAGATAAATGTATGGTCATTTACACTATTCTATTTAAAATATTCTTTTATAAGATAAATAATTGAGTAATGGACAAACCATAAAATTTAAATGAAATAACTTAAGACTGTATATTTTCTTCATTTTTAATGAGTGCTTGATTGTCATTTGCTGCCCTAAGATGATGTGGGAGGGTTAGAAAAGAGCATGAAGAATATTTAAAGACCTGACCAGACTAAATAAAACAGCATTTTATTGGTTCTAGTTTTCTGAGACTGAGAGGATGGATTTATCATCACAAGAATACGATCCCACTCAATTTTGTTTTCCTGCAGTGAACAACTCTTGTCTTAAAGGCACATACCATGTGTCCATTCAGACTGTGGTGTATCTCCTATTGGTGTTGGCAATGACTGTGACCATTCTAGGAAATTCGGTGGTCATTATCTCCATTGCGCACTTCAAACAGCTCCAGACTCCCACTAACATCCTGGTGATGTCTCTGGCTCTAGCGGATCTGCTGCTTGGACTGGTGGTCATGCCTTTCAGTATGGTCCGTTCTGTGGATGGCTGCTGGTACTATGGAGACGCCTTCTGTTTGCTACACTCGAGTTTTGACCTGTTTCTCACATCTGTGTCTATTTTTCATCTCATTTTTATTGCTATTGATCGACATCAGGCTATTTGTTATCCGCTTCAGTATCCTACAAGAATAACCATACCTGTTGCATGGGTCATGGTGATGATAAGTTGGAGCATGGCTGCGTTGTATTCTTACGGCTTAGTGTATTCAAAAGCTAATGTGGAAGGACTGGAAGAATTTATTGAATCAATATACTGTTTGGGAAGTTGCACTTTGTTTTTCAATGCATTATGGTCAGTTTTAGACACATTACTAACTTTTTTTTTGCCTTGTTCTGTCATGATTGGACTGTATGCAAGAATTTTTGTAGTTGCCAAAAGGCACATTAGAACAATCGGTGAGGCAAACCATCATGAAAATGAGACCATGTTTAAAACCTCCCGGCGATCTGAACGCAAAGCAGCAAAAACTCTTGGTGTGGTCGTTGGTGCTTTTATTCTTTGCTGGTTGCCATTTTTTATTAACTCTATGATGGATCCCTATATCAACTTTTCCACTCCTTTTGTTCTCTTTGAAGCATTTGTCTGGTTAGGCTACATTAATTCAACCATAAACCCCATCATATATGGCCTTTTCTACCCATGGTTTAGAAAAACACTTTCTCTCATTATAACATTGAAAATATTTGAACCAAACTCTTCTGACATCAGTGTGTTCACTGTTTGACTTTGGTTCTTTTTCATGTGTTTTTGATTTGACGCACATTGGTCAGCATTTGTTGTTTTTACACTTAGCACATGCTTTCTTACTAAAATGTGATGCACTGAACACATGAAGAAGCAGAGCATAATTGATGAACCATGTAAGAACACTAGTACACAGTTACACATTTCCCCCTATATATTAGATGTAAAACACTTCATATAGAAGAAAATGCCCATTTAAACAAGCACTATAAATATGCACTCTGTACTCAAGCGGTATGTTGTGTGATCCATGTTTGGAGTTTAATCTGTGTAAAGGTGATCTAAATCATAAATCTATAAACTGGCAAAGATGTGTCAGACAGACCAATTGTCAGGGTTACAAATCAAGTTTTTGACAATAACAAACAAACAGTCCATCTTCGTTTGGGATACATAATGTTTTATGCACAAGTAAATTAAACAGGCCTAAGAGTATAATCTGAGCTGGATGTGGTGTCTCTGGTTGGGGAGCTAACTAGTGAACATCAGGATTACAGCCAATTATATATATATATATATATATATATATATATATATATATATATATATATATATATATATATATATATATATATTATACACAAATACTAATAATGAACAGTCATCCATCGGATCACACCCAGACTAGGGGAGTCGTGATGGCCCAGTACCCCTTTTGGGGGAGAAAAAAAATAAAAAAGATAAAAGTGATCACAGAAGTTATTCACTGGTACGGGAGTCGGGTCTTATTGTTCGCAGGGGGGAAGGGACAAGGCGGTTCAAGGGCAGGGTTGGGGTCTGTGTCGATTGGTCTGTTGGTTGCGCACGCCGGCGGGGATGGAGCGGCTGTGGGACCTAGAGGGGTATGAGGTTATCTGCAATAATTCTATCGATTAGTCCATTTCTTACTATTATTACTATTATTACTATTATTATTATCACTGCTGCTCTCACTACTTCAACCACTATTATTATTATGAATAATAATTATTATACATTATTATAATTCCACCAGGACTTCAATTTTATCCTTTAATTTTAAAAGTAGGCTATCTTCTGTCAGTGTCATTTGATTTGTTTCCATCTATATATTGACTATGAAAATAGATTTGTTCCTGCATTAGTGATTGTACATGGCGCAATGTTTTGAAGTCACTCAACTAAGAAGTGACTAAGCTTTAACAGGATATACTTAAATGCTCATTATATTGATGATCATATCTGTTGCTCTTTCTGCTGTCTAATATTATATTATGTTAAAATGTTATTGTTATTGTAAATCGTATCGATGTATATTTAATACTTAGTGCGGTTATATCTATAATCTCTCCTTTTTTTTTTTTTTTTTTTCCTTACAAAATAACACACAGAAATTCATTAAATACTATTTCAACTCATGAAACTATGGATTTAACTTATCTCTGTACCTGTTTAAACTACCACATCCATACATTTACAGCTTGGTCTTTGTTGTTGTTGTTGTTTCCCTTTCATCATGTCTCATTTGTGTATGTGTGTGTATATATTTGTGACTGATTGTATAAGTCACTGTCAAGATGTTGCTGTCAATCTATGTGTTTCACTTTTCTCAATAATAAAAAAACAATGTTTAACAATAGTATTACATAAAAAAAAAAAAAAGAATTAAACAGGCCTACAGTGTTTGCTAAAGGAAATGGAACCGAATACATATTCACAGAAGCAAATTCAAAAAGCCTTTTTTTTTCTTGAGAATTAAATCAAACATTTTTAAAAATTCTGATGTGATCCTGTGCTTTGTTTTTTTCCTCAGTGACCATTATTCAATTTAAATCATGTGTTATATGAAAATGGAGGAAAAGTAAACAAAATGTTCTTGAGTTCTTTTCTGTGTATTTAGGATAGAATATTCAAGAATTAAACCATTTATGTAACCATATAAATTGCATGATAGGAAAATCATGATATGATAAGTCATGATCTTACATTATTTAAATTCCTATATAAGAGCATTACTTTGATAAACATGACAAAATTAGGGTTAGGATTACATGAAAATACGCTGCAGTTATTTAAATACACTGCAATAGGCAGCTGTTACGCTGCATGCACAACACAGAAGTATAAAAGAAATTATAAAAGGTAATATAATAGAAATAAAGTGCATGTCAATGTTGTTGTAAGGGCTTGTGTTTAATAGCATACTTCATTGTGACGTGGCATTGGCAACAACAAAAGTCAGATAAAATTTCTTCACAATTTAAATGCTGTTTCCCAATTCAGAGGTTGCATTCATAGATGCAAATTGTTTCAATTAGATGTGGCCTCGAAATGTGTCCTTCGTTACTCAGAACATGAAGTATACAACGGATCCTTCATGGCCCAAACTATTCAAGATTCATTGCCCACCAGTGACAAGTTTATTTTTTGATAGAAAATGCCAGATTACACTTTTAAATGTACATATTGGGTTTTAACATACTTGAATATAGCACGTTAACACTTGCTTTGACCCTCACATCCTTCAAAGGACGCAGCCTCTAAATTGGGACACAGCTAAAGCATTTCAGACATGAATAAAATTAGCTTCAGATACCCGAATAGGCAGCTTCTGGTCTGACTGCATGCCACGTTTGACCTCTTTGAGTCTATCCAGCCTGTCAGAAAAATACTGACTCAGCCAATGGTGTAAGTTTGGAGTGGAGCAGGACTGCCTGGGCGCAAGAGCACTTTGGGGAGGTGTAGACTGGGCGATATGATGATATATATCATAGCGACAAGCTTCAGTTGAAATGTTTGTATGTAAATGTAACTTATGCAGGCCTGCTTATCATATTCACGTTTACGTATTTACGTAACACAATTAGTTAAAAGTTGAGAAAATCGAATGTGTATGAGTATACTGGATCTGTGCATTAGGTCTTAAAGTGACGGCAGCCTAGTATATCTGCTGCTGTCTGTCATTTAAAATTTATCAAACAACAAAAGAAAAAGAGAAAATCACTCACTGATCTTTACTGAATAGCTTTTGTAGCCTATTTGATGCATACAGGGTAGACCAATTATTTAATTTTAATATTTGATGATGACTTAATTCAACTTCTGTTGCATTTTTTGAATACTAGACCTACCTGAAACAACTTAAAACAGTATTCAAAGGCAGAAGAGGTGATTTGGTTTAAAAACATTTTTGTTATGTTGGTTGAAAGTCTCTTCACACTCCAATAACAGTCACTAAGTTAAGTGGTCTAAACCTATTTATATGTATTTATATTGTCTGTGGAAGGCGTAGGGCCCTAAAATGTTTGTCCAATCATATCCCTCAGTCCAAGGGCAATGATAGGCTGTCCTATCTTTAACTTGTGTCTTTGTTGTATTGTGTTTTATTTGTCCCATTGCTCTTAATCGGCTTATTTTATTATTTATTATTTTCTTAAGTAATTGCTCAAGAGGGGGGATTATGCTCATTAACAAAATTAGGAGGCCGTAAACTTATGTAAACACCTCTAAATGTTGTTTATGACTGTAGCTGATGCTGATGTAATTCTTGGTCACTCCCATAAACAACACTTGTAATTTGCCTTTATATAAACAAACAGTGCCAGTGAGGTTCTGTTTTAGAATTTAAAGTCTGCAGTCGTATCATAAACATGGGTCTCGGGTTTTAATCAGTGAAGACTTTCTCCATGGAATTTCTTGAACATCACTGCCTTCCCCACTGGAATACAAGCTGCTCTCTTGACTTTCATTTGAATTATGTCAATGTATTCTTGTTCTTGTACATATCTGCAATCTCTGTGCTGACGGTGTGTGGAAATCTACTTGTCATCATCTCTATAATGGCTTTCAAGCAGCTTCACACACCGACCAACCTCCTCATCCTCTCACTGGCCTTTTCTGACTTCTTGGTGGGAGTCTGCGTGATGCCGGTTGAAAGCATCAGGAGCATTAACTCCTGTTTTTATATGGGAAAGTTGCACTGTCGAATCTTTCATATCATTATGTCTGTTCTTGGATCTGCATCCCTCATGAACATTATACTTGTAGCTATTGATCGTTATTTTGCTGTATGCGAGCCACTCATGTATACGTCCAAAATGACAGTTAGAAAAACACTGATGTGCATAAGTTTAGGATGGTCTGTGTCCTTCTGTTATAACCTAGTACCAAGGGATTTGGGGTATTCAAACCTGACAGGAACAATTGTCTTCTGTCTAAGGGAATGTGCAGTGGCTGTCAGCAATGCCTGGGGTCCAGCTGACTTGATAGTGAGCTTCATTGCACCGTGTATATTAATGGTAATTCTGTATATAAGAATTCTCACTGTGGCCTTGAGACAAGCAAAAGCCATTTCCAATACTTCAAAGAAAAGGGCATCTCAGAAAAATCCAAAAACATTCAAGAAGTCAGAGGTGAAAGCAACAAAAACATTGAGTATAATTGTCTTTGTGTATTTCATGTGCTGGGTTCCCTGGTATATAAGTATGCTTAATATGAAACAATTTCAAACGTCATCTCTGAGCTTCTCTGCTTTACTGTGTTTGTTTTACACTAATTCATGCATCAATCCTTTTATATATGCGATATCTTACCCGTGGTTCAAAAGGTCAGTAAAGCTTGTAGTTAGCCTAAAAATACTGCAGACAGCAACTAACCAGATTAACTTATTTCCTGAAGACTGTTAATATGAAAATGCATGTTTTTGTTACAAAAATTATGTTTGCATTGGTGATCTTTGTTAGCCTTTTAGTCTTTACATCCTTGATTATCTTATTTTGGAATGACAATGCACAAAATACATTGAAATTAGGAAATGTTAAAGAGAGCTATAACTGTGAATTTTAATGATGAATAATTATAACCCATGCATGAATCATACTTAATGTCTACTTCATTTCTAACTAGTTTGCAATAAAATAAACTCAAGAACAAGTTATAGCTTCTTTTTAGATGAGGTAAGTCTGAGAGACAGCCATCAAATATGTGACCCTGGACCACAAAACCAGTCTTAAGTTGCTGGGGTATATTTGTAACAATAGCCAAAAATACATTGTATGGGTCAAAATTATTTTTCTTTTATGGCAAAAATCATTAGGAAATTAAGTAAAGATCATGTTCCATAAGGATATTTTGTAAAATTCCTACTGTAAATATATGAAAACTTAATTTTTGATTAGTAATATACATTGTCAAGAACTTAATTTGGACAACTTTAAAGGCAATTTTCTCAATATTTTGATTTTTTTGCACCCTCAGATTCCAGATTTTCAAATAGTTGCATCTCGACCAAATACATCAATACATCAATGGAAAGCTTATTTATTCAGCTTTCAGGTGATGTATAAATCTCAATTTTGAGAAATTGACCCTTATGACTGGTTTTGTGATCCAGGCTCACATATCTGTGAATGAAAATACTTAGTGTACAAATGCCCTGAACTCAGGCGGAAGATTGAAGTGAAATCATGTGACCCAAACATCAAGAAATCTGCTGAGGACTCACTCAGGAAATCCAGGTAAAATAAAGTAAAAAACATGCCATTATACAGCGTAAGCACATTAACCTAATTAAGAAAACTTTAAAGAAAAAGAACAGAAGCATTTCTGATTCTGAACTTCATTCGGTGTGAAACTGTTTTTGACATTGTCTGTGATCTGAACATTTATTTATAACAGTCCCATACTTTCATATTCCTGACCATTCTTGGTGAACGTTTGATGTGTATCGGTAAAGTAAAAATAAAAACTGTCTGATTTTAGAAATGAATGTGTTTATGAGTTTGGGTGCTGTGATTTTTCCATTTTTTCATTTTGCAGGCGCAGTAGAGGTCGGTAAACATTACTAGTCTAATGAACAGTAATTACTAGTTAGCCTGCTAAACAACACTACTGTAGGCCTATCTATTTTAGTATCATTATTATCACTATTAAGTGGTATTTCAATAAAGTGAGACATGTAGCCACTATATAAGCCGATATATCTTATTATAAGCCAATATATTATTATCGGTGGATCTGAAAGATGCTTACTCTCACATCCAAATACCCCCTCATCACAGACCGTTCTTGAGATTTGCATTCGAGGGGGTGGCTTATCAATATACAGTCCTACAATATACAGATAATGCAGACTGTCTCTGGCACCACACACTTTTAAGTGAATTACCTCAACAATTGTGTTGTGTTAAGCTGGGTACACACCACAAGATAATCGGGCTAATTATGGGCCATTTTCTCCCCATCCGACAATCCTAGGTAATGTCCCAATTTTCTTGGTGGTTCTAAAGATTATCTGTGGTTTTGCTGTGCTGTGAGGTGTGCTCAGAAGAACGTCAGAGGTGCCCCGACCGTGAAACGTAAATATTCAACAACTTTTTTTCAGCACACATAAAAACTACAACTGCCAAAGTGTAATTTATTAAGCTCTTTTTGTTTACTGATGATGATGATGCTGATGACATTTTATTCTTCTATAGTAACGTGCGTACGTACGTACGTAGCCTACGAGTCAATAGGTGTCACTATGGTACAGTTTACATGCATGTCGTACTCCAGTTTATTAGATCCATGTCACACAGTGTGATCAGCAATGATCTTATAGGATTGCTAAAATCGTGCAGTGTGCAGAAGACTTTACATTCTGAAGATCTTATAAGATTTTAAAAATCTTGGGATGCCTTTGTGAGATGACTCACTGCTGCATTAGAGCTGTGGCCCCTTGGAAGGCCCCTTGCCTGTTTCCAACAGGAATCCCATTGGGACTGACCTCCAGAAGGAAGGTGGTCACAACAGATGCCTACAATTCACATTGGGGAGCACTGCACAAGGGCAGACTGGCAAAGCTGGCAAAAACTCTTGGTGTGGTCATTGGTGCTTTTATCATTTGCTAGCTTACTGTACCTCTATGGTGGATCCTACATCAACTTTTCCACTCGTTTTGCTCTCTTTGAAGCATTTGGCAGGGTAGGCTACATTAACTCAACCATAAACCCCATCATATATGATCTTTTCTACCTATGGCTTAAAAAAAAAAAAAAAACCCTTTCTCTTATTATAACATTGAACATATTTGAACCAAACTCCTCTGACATTAATGTGTTTACTGTTTGTAGTTTTGATCTTTGATGCTTTCTTACTGAAATGATTTGTGCATTGTGCTAATGAACTAATGAACAGTGCACAAACACTGGAACACATTTTCCTTATATATAAAACATAAAGCACTACATACAAACACTTCAGATATTATGCACTCTGTACTCAAGTGGTGATCCGTGTTTGGAGTTCTGTATAAGAATAAAGGATGATCTAAAATCATGAATCAATAATCTGGCAAAGAAAAAAAAACTGTCGAAAAAGTGGCCTACTGTATATCACAAGTCAGGGTTACAGGCAGGGGCATAGATTTAGGGTGGACGTAGGGGATGTGTGCCCACCAATATCCTCCGACCATTGA
Organism: Cirrhinus mrigala; assembly: GCA_036247105.1. NCBI lineage: Eukaryota > Metazoa > Chordata > Actinopteri > Cypriniformes > Cyprinidae > Cirrhinus > Cirrhinus mrigala. The sequence continues at coordinate 30,825,726 of CM070026.1, forward strand.
AATGTCCCCACCAATAATTTAATCCACTTAAAAAAAAAAAAAATCGTGCTGTCAACATTAACCTAGACACGCAGAAAGGGATAAATCACGTTCTCTCCTTGAGTCCTCCCGCCCCCAAAACACATATGAACATTTTGATTGGCTGTGCCTTTCCATACTATCATGTGAGAGGCTATGGCTGCGTTCAGATACAAGCAGCGCCAAATGCAGTGGATTTTTTTTCCCGTGCAAGAAGGTGTGTTGGGTGACATACATGTGAGGATGGCGGCAGCAAAAAAAAAAGAAGCTGGACATAAGGAGCTTTTTTTCAAAGAAAAGTGTAAGTCACTTCAAGTTCGCTAGTAAATCCATCAAAGTCCATCAAAGTAACGACAACAGTTAACGTTAATGCTAGTGGGTTTTTTTTTTTTTAACCGCTTTGACGCACATTCATTATAGCAGAGCAGGCTATAGTCTGTGAATACGGACTTAAAACTAACAGCAGATTAGGTCATAGGTCCCCACCAATGTCCAGAGCAAATCTACGCCCTTGGTTACAGGTCAAGCTTTTGACAACAACGAACAAAAGCAGTCCATCTTAGTTTGCTTTAGATGAATTTGCCATGCATAAGTGAATTTACCTATGCAGAGGTTAAAACATAAGCTTAACAACAAGTCTTAATTAAAAAGCTACAGGTGCATCTCAATAAATTAAATTGTTGTGGAAAAGTTCATTTATTTCATTAATTCAACTCAAATTGTGGATCTCGTGTATTAAATAAATTCAGTGCACACAGACTGAAGTAGGTTAAGTCTTTGGTTCTTTTAATTGTGATGATTTTGGTTCACATTTAACAAAAACGTCTCACATTACGTATGTAACCTTGATTCCCTGAGAAGCGAAAGAGACACTGCGTCCTCTGAAGTTTACATATAAAGCTACAACTTACTGACCGGCGACAGCCTATGACGTCACTGCCGGTACAACTCGTCGCTGTTGGCGTGTCATAACAATGCAACCACATAGTATGAAAGGGCACCGATTGAACACAACATCTGCTTCTTCGACTGAAGCTCATGTCCAAAGCATGGCCCTGAGTCTAGAGGACGCAGTGTCTCGTTCCCTTCTCATTGAACCAAGGTTACATACATAACCTGAGACGTTCCCTTTCGAGGAACTTGAACTGCGTCCTCTAGAGGTCGCTATGGGGAACGGTTATAGCCATGTTGCCATGCTGAGGGGAGTGCAAGCCAGATATCAGAGGTGAGCACTAAGAACCAGCTCCACCTGAGATGAGGGAGCTGCCCTAGTGACGTCGAGGTGGCTGACTTAATCCCTTCAGCGATGGCCTGAGCTGTGTACCCAGGAACTTACCTGCAAGGGCAGGGCTAACAGAAGCCTGAACCTTGGGCAGAGCTCAGACTTGAAACCAAAGGTTCCTTTAAGGGATTGTAGTACATAGTCTAGTCTAGCAGTCTAGACTTCAGCTTGTTATCTGGGGGGTGTTACCTACAGCCCTACGCAAGCTTGTTCGAGGGGCTGGGTGGGTAGATCATCGGCACCCCGTTGAGAGGTATCGATAAGATACACAAGTTGAGTGTGGCCTGGGCATCAGGGCCAAGCATCTCAAGAAAAGGGGTACGAAGTTAATGCATAATCCTCACCATACAGAATTTTAGAAAGAACACAGGAAGCTAGTGTGCGTTCTTACTACAGCGTAGATTTTAGAATGTGCCCGGTTAATCTGGACACTGAAATACCGTTCATTAAGAGGCTCTGGGAAGCAGAGAACACAAATCCCAACTAGAGGGAGGTTCCATGCTTTCAGGGAGAAAAATCGTGCTCAAGTGACCCTTTAATACAAGGGGAGCATTATGGAGCTCAATGCCGGGCTGTCCGGATGGAATGCCCCGGAGCAGATGAATTCAGCTCTCTTAGAATAAGAGGAATCTCAGTTGTTCAACAAGGAACAGCATGCTCACAAGAGACCCTCACTCCATGAGGGGAGCAAAGAAGGCTGATTATTATCCCATCAGGGACTACAACCTGGCATAGCCAGAGCCATAGGGAGCGGAAGCCCTTCTCCTAATATTACAGAAGTATTTGCGTACTCTGTTAGGAGTGGCATGTTCACAGAAGACCCTCAGCAAGGGGAGCATTGCTAAGCTCATGTAATGTTAGGAGAGACATTACAGGGGTAGAAAAAGAGGTCTAATGACCTAGACTGTTGTTTTTTGAACTCCAGGAGACCAAGGGTCCTTCAGACGGGAATTGGTCAGTGCAGCCTTCGCACAGGTCAGTGTTGCAGAAGGCGAAATGTATCGGGCTATAGCAAGCGCCGATTTAACCAATGAGGTTGTACAAAGTCTCAGACCTAATAAACACGGTGAGTATTCAGCAGCCATGAGGTGTTCTAATGACCCCAATAAGGAGGATGACCTACCAGGAAGACTGAAGAAAGGCCTAGCAGCCTATAGCTGTTGCCTAATGGAGGTCATCCGTAAGAGGCAATCTCAAAAGCTTGGTTGGGAGCAGCCATGATAGAAAGTAGCTGTGACGAGTGGGGCGGGGCCGAGAGCCGTGGGAATAGAACGAGGCCGGTGGAGTATAATGATAATGAGCGACACCTGCACCACTCACCGTTCTCAAGTCCCACGGAGGAGCTCCGGAAGGATAAAAGGAGGAGCGACGACAGTGCAAGACGAGAGAGGACCAGGCCTGGACTTTATTTTGCGTTTTGTTTGCGGCAGTCGTCCGTGAGGGGCTGTCGCTTTACTTTTGTGTTTGTTTATTTGATTATTAAAATGTTTAAATGTTCGCCGGTTCCCGCCTCCCATAGCATAGCAGGGAGGCCAAAAGAGGCCTAACAATGTGCGACTGCCACCTAGTAGAGCTCACTAGTAGGAGGTGACCCCAAGCGCTTAACGTCCTGAGGTCGGCTAAGGCGCAGACGGGAGCACTAGCATGTTTTCCAGATGACAGCGAAAATAATTTAAATTGCTCCCTCAGTTTTGATTGGACACATAAAAGTAATACATCACCTGAATCTGTAAAAGTTTTACTTTTATTTGTGTACACTCACCATATTAACAAACTTTTGTGGTTTTTTAAAATAAAGATAATATACAGGGTATCCTTTCAGTCTTCTCAGTCTCAGTGAATATCCAGTTGAAATGCATCACTAAAATGAACTGAAGCTCAGCGAATACATGACACACAAACATGAGAGATATATCCATAGAAAGCTTGAAATGTCTACTTTTCTGTGTTAAAGTAATCCGTATGAAACCAACGCGATGTCCTGTTCTCCCTCTCGGTGCTCATTACCTCTAATTAGATCACGTCCATGCGTTACTCATGCTATTGTTATTACAAACATCCACGTGAGAGATGCGCGAAGTGACTGCCCACATCAACTTGTAAACAAAGCAGCAACATGTTTATGTCAGATACTTTCATTTTTGAAAGAAGGCGCAGAGAGGAATAAACCTTGTATTTACTTCAGATGACGAAGCGCTAAGAGGAAAGCTTGTTTATCTCACAAACAGAACGCGAGCGCGGCTACAGCCAGCTGAGGAGAACTCTTATACAGTATAAGTAATGTTTCTTATTGGCATTAGAAAATGTGTTGTTGTGACATAAACTTGAACACATTTTCTAGTTGGACTTTTCCAAAACTATAATTCCTGACTAAAATGTGTGAAATCAAGTGCAGCATTTTGAAATATGATAGGCAACCTTTCAATGCATCTGTAAGGCATCAGGAATGTTTTATGTTTCATAAACAACACAACATAAAAGTAGGGCTAATGTTTAGACAATATAAAAGTAATGTCTAATAATGCTTAGACCAATCTTTACTGTTAATTGGAATGGTTATGCTCAGAGGTAACCCTCAGAGGTGAGGGGAATATTGCTTAGGTTCAACCAACAAGGAGACCAGAATAGCAGGGAGGCCGAAGGAGGCCTAACAACCTGCAGCTGTTACCTAGTAGAGCTCAGCAGTAAGAGGTGATCTCCCGTGCTTTAGTTGGGAGCGGACATGCTCAATTTTTAGGTGACCCTCAAAGTGAGGAGAGCATTGCTTAGGCTCAACCAACAGGAGACCAGTATAGCAAGGAGGGTGAAGGAGGCCTAACAACCTGCAACTTAATCAGCATGCATTGATTAAAATTGTAGCTAAAAAAAACCGACCAATTTTTGTGCTCCTGCAGCCAACTGAGAAAGTTAGTCGCAAATATGTGACCAGTGGAATAGAGCCCTGGTCAGCCTGCGACTGATTCTGCAGCCAAATTCCTTGACACGTCTGTGTGTGGTGGCTCTTGATGCCTTGACCCCAGCCTCAGTCCACTCCTTGTGAAATTCACCCAAGTTCTTAAATCGATTTTGCTTGACAAGCCTCTCAAGGCTGCGGTTCTCTCAGTTGGTTGTGCATCTTTTTCTTCCACACTTTTTCCTTCCACTCAACTTTCTGTTAATATGCTTGGATACAGCACTCTGTGAACAGCCAACTTGTTTGGCAATGAATGTTTGTGGCTTACCCTCCTTGTGAAGGGTGTCAGTGATTGTCTTCTGGACAACTGTCAGATCAGCAGTCTTCCCCATGATGGTGTAGCGTACTGAACCAAGCTTTGCAGGTGTTTTGAGTTGATTAGCTGATTGGCATGTCACCATATTCTAATTTGTTGAGATAGTAAATTGGTGGGTTTTTGTTAAATGTGAGCCAAAATCATCACAATTAAAAGAACCAAAGACTTAAACTACTTCAGTCTGTGTGCATTGAATTTATTTAATACACAAGTTTCACAATTTGAGTTGAATTACTAAAATAAACTTTTCCACAACATTCTAATTTATTGAGATGCACCTGTATATCATGCAGCTTTGTAGACTAGAGTTGATGGCTGCAGAAAACAATGCAAGTACCAAAATCATTTTAAAAAGTGGTGTGTTTTTGCCATAACGTAGTTTTTCTTGTGTACATTTTCACTTATTCACTACATAGTTCACTAATATGGAAAATGTCAGAAAACAATGAACTGATAGCAGTCTGGTAATGTACTTCCAGTTTGCTACATGAAAGTGAACAATACATATTCACAGAAGCAACTTTAATAACCAAAAGCCTATATGTATTGTTTTTGAAAATGAAATTACAAAGCCAAACAATTCTCATATTTACAAATTCTTAAAGGGATAGTTCACCCAAAAATGAAAGTTATGCCATGAATTATCCATAACCCGTAACCCGTAAGACCTTCGTTCACCCTGTATAGACAGCAACGTAACTGAAATGTTCCCAGGCCCAAAAACATAGTAAGTACATTGGTAAAACAGTCCATGTGACATTAGTGGTTCAACCATAATTTTACAAAGCTATGAATATACTGTTTGTGTGCAAAGAAAACAAAAATAAACTTTTTTTCAACAATTCTTCTCCTCCAAGTCCTCCACCATTATCAAGAGTACCACAAAGTCTTAAATTTAATTTGTGTCGTTTTTGTATTTTTTATTTGTCCTATTGCTCATATTTTTCTTATTTTATTTCTAATTCTTTACTTAATTGCTTGAGAGGTAATATGCTCACTATCAAACTCAGGAGGTCGTTGTTTATGACTGTAGCTACTAATGCTGATGTAATTCTTGGTCACTCCCATAAACAACACCTGTCATTTGCCTTTATATAAGCAAACTGGCAGTGAGATATTGCTGTAGGGGTTCAGATCTGCAGTCGTATCATAAACATGAGTCTTGAGCTTTAAGCAGTTAAGACTTTCTTCATGGAATTTCTTGAACATCACTGCCTTCCCCACTGGAATACAAGCTGCTCTCTTGACTTTCGTTTGAATTATGTCAATGTATTCTTGTTCTTATATATATCTGCAATCTCTGTGCTGACGGTGTGTGGAAATCTACTTGTCATCATCTCTATAATGGTTTTCAAGCAGCTTCACACACCGACCAACCTCCTCACCCTCTCACTGGCCCTTTCTGACTTCTTGGTGGGAGTCTGCGTGATGCCGGTTGAAAGCATCAGGAGCATTAACTCCTGTTTTTATATGGGAAAGTTGCACTGTCGTATCTTTCATGTGATTATGTCTATTCTTGGGTCTGTGTCACTCATTAATATCCTGCTTGTAGCTATCGATCGTTATTTTGCTGTATGTGAGCCACTCATGTATATGTCCAAAATGACAGTTAGAAAAACACTGATGTGCATAAGTTTAGGATGGTCTGTGTCCATCTGTTATAATTTAGTTCCAATGGATTTGGGAAATTCAGACCTGACAGGAAAAGTTGTGATCTGTTTAAGGGAGTGTGCCGTGGCTGTCAGCAACGCTTGGGGTCCAGCTGACTTGATAGTGAGCTTCATTACTCCATGTATATTGATGTTAATTTTGTATGTAAGAATTCTCACTGTGGCCTTGAGACAAGCTAAGGCCATTTCCAATACTTCAAAGAAAAGGGCATCTCAGAAAAATCCAAAAGCTTTCAGAAAATCAGAGGTGAAAGCAACAAAAACATTGAGTATAATTGTCTTTGTGTATTTAATTTGCTGGGTTCCCTGGTATATAAGTATGCTTAATATGAAACAATTTCAAAAGTCATCTTTGATCCTTTCTGCTTTACTGTGTTTGTTTTATACTAATTCATGCATCAATCCCTTTATATATGCAATATCTTACCCCTGGTTCAAAAGGTCAGTGAAGCTTGTGCTTAGCTTAAAAATACTGCAGACAGCAACTAACCAGATGAATTTATTTCCTGAAGACTGTTAATATGAAAATGCATACTTATTGTTATTATGTTTGCATTTGTTGGACTTTTAGTCTTTACATACCTGATTATCTTCATTCGAGACATTGTGAAGATAACCGTAACTGTCTTTGTGAATTTTAATGATGAATAATTATAACCCATGCGTGAATCATACTTAATGTCTACTTCATTTCTAACTAGTTTGCAGTAAAATAAACTGAAGAATAAGTTATGGTTTGTTTTTAGCTGAGGTAAGTCTTATATTTAGAGACAGCCATCAAATATTTGTGAATGAAAATACCTAGTATACAAATGCCCTGAACTCAGGCGGAAGATCGGAGCGAAATCACGTGACCCAGGCGTCAAAAAATCAGCTGAGGACTCGGAGTTTCACTCAGGAAATACAGGTAAACTCAACTACGGCAGTAAATATTACAGCAGAAGAAGTGTCGTTTTACACCGTGTAAGTACGTTGACTTAATTAAGAAGGGCTTTACAGACAAAGTCAGTAATAAAATGAACAGAAGCGTCGCTGATTCTGAACTTCATTCAGTGTGAAACTGTCTTTGACAGCGCGTCACCTGAACATTTATTTGAAGCGGTACCACACTTTAATATTCCTGACCGTTCTTGGTGAATGTTTGGTGTGTGTCAGTGAAGTAAAAATAAAAACTGTCCGATTTTATTAATGAATGTGTTTGAGAGTTCGGGCGCTGTGATTTCCGCATTCTTTCGTTTTGCAGGTGCAGCAGAGGTCGGTAAACTAGTCAGATGAACACGGTCTACTAGTTAGCCTGCTAACATTTGAAAAACACTAGCTATTTTCGTGTCATTGATGAACTTTTAAGAGAGACTGCAATAAAGCGAGGCACGTAGTCAAGCTGTATGGGGCAAGTTGTCACAGTGGGAACAGCACATTATAGGCTGTATATAGTATAAATAATACTTTATATAACATTTTAGCGCTTACAACACATGACAGCTTGCCCAGAGGTGACAATGATTAAAAAAAAAAGAAAATTTAAATAATTAAGCTTTTCCGTTTAAATCCACCTTTATTATATAGTCAACTCATGTCTGAATCTATGAACTATAGCACATAAATATAGGACAGAATGCACAAAACTATTTTAAGAGTTATAGTATTTGATACAAACTAGGTGTTCAAAATAACATAAATATATAAAAGGATATATTGTTATGTTTTATATATAAAACAGCTACAGTATATACATGTACTTGTTTGTAATTCGGAGTAAATGTGATTTAACATGTAATCTTTCTAGGTTTGGTGACTCATTGTTTGAAGATCTCTATCATGTCTGGATTAGGCGGAGTTGATGCCAATATGTTGGCGCAGACTATAGGTTCAAATATCCAGAGAATAACATTGCTAAGTGAGTAATTTTACTACATCCATCCTTATTTATGTGATGTGAAGACTGATGCATACATTTTATACATAATACATTACATAACCATCCATTTTGGCATAGAGCTAAGTAGAGGGTTTCACTGTTTTTAGACCTTGATCTGAACGTTGTCCATATTTCAGTTACTCATTTTAATGAAACAAAAAACAGATCTACAAACCACAACATGCAAAAATGTGTAGTTGAATTTATTATGGAAATGAATGGGAGCCATAACACACACTTTCACATAAACCAGTAGCACTGGAGGTGTTTTTGAGATATTGCCATTGTTTTTAACAGCTAATGAAATCCAGCAGATGATGAGACATTTTGGAACAGCACAGGACACGACTGACCTGCGACAGACATTGTGAGTTGAATGCAAGCAGCTAGTTTAGTTCCCTTTAATTGACCACACATTAAAATATATGTCAATCCAAATGTGTTTGTATTTGTCAAAACCTACAGACAGGAGAAACAGCAGCAGGTCAATCAGCTTGCTAAATTGACAGACAAATACTTGAAAGAATTCAGTGCTTTACCTGTGACCACAGAACAGGTACAGCATTCTCACTGTCCCACTGTATCACCTCATATTTCATCATATCTACATACAATAATTCCCATGACGGCACTTAAATAGAATTATTTTACAAATATGAACATGTACATGCTAGAACATTCAGAACTTTCTGATTTAAAAATAAATAATAGATGGAATGAAACCTTAAACGCTGACATATGATATTATTTAAAGGGATAGTTATCTCAGAATTGTAAATTATATTCGCATTTACTTACCTTCATCGTTCCAAATCTTATTTTGTCTGTAGAACACAAAAGAAGATATTATGAAGAATGTTCATTTTTGAATTGTCATTTTTGGGTGAACTATCCTTTTAACAGTTGTGCTCAGATGTGACGTTCCTCTCTTCTCACACAGCGGCAAAAAAAAATCCAGCGAGAACGTCTCATCACTGAATTCTCCAACGCGCTGGCCGTTTTCCAGAAAGCTCAGCGAGAGGTAGCAAAGAAAGAGAAGGAGTTTGTGGCACGTGTCCGAGCGAGCTCGAGGGTTTCAGTAAGTTTTGTCTGTTGCACTTGTGCTGAAAGAAATACATTATTAAATTGATATTATCTACCCAGGAAGGTTAAATCCCAAGATCATTTATACAGACACCGATATCAAACGTGAAAGTGCCAGATTCTATCTTTTTGGTAGTTCTAGTCATATTTTACTATCACTGATTTACTATTATACAGTCAAACCAAAAATTTTTCAGGTACTTTCAACATTTCTCGCATTATCACAATTTATTCGCTATTGTTTAGAAAATGGTACTCAGAGTTAAACTGTGTCAGATAACTTTGTAGAATGGTATGTAATGGATTGCAATTACCCAAAAATTCTGTTAGTATGACAATATTAAAACAACTATCAAAACTTTGTTGACCAGTTACCAAGCAATTACTAATTTTGTTCAGTCTGTGGTGTAAAAAGTTCACATTAGCAATTAAAGAAAAAACACCTAAGCAAAATATGGTCACGTCAAAGTGTCTGGACAATTTTGGTCCCAAATTTTTATCAATTTTGCTGGTAGTCCACTGTATGAAGAATTTTTGCGGTATAAGGCTATGTTCACACTTGGTGTCTTTTTTTAAACTGCCAGCATCTGTTTTACATTATAATCCTATGGAGTAAACCGTGTTTTCAAAAAAGTCCCACCACCGGCGGCGTCTTTTCAAGTTGAAAAAAGTTTAACTTTTCTGAAAGAAACGCCCTATGTCAAGTGCCTTTTTGACAGCTGACCAATAACAAGCGAGTAGCCAGAACTGACGTTTCCATAACAACAAGAACAACAAGAAAAAATGGAGAAGGTGCTGGTAGATAGACTTTTATTTTATTGTTGTGAACCGACATTCTCCTCCCCGTTAACTTCAAACAACGATGTGCAGCTCCAATAGCCTTGTGGTCAGTGCGTCGACATGAACGCCGTTGCGCTTTGAGCGTCCCTTTTTCGAGTCCCGGCTCGCAGACCCTTCCTGATCCCGTCCCCCTTCTCTCTCTCTCTCTCTCCCACTTCGCTTCCTGTCTAAATACTGCCCTATCAAATAAAGGGCAAAAATGCCAAAAAATAAAAAATAAAACCACCAGTGCAGCGAGCTTCCTCTTTTCTCGACATTCATACTATTCCAGCTGTTGTTATAGCAACAAGAGACGCCCTCGGCTGCAAAACTGGCAGATTTTTTTTTTTTTTACTAAAAAAGCACCCTTGTCAACTTTTTCTTGTCAAAAAAGACGCCAAGTGTAAACATAGCCTAATATGTCATTTTTATTTGTTAGTTTGTTTAATTTCAAGATTTTTTTTAAAATAGTTTTTGTTAGCTATAATAACCCTGGTTATAAACACTACTTGAAGCCGTCAATAGGATGCAATGAATGTTTAAAAAAATAATTGTGAATCACTATTTTGTTGCAGTACCATTTTATGCTCCAGATGATAGTTTGCTTAAAGCATAATGGTGTGTTTTCTGAGCAAGAAAAGAGAGCAGTGACATGTTGGCACATGCTGTTATGGTTTTCTATACATTTTCTCACTATCCTTTATCTGCTCACAGGCTGGTGATACAGATGATGGGTTTGGAGGATTGCCATCACCCTTTCAAAGGTTAGACACTTTAATAATATTTGACATTTATGCATAAAAACTTAAATGTGTGTTTTCAACTGTCTGCTTCTTGGTATGTTTTCAGTGATGTTCATGCTCAAACTCAGAGCTATGAGGATGCCATCACAGAGGAAGATCTGCAGCTCATTCAGGAGAGAGAATCAGCAATCAGACAGCTTGAGGTGAGACATGTTCAAGCGTGAGACAAAACAAAGAAAAGCTAATTGATAAGCATTGTGCTTAATGAATGTAATGCTATTTGGATGGTTGTTTTTGCTGTGCAAAAACATTTAGAGATGTGTAAAACACACTTTCTTCTTTTTCAGTCGGACATTACAGACATTAATGAAATCTTCAGAGATCTGGGCATGATGGTGCATGAACAAGGAGACATGATTGGTAAGATCAGAGAGATACAACTAGACTTTTACACTTTGTTTATAGAATTGAGTGTCAACCAAGCAGACCTCACTACAGTAATGCTAGGTTGTTCGGGAGGTTGCCAGATGTTTGCTAACTGCCCCAAGTCAAAATAGTTAAACCTGAAATCTTTTTGAAATTAGACCCACATTGGTTTCTTACAAATAGTGAGTCAAAAGCTGAGTTTACACACTTAAGTTCAGTAAAAAGCATTCATATCATTAAACAAAACGAACATTGATATCAAACCAAGTTGGTTCGCGCCAGAAGGTCTAATGTGCTCATGTATCATTTCATTGTTGTAAAGTAAACACATGGTGGCTGTCCTGTGACCAATGAGCCAAAATCTTGTGGACTGTAAACAAATTTCTGCTTTAGACAGGGTTAGTAATATTTGCCTGTCTGTATATGAACAGCCTGTTGTCATTTTACAACAATATTTAGCTATTTGTTTTCTGTAATGTTGCAGCAAAATTCAGGCCTAGAGATTTTCTGTTAAATAAAATTAAAAATAAAATAAAGTAAAATAAAATAAAAATTCAGACCTGGAGATTTTCTCTTAAATAAATCAAAAAAAAAAAAAAATCAGGCCTGGAGATTTTCTGTTAAATAAAATAAAATATAAAAAATAAAATAAAATAAAAATTCATGCCTGGAGATTTTCTGTTAAATAATATAAAATATAAAAAAGTATATTATAATAATACATTTTAAAGTTAAAAAATTCTGGTTTGTTTAGACTTTAGGCTTTGTTAAGACTTGGCGCTGAGGGACTGTCTGTTTAGTGATGAAACTCTTAGACAGGAAAGTGCAATTAAAGGTGTTAAAAATGGAGAAGCAGATGCTGATAATGAAGACCTGCGAGGCTTCACACAAACCAGCTCAGTGGGACTGTTTTGTTCAAGCACTAAACTTTTAATGATAAGAAGTGAGCTATTAGCAAGGTCATTGTGTTGTTTACATGTGTGATATTTCATCCAAATTACAAGAGTTTGCATCATTGCCTGTGCTGCCCACCAAAACTTTGACATGCATACCTGAATGAATGATGAAATAGTGCTCACTATACGCTTTTAAACAAAATTCTGAGGAAATTTAATAATATCCGAGAGGACAATGCATTATGCATGCTTTAAACAATAAATACTAATTTTTTGATGATAACAGAGTCAGAAAAGAAACTAATTCATTGTTTAACTGTTAAAGTCATTTCTCTGTTTATCTCCATTCCGTCTTGCAGACAGTATAGAGGCCAACGTATCAGAAGCAGAGATCAATGTGCAGACAGCCACACAGCAGCTGAACAGAGCAGCAAGTCACCAGGTACAGCATGTTTTTACTAATAACCAGTCATTCACTCACCCTTACTCACCGTAATTTGAAACCCACATTACCTTTTTTCTTCTGTGGAACAAATCAAGAAATTGAGCCGAATGAAAGTAGACTGAGACAGACACTGTAATGGATGAAAAAGCACCATAAACGTAACCCATATGACTTGTGCACTACACTGTGTGCAGAATTATTAGGCATGTTGATATTCTGGTCATATTTTTTTTCCAAACACATTTTACCAATTCCAAACCACATCAGTCTTAATAACTACTGTCAATTTTGTATTTAATCATTTATATGTGATATATAATTGTCTGTGAAGGCTGGAAGTGAAAAAACTCCTTATATTCAGGTGTGCATAATTATTAGGCATGTTTTCTTTTTCAGATAAAATGAGCCAAAAAAGATATTTAACCTAGACTGAAAAGTCCAAATTATTAAATGCCCATGAGAAGAATGCAATACTAATGCATTACAAGAATTTGCAAAGTTAAGGCTTGACCATTGGACAGCCAAATGCTTGTTGAGTCTGCATGGTCAGAAAAAACAGGTGGAGAAGAAAAGATGCATGTTAACTGCAAAAGAATTAGGAATTAAGGTGAAGAATTAGGTGTGACACCATCAGGAACCGTTTCCAGTTCTCCAGCACCACCATTTTCCAGAACTGCAACCTACCTGGAGTCTTCAGAAGTACAATGTGTCAGGTTCTCAGAGACTTTGCTTGGTAAAAAATCTTAAAAAATGCCCCTGACTCAATAAGAATAACAAGCTGACGTGTTGTGAAATACATGAAGACAGTTTTTTTTCTATAGGCTTTACAGACAGATAAGTTGAGAGTGACTCTTGAAGGACAAGCATCACATCCTCTTGTACCTCTGATTCAAGAATTTATCCTCCAAAATCTGGCAGTAAGTTTTGGGAGTTCATTTTAGTCCATCTCTGCAAGTCAGACTTTTCAGGATTGGAGACTAAACATGAACTCCCAAAATGTACTGCCAGATTTTGGAGGATAAATTCTTGAATCAGAGGTACAAGAGGATGTGATGCTTGTCCTTCAAGAGTCACTCTCAACTTATCCGTCTATAAAGCCTATAAAAAAAAAATAAAAAAAAAATACTGTCTTCACGTATTTCACAACACGTCAGCTTGTTATTCTTATTGAGTCAGGGGCATTTTTTAGGATTTTTTACCAAGCAAAGTCTCTGAGAACCTGACACATTGTACTTCTGAAGACTCCAGGTAGGTTGCAGTTCTGGAAAATGGTGGCGCTGGAGAACTGGAAACGGTTCCTGATGGTGTCACACCTAATTCTTCACCTTAATTCCTAATTCTTTTGCAGTTAACATGCATCTTTTCTTCTCCACCTGTTTTTTCTGACCATGCAGACTCAACAAGCATTTCGCTGTCCAATGGTCAAGCCTTAACTTTGCAAATTCTTGTAATGCATTAGTATTGCATTCTTCTCACGGGCATTTAATAATTTGGACTTTTCAGTCTGGGTTAAATATCTTTTTTGGCTCATTTTATCTGAAAAAGAAAACATGCCTAATAATTATGCACACCTGAATATAAGGAGTTTTTCACTTCCAGCCTTCACGGACAATTATATATCACATATAAATGATTAAATACAAAATTAACAGTAGTTATTAAGACTGATGTGGTTTGGAATTGGTAAAATGTGTTTGGAAAAAAAATATGACCAGAATATCAACATGCCTAATAATTCTGGACACAGTGTATATTCCAAATCCTCTGAAGTCATACACTAGCTTTGCATGAGCAATAGATGCAAATTTAAATTGTAATTTGCTTGTAAGCTTACTTTGCACTGGCATGAGTCCATGTACTTGTACGGCCTACTTTGATGATTGTTTATTACATTATATTACAGCATTATTGCAGTTAAATTTTTACATTAAATTTGCATTATTGCAGTAATTTTTAATTACTTTCTAATTGCTTACACTTTTTAATTAAGTTGCCTTGAGAAAGCCGACTTACTTTTTTAGCTGTTTTTTACCAAATCAACTGCTATATAAGTAGCTTCTTCTTCTTCTTCTTCTGAGGCAAAACTTAGTCAATATCTCCTCCTAGAGCTTTAAAGCTACAATCACCAAACTCGGGTCAAACCTTCAGACTGGTCTGAAGTTAGTTGCTATATTTTTTCTAAATGATTCGGCTTACAGTTTTCGAAAACCAGACTATCAAATCCACCTAAAAACCTATAGACTTTCATTGAGGGGGTGAAAACTTTTATACATAGAGATATATGGTGCATCTAAGCTGTTTATTGCTATAGCAAAGCTTAACAACTCCCTGCTTTAAAAAAACAGTTAAAACCAGCCTAAGCTGAATGGCTGCTTTGGCATGTCTCCCAGGCTGGTTTTAAAGTGGTTTAAAGTGGTTTTGGCCACTTTTTAGCTGGCCAAGCTGGGAGACCTGCTAAAAGACCAGCCAAGGTTAAACCGGCTATTTTCAGCTTAAACCAGCTAAGACTAGACAGTCAGCCTAGGCTGGTTCTAGCTGTTTTTTTAGCTGTTTTTTACCGAATCAACTGGTTTTAGCTGGTTTAAACATGCTAGAAACATGTTAATCATGCTAGCAACATGCAAGTAACTTGCTAATCATGTCAACAGCATGCTATTAACATGCTAATTATGCTAGCAACATGCTAATTATGCTAGAAACATGCTAGTAACTTGCTAATCATACTAGCAACATGTTACTAACATGCTAATCATGCTAGAAACATGATGGTAACATACTAATCATGCTAACAACATGTTAGTAATATGCTAATCATGCTAGTAACTTGCTAATCATGCTAGCAACATTCTAGAAATGTGCTAATCAGGCTAACAACAAGCTAGTAACATGCTTATCATGCTAGAATCATGCTATTAACTCGCTAATCATGCCAACAACATGCTAATCGTGCTAACAACATTGTAATCAGCCTATAAAAATGCAAGCAACAAGCTAATCGATCGTGCTAATCATCAATGTGTTAACTCATGTAAGCAATGTGCTAAATCATGCTAGCAACATCAACTTTCATACTTTTACAACTGCTTCGAACTTTCAGGCTAGGCTCAAACTTTACTCATCTAGTTACTTTCTAAAGTTATATTACTATTAAATTAAATATTTTAAAATTGAGTCTACAATAATTCATTAAATGTATTATTTTATTAACATGCTAAATTGACATCTTTATTTATTATTTTTATTATTATATAAGTGACTCTCATTTGTTCTGTTCACTGTAGACATCATTCCGCAAGAAGATTTTCATCCTGATTGCTGTTCTGATTGTGGTGGCTGTCATTATTGGTTTGATTATCTATGCTTCTGTCAAAAAATGAGGTGACCATCTGATGTCCCACAGCATTTGCACTGGCATGTTTGTAATCAGTATTGGAGGTTTGTCACTAAGTGAAGCTGTCTTGAGTTGCTTTCCAAATGCAGTTAAGATATTGCAAGTTAAGCTCTTTGGACGGCATGTTTGGTGTGTGGTTCATTACCACTTATTTTAACTCCATTTGTTAAAGCACAGTCAACACTGACTGTACATAGAGCTTAATTTGTGTTTAAAATTATTTAAATGTTCTTACTGTTAATAGATAATCATTCCAGCTTCATGCATTTTATAGAAGCTGCCAATCCTGATAGTAAAATATGCTAAATATGAGATTTCAGTTGTTGACAATAGCACAAATGAATGTTTTTATCTCTGACAGTCAGTATGAAGCTGCTGCTATAAAGGTGGATAAGTGCACTTCACTTTTAAACTGCTCTCAAACACTGTATTTGATTTTTTTTTAAAAATAAAATAAAAAAAAAGAATGCACTACCAGACAAAACATTAGTCTAACTTAATAAATCATGTAAATATCCTAATAAATAATGTTTTTCAAAAAAGTGTGATTCTACATATGTGAATCTCAAGCATAAAACAAAAACAATGGGTTTTAAAAATGTATGTGCAGTTTATTAAATGACCATAAAAAGCCTCTCATATTTTTTAAAATACATTTTAAACTACTGCTGATTATATTTAGATGAATTAATTTTAATAATGAGCCACGTATCCAGTCAAACTGTGCCAAAAAGTCTGTAAAATTATTCTGAAATAGATGCTACAGTTTTAACAAACCCAGCAACCCAGCAACAAAATTTTTTGTCTATCTCTGTGATGTTGTTGTGTACAAATGTTATATGACCTAAAAAGACTACAAAGTGTTGAACAGTTAATCATTAAAGGGAAATAAATGACACCTTGTGACAGGAAATAACCACTAGATGGAGACAATGTCAAATATGGAGTTGCATGTTGGGCTCTAATAACAATCAGTTCACCTTTGACCTGCTGACAAACACAAGGCTGAAAAACGAGTAACAAATGCAAAATGCTTGCTTAAGGGCTGCCTAATTTATTGTGTAAGCAATAATTTATCTTCTTTTTGTCATTTGTTATATTTGAAATTTTTTTTTTTAATGATTTATTGCAGTTTGCAATTTAAATTATGTAAATAATGTTGAATCACCTTTTCCCAAAACTGAAATGCTGCTGTGGAGATAAATGAAGACAAATACAATTTTATATGTGGTTAATCCAGAGGTGTTTGTTTGATTGTTTTTTTTGTTTTTTTACTTTAAGGTGCGAGTAACTCAATCTGGTGTCCATTCTGAGTCTGAATTAATATAAAACAATGAGACAATATAGGTAGTAGTTGGTTCTGGTCAATCAGACCAATAAACTGTTTGATTTTCTGTATATTTGTGCCAGTTTCATGTCTTTTATATCATTCTTCTTCTGAACTTTTTCAGCTGCTTTGAATAAAAGTGCCAAATTACTAACCCAAATGTGATAAATATCAGATGTAAACTGAAAAATGTCCTCCAGAAGATGGAAAGTACATAGATTTTTCATTTCAAAGTGAAAAAGAAAACACTTGTGCATTGAATTTGAAAATCAGGATGAAAAACACTGCAAAACATGCTTTTCTTACTTTTCTTACTGTCTTGTTTCCAGACAAAATATCTAAAAATTCCTAAATCAAGCAGGATTGTCTAGACAAGCAAAAATTGTTTTGTTTTCAGAAAAAAAACAAGTCAAAATTAAGTGAGTTTTTGCTTGAAACAAGTAAAATAATCTGGCAATGGGGTAAGCAAAATAATCTTGTTTTCTGC